>JAJHJA010000215.1:0-398270 GCA_021202915.1 Heliconius himera
CACTTTCCGAATTTTTCGTGCCACTGCGTGATGAGTGGCGGAACTCAACGCCGACTTTTCTCTTAGTGCGAGAGCGAAGAAATTAAAATATTAAATCAAAATAAATCAGTTTCACGCTGTACCCCGCACACAGCAGGGTAGGCAGAGGGAAACAAGTGTTAAGACACTCCGTTCCCCACTTTCTGTTGAATTCTGGAGGCATTGCGTGTTAAGTGGCACAACTCAACGTCGCACTTTGCCTCGCTGTTGAATTCTCGCCACACCAGAGCGAAGAAATGGAAATATAAATTTAAGTAAATATTTCATTTCCTCGAGTGGGGATCGAACCCACAACCAGTCGATTTTACAGTCACACTTTGTGCCACTGCGCCATGACTGGCCTCAATAATTCACTCCCCCGAGTTGGAATCGAATCTACAACCGTCGCGTTACAGTTACGCTTGTGCCCCTGCGCCACGACAGCTTCAGATACACGTATACCTATCCAATTATTATAAACATTCGGTTACATCACTCAAATAAATAAAAATAAATACGTACACACAATACAAAGAGATATCCGAACAAAAACTCTGCGGTCACATTTGATTGTGGAATGAGTTTCGTTTTTTTTTCTTTATTCTTTATTATTAGATTTTTTCTATTAATTTTATCTGACAATCATATCGGTGGCAATGTGAAGGTCGCAACTATGTAGTCGTATAATGTTAAGCCCAAAGCTATAATATTAACAGCATGATACAGCATGAAATTATCGCACTCCTACCACCAATGTTAAAATATAGAGATAGAGAGTCTATCTCTATCAGGTACTCGATGTTTACTCTATTTTATTATTCTTTCTATTTTGTCGTTTATATATTGTTGTTTATCTATTTTGTTATTTTATTGTTGTTGTTTCCTTATATAATTTTATTAAATACTTAGGTACGCTTAAATACGCTAAAGGTAAATAAGGGTTTAGGACTTGACAGTTATATTATACGTAAAAGTAATATACGTAAAAAAAATAAAAAAAAAGTACTAAGAATATATAACCATTTTTATGTGTATTTGAAGATTAAAGTACTATGTTATTTCCGCCATTATTAACATTAGTTTGACATCAACATCAAAATTATAAAATCTTTGTTTAATTATTTTTGTTTCACAAAATCAAAGTACGTTTTATTTTATGTTAAGTTAATTTATTTTTTACTGTTTATATTATTGTCGGAAGTCGTTATTTTTTGTTAAAAATGAATTTTCTGAAATTCGAGCTTAGCTTAACTAGAGCCCTTTCATCTGATCTACTGGCTTTCATACCAAATTTTGTTCCCTTTAAAGGCTATTATTTTTTTTAGGATTTGACCACAAATAGTACTAAAATAGTTTTTAGATTCTTTTCTGAACTAGTACTACCTGTAGATACTAGCTGCCAAATTTCATAATTCTACGTCAACCGGAAGTACTTTACCCTATTAATTTTGATTCCCTTCATAGCGTCGAAATACGCATTTTTTGCGATATTATTATTTTTATTTTTTGCGTTTTTATTATCTTTTATTAAGTATATGTAGATATTTTTAGGAAATCAAGGGACCATAGATATAAGTATATGATTTGAATTTTAACTCAATAGCTCCAAGCGTTCTTGAGATTAAGGCTCTTGATAGACAAACATAGAGACTGACGGACAACAAAGTGATCGTATAACGCTTCCTTTTTTTCCTTAAAAGGTACGGAACCCTAAAAAGAATCATCGAAATCGGTTCAAACAGTCAAAATTTCTGAAGTAACAAATGTAAATAAACACAGTCGAATTGATAACCTCTTTTTCCTACAGAAGTTGGTTAAAAGTACAAAATGCATACACACAAACACGCATAAAAAAATATTAAAGATCATACTATGGTCTTTTTCACAGAACCTGCCACATTATTCGTCATATTGGTTTTTTATATAGTTAGTATGTACATACGAGTAGGTATATGTCGTGCAATATACCTATATAACACTAGATATTAATGCATAAATAATAAAAAAGTGCATAATATTTTTATACTTGATATCTATTGAACTGTATAGCGCGGACTAGTTGTTTATATGTTAATATTTTTTATTCAATCTATAACAGACATTTCCCTATTAGTACAGCTATATAGGTACGTATGATATACAGAGTGGTTTTTGTCTTCATCAATTAAATGAAACCACAGTTTTAACTACTCCATAAAAATCTAATACAATTAAAACAGAAGGGATATTTCCAAAAATGAATATGTGATTTTGTCACAACAAAATAATTAATAAATTTATTATTGTAAATTAAAACGCCAAAAAAATTATAAAAAAAAGCCTCATAGAATCTATGAGATTTTTACATATAGCTAGAACGTAATCAAAATAAATGCTTCATTTTAACCAGTTGTAGAATGTAGAGAATTGAGTTTGAGCGTTTAATAAAGAATGCTATACGAAATTTCAATCTTCTCTCGCGCACACGCTTGTGAGTATATATATATATATATTTGCAAAAAGCATAAGGCCTTTAACCTTTTGAAGTAAACAAACAAGCTTGTTTTTTTATTTTTATAAAGATTTTTATTTCTTTTATATAGAGTGAGCTTCGTTTTCATATTAGTGCATTCAACATAAATACAATATAAATAAAATAATGTTGTGATCTCTTATAATGGAACTTGTCAACGTCGCTGCCATAAATTAGCACGATTAAATGCAAAACGTTGTATAATAAGGTTTTCAAAGAAGTACTTGTAATTTAGTAATGTTCTTTCTAGTTTATGTATTAACATAATTATATTTTCATTTACATTTATATATAAATAAATATATTACAATGTTACATAAGAATATTTGTGAATCGAGTATGTGCTTAGTCGTAAATAAAATTCGGATCGCGTCTGTTTTTTCTTTTCCAAATTCAAATTTATAATCTTAATAAATACCTGCACTAAAAATATTTGGCTTTAGTTCAGATGTTTTTTTTGTAAAAATTAAGTAGTAAAAATATTGAAGTTCAAAAATATATTTATTTACCGTTATCGATTTATTTACTCGGGCTGATGCAAATAAGTATGCCTAATATATTAGAATAATTTGTGGGACTCGTCCTGGATAGCCAACTAACGTTAGGTTAAATACTTATTTAGAAAACGAAATAAGTATTTTTCTTTCCTAAATGTGGAATAACACTTAAAAATGTTCAAAAAATAGCGTTAGGTTTATATGTATGTATGTATATGGCAGATAAAACAAATGACTAACATTTCTCGAAGCTTGTAACGGTACTCGATAATGAGCGTGTACGGAACAATGTTGGTGTCAGTGGGCCAACTAAATTGTTCATCCCATTCAATAGGTAACTGTATATGACATTGATTTTCTTTGTGTTTCTGATAGAGAAGAGGTTTAGCATAGTCGTATGGTAATACGGACTTATCCAATGTAAGATTGAAATAAGATATTCATATATATAACTATAATTTATATATCTGTGAGCAATTATTATAACACACCGTATAGATATGAGATCAGTCGTGGCGCAGGGGCACAAAATGTGACTCTAAAATCGACTGCTTGTGGGTTCGATCCTCACTCGAGGAAATGAAATATTTATTTACATCTATATTTCCATTTCTTCGCTCTGGTGTCGAGGAAAAGCGCGGCGTTGAATCCTGCCACTTAACACGCAATGCCTCCAGAACGCGGCGGAAAGTGGAGAACGGAGTGTCTTAACAATAGGTTCCCTCTGCCTACTCTGCTGTGTGCGGTATACAGCGTGAAGCTGGATATTACAGATCTTCTAGTACGGCAGCGGTGGTATCCGCAAAACTGTATAGCTAACCTGTGTTAAAAACAAAGTTAATCTTTGACGTTTAAGTACGCAGTAGTATTCATTATAACGATTTTCGTCTTCTTATAAAAATTATAGTAAGTCTCATATTAGTTTAATCAACTGACATTAGTATTACCGATTCCTTATATATTTATTTACTCATCATCCTTTTATACGTTTTCGTGGACTAGACAAACTTAGATTTTTTTGTTTGTATATTATTCTACATGTCTTTTTTATCTATTAATCTATATAATACTAGTATCTTCTAATATTACTATTTCATCCAGGCCCCTGGCTAGAGTTACAGTTTAATAAATTATCTATTTCGAGATGCTCTTTTATGTGTCGTAGAGATCATTATTTTTCAATTAAAAAATAGAGGAATAAAACGCAAATCTCACATATATCCTTGTAAATATTAAACAACATTCTATAGAAGAAAAATGTTTGATTTATTCCTCATATGTTTAATAAAAAAGTTGGTTAATATTTACGAAAAAGTTATTGTTCAATAAATGTGAGTAAGATTTGTGGGTACAAAGGGTTATTGATAAAATAAGAACGTTTCGAAAAATGAAACTCTATTTTTACACAAGAAAATAAGTACTTACATCTCTTTGAAGGATGAGGTTGCCTTGAAGTTTTCTTTTACATTTGATCTTTATCTTAAGACTTTATTGGATTTTACTTGCTTTCTCCCATATTTTACTAAAAGAGAAATAGCTACTGTCCTTTTATTTTTTATGTAGATTTGAAATACCAAATATTTTTATTGATATAGAAATAGGTAAATAAATAAATTTGAAAGTTTTCGTACATTTTATAGTGAATTCTTAAGCACAAGTGGTGCATTCGTTAGTTATCTTTTCTGAATACACTGCGTAACTTATAAAATGATGAAATATCAACATATCACTTTCAGTATTTCTTTTTAAATGTGTTTTTTTAAATCTCAAGGGCAAATTTTAATGAATGTGAAGCATGTAAAAAATAAATTTATTGTAAATACTGAATAAAAGACTTGTTTCTGCTGTAAAATTGTATTGGGATATTAGACACTTGTAATAATCTATATCTATACTCATAATAAAATCGATGTCTGTACATGAAAGATATACAAGAAAAAATATTACTGGCGGCATTAAATAACGTAATACGAAACAAAAGCAATGATTTAAAAAGGTTTGTTTGTCTGTGCGTTTTCTCACGCTAATCTTAGAAACGGCTTAACCGTTTTAAGTACAGTTTTACTGAAAGCTGTTGTAATACTATTGCATTTAGGCAAATTTCCGTCCGTACAGGCCAGTTGTGGTGCAGATGCACTAAGTGTAATTGTAAACTCGACTGATTGTGGATTCGATCCCCACTCAGGAAAATGAAATATTTACTACAAATGTCTATTTCTATTTCTTTGCTTTGGTTGTCGAGGCAAAGCGCGGCGTTGAGTTTCGCCACTCAACACAAAATGCTTCTAGAATTTGGTGAAGAGTGGGAAATGGAAGTGTCTTTACTTTTAATCATGGCATATATTTACGCCTTGTGGATGATACCTAATCTTTCTTTCTTTCTTTAGGTCTAAAGTATCCAAAACAGAATAAAAAATATTAAAAAAATATGAATATAAAAAATATCCTCCTTTTTCATAAAAAAAATGTCTTTATATTGTGTCTACATATTAAAAATATCTTTTGAAAGTAGTTATTAGAAAGTGATTTAAATATCAAATATATGTAGATATATGTTTTAGGTTTACTAAGAAATCAGGTCATATAAAAGAAATACATGAATATGCTACATTTCTTTTTTTCTAAATTTTTTATATTTTCTTACTAATAATGCTGTGTTGTTTTACTTACGCTTTTGCTGATGTTTTGAAATAACATAATATTTTAATTTCCTAAGGTCATTTTATGAAATACACATTTGTTTCGTTTTAGCTTTCAAATAAAACCTGAGAGCTGCATACAACTTCCTATCACATATATTCGACCAATGCATTTTTTTTAACTTTACATTGCCTTTATGATTAAGATTTTATAGCAAAATTTTATGTGCGACGAAATCCATAAAGAATTGCTTTATTTAGTACTAATATGTAAAAAAAAACGATTTATAGAATAACAACCTATTTAACAAAATCTATTTCTATAATATATGAAAAACTAAAAAAATATATTGATTATATTGAAAAAACAAAAAAATAATATTGCGGCCAGTAGAGACGTAGCGGCACGAAGTGTGACTGTAAAACTGACTGGTAGTGGGTTCGATCCCCACTCGAGGAGATGAAATATTTACTTAAATTTATATTTCCATTTCTTCGCTCTGGTGTCGAGGCAAACACGCAATACCGTTCCCGACTTTCTGTCGCATTCTACAGAATTCGGCAGAAACTGGGGGAACGGAGAATCTTACAATAGGTTCCCTCTGCCTACCTAGCTGTGTGCGGGATACAGCGTGAAGCTGATATAATCAATCAGCTTTGATATAAAAATTAATATTGATTGTAAATCAATATTTTGTAATTGTAGTTACGACTATTAGGGAGGACTTGACCACTCATGCTTGCAAACTGACATTGTTAGCTGCTGTTCCCATTTCGACATCACTCAACTTAATTATTGCTATAATCAATAGGTACGACTCTATGCACGCGATGCGTACTATTGTTTTGGATGTAATTAGTTCATAAAGACTTGGCATGTTTAATTCATTAATTTTTCATGGTTGCTTATAATGAACACCTATAAAAAATCTCATATTTTTTTTAACTTCTTATAGAAATTCTTGATAGAAATCATTATACGTTAGAATAGTTCACAAAAGAAAACAAGATTAGCCCATATAATGCCAAAATTGCTAGCCCATATAATGCCAAAATAAAAAAAAATAATTTTACATCTTCTATATTATAGAATTTTTTTTAATAATAGTATAGAACAAAATATATAGAAACACTAACGATATTTATATGTTTTTAATAGGTAAACATCTTAATTCACTTAAAAATTCACTATTTAAAACTAACAATAGTCTCATATACTCTGTGTCAATCAAATTAATGCATATCTTCAAAATAATGCAATAAATTGAGAGTTTGATCACAGCCACTTATACAAACACTAATATATAAACAACGTAAACATAGAGTCCAGACTATATAAAGACGCCTCACAGATGCTGTTCGCACATGACTCTCGCTGCAAATTAGCTTGAATGCAACCTTGACATTTACCGTCGCATCGGGGCCCACTACGGCCACTAGCCCCAGCGGCGGAAACGGTTATAACGCACCACGGGAAGGTAGGTGTACCTAGCGGGCACTATCACGTTTTCAAGGTTGTAGCCTCTTCGGTGTCTCACCAGTTCACCATTCTCTATTTTCCTAAGTGGCTTCACAATTTTTACAACGTTAGATTCTAAAATCACGTTGTCAGCGACCACAGCTTCCTCCGGCCGCAGTTTAGTGACGAGCTTCGCCCTGTTCTTCTGCGAACTGAGGTATTCCTCACTGAGAACATAGTCGAGGAGTTTGGGCACTTGGTTGTATCTAGTGTCTATTTCTCTTTCGAAGCCGAGGCGGTCGCGTGGATGAGGAGCAGGTGCGGCGAGTACGGACGCTGCAAGCGACACGAGCGCGAGGTACGCGTACATGATGCGATGCGAGACGAGCGTTTGAGCCGCGCGCGCAAGCAACACATTTTATATAAGTATGCGGCCGATCGGTCGATTCGTTCCTAATTTGAGTACATTTTTTTTGTATTCTTTGTAGGCGAGGCGTTCTTGAACTTGGCAGGGTAACTGATCTGAGGTGCAACGGCAACGGATCACCGCGGGGCCACTGAGAGAATGGCTCTTTTGTTCGCTCTTTTGTTATTTTTTTTTAATATACCTAATTAAAGTTAATTAATGTTCAGTTATTATGTGTGGTGTGACTGTAAGCGTGGTCGTGGGTTCTATTTCCACTCGAAGAAATTAAATATTTACTTTAGTAATTTCCGTGCTCTGGTACCGCAGCATAGCGCGGCGTTGAGTTTTGCCATTCAACACGCAATGCCTCTGAAATTCGGCGGTGCGTGGAGAACGGATCGTCTTAACACTAGATTCCGTCTGCGGGATACAGCGTGAACCTAAAAAAATTAGTTAATAGCTTTCGTAAACCTTGTTCCACTTTAACATCTACACAGGACGGCCATCACCCGGGTGCAGTTGGCATAGATTATATCACACCTCGCCACTAATGTGGAGTTGAGGCATTTGCAGTCATGAGTTATGATAATTATTCGTGTTTATACTATATACTCGTTTTGTACCTTAATACATTAGGAATGGCGATTACTAGAGGTTACTTAATGGCGTGTTTCCATTGTTTTTGTTTATAAATAAGCACCTGCTTACTTGAATTCTTTGTGATTATTAATAAAGTGTATTAAATTGTCAAATCTGAACTAATAAATTATGTGTTGTAAGTGTGGGCTTCACAGGTCAAATTACTGATCTTAGATGTGCTTAATAACTTAAGAACTTAACTAAAGTTGCCTATTATTCTATCAAGATTTACATAAATAAACAGTTTTATATTAGGAGTATATACTGAATTATACAGTTATACAGAAAAGTATAATATATTTTAAGTTTTGTAAAAGATGTTAAAATATACAAAAATATATACTGAAAAGATTATAGAGATACAATATAAACTACAAAACTTTAAAAGGCTTTGAGTAGACACAAAATAAAAAAAAAATATTTGAATCAAAATATAGAGCAATTAGTGGCGTTGAGTTTCGCCACTCAACATGTAATGCTTCGAAGATTCGGCGGAAAGTGAAGAACGAGTGTCTTAACACTAGGTTTCCCTCTGCCTACTCCGCTATACCCCGCTACAGCGTGAAGCATTAAATTAAATTACTTATAAACAAACGAATTTAAGAAACTAACCAATTTAATATTTAATATTTATATTATATGTATAAATAAAAAAAAAGAAACTATATAAAAAAAATACATTCAACATTAAGTTAACAAGGTGAAGGACTGCGTGAACACCACAATTACCCCTTTACGGAACTGAACTTGATAATTCAAGGATCCGTTACAAATATAGCTATTCAGAAGCGGATTATATTTAATGTATTGAAGTAAGAGCTTCTTCAATCGAAACATGTTTTGTTACAAATAACATTATTACCGAGGCCAGTCGTGGGCGCAGGGGCACAGAGTGTGACTGTAAAATCGACTGGTTGTGGGTTCGATCCCCACTCGAAGAGATTAAATATTTACTTAGGTAAATTTATATTTCCATTTCTTCGCTCTGGTGTCGAGGCATAGCGCGGCGTTGAGATCTGCCACTTAACACGCAATGCTTCCAGAATACGGCAGAAAGTGGGGAACGGAGTGTCTTACACTAGGTTCCCTCCGCCAACCCTGCTGTGTGTGGGATACAGCGTGAAGCTGATTTTTTTTATTGAAATAAGAGCTTCTTCAATAGAAACATGTTTTGTTACAAATATCATTATTACTACGTATTGAGCATCATGATTATTTTGTTCGTGTGATTCAGGATTACTCGTTTTCTGGGCAAGTTGCTCTTCAATATTTGGTTTTGTATACATTGTTAAAATTCATGGAGCGTAAGTCTGAAACCGACTGGCATTATACGGAACTGAAAATGCGAGGTCGTCTTCAAAACGTACATAGAAAATCAGAATATAGGAAGCCAATGGAGCTGTCGAGGTTGACCTTCCAAAATGTATCTTGTATGTAATTACCATATATCTTTAGTTAAATAAATGGTGGCATCGAGTGTTGTTTGTGTGTTAAAATGTAAACCACCTAACGTTTTTTGTTCACTTTCTAATTTTCCCTCTTGATATGAAATTGAATTTCTGAATAAAAATGATAACCAAATATGCATTAATATTAAAGAAAGTGGATTGCGAGAATAATATGCTGATGAGATTCTAAGACTAGTTCCACTAGCGTATTTTTTTTTTTATAAGTTCAGAACTGTTCAAGAACACCAAAATTTCTTATCAATCTTCAACATCCGGTACCGAAGTAGTGGTAGTATTTAAAAAATCACACAAATATTTGATTTAATAGAAAATGTACGCGATTAAGTTTCGTATGCATTTTTATAACGGAAATGTGTTAATACCAACGGAAGTTAATTATTAAACGTGTTTAAAATCGGTACATGGATTATATAGTAGCAGGCTACTTTAAAATCAAGGCAAAGTACGCAGTTGTGTGTCACTTTAATAAAAATAAATCAACTTCACGCTGTATCCCGCACACAGCAGGGTAGGCGGAGGGAACCTAGTGTTTCCCCACTTTCCGCCAATTTATGGAGGCATTGCGTGTTGAGTGGCGAAACTTAACGACGCGCTTTCCACTCGACATCAGAGCGAATAAATGAAAATATAAATGTAAATAAATATTTCATCTCCTCGAGTGGGGATCGAACCCAGAACCAGTCGATTTACAGGCGCACTTTGCGCCGCTGCGCCACGACTGGCACAGTCAGTTGTGATTACAACAAATATAATTTTTAGTTTTGTCGTAATGTGTAATAACCTTGTTTATTGCATTTACATATGTTTATACAATTATTTTTTAAATATAATATTAGGCATCAGACGAAGTACGTCAAAATACAACAAACACTACATATATTTTAGCATTGCACGTATTACTAGTTTTATAATTTAGTTTTTTTTTCCTAAACATAAGACGAGGACCTCAAGTCATTTATTTCAATTAAGAACAGAAAAATCCACCTAGAACCGGTTCCGATCATGAGATTAAAAGATCGTAATTATCTGACAAAGACTTGGAAGTTGGATCTACAGAATTGTTGACGATCGAGATTTATAAAAAGAGTTATCGAATTCAATTTTAATTGAACGAACGTACTAACTCATACGTAGTTAGTAGGTAACTAACTTATAGTGCTTAGTTAATTATAGATAAGTAAAGAATTTTCGTTTTTAGTATGTATTAGCATCGCATAATAATATACAAGTATGTGTTATTTTTTTACGTTATTACTTACAATATGAGGCCATCGTGGCCCAGGGGCACAGAGGTCTCACTATAACGTGACGGTTGTAGGTTTGATTCTCACTCGAAGCCAAGATATATTATTTTTTAATACTTTCATTTCTTCGCTCTGACACCAACGCAAAAGTCCGGCGTTCCGCCACTCAACACGTAAAGACTCGAAAAATTCGACGGAAAGTAGGGAACGGAGTGTCTTAATACTAGGTTCCCTCTGCCTACACCGCTGTGTGCGGGATGCAACGTGAAGCTGATTTATTTTTGTTTTTACTGACATTACAATGGATTAGGAATTCATAGAATACTTAGGATATGCATACACAATTTTTGTAACATGGATCTTGGACCTTATATGTAGCTTGTATTGCTAGAATTAGCTTCACGCTGTATCCCGCACACAGCAGGATAGTGTTAAGACACTCGGTCCCCCACTTTCCGCCAAATTTGCGAGGTATAGCGTGTTGAGTGGCGGAACTGAACGCCGCTTTTTGCATCGACACCAGAGCGAAGAAATTGAAATACAAATTAAAATAAATATTTCATTTCCTCGAGTGGGGATCGAACCCGCAACCGTCGCGTTACAGTCACACCCTTGTGCCCCTGGGCCACGACGGCTCCAATTGTATTGTTAGAAGAGATTTTATATTCTAACAAAGCAGAGACAATGCGTCCTAACATATTATAATATAGAAGGACAGATGTTGCGGACAATATAAAGAACGACGTCGCTTCCGTGATTTTATATCATTCCGCATTAATCAATGTAGCGCATCTGGAATATTAATAGATATATTTATATATTATATTTATCAAATTAAGCTTACTCGTGAGCATAACATACTTAGGCAACTAGTTAAATATTTAAAAATTAGAAGGTATCAAGGCTAGAAACGTTATGTGTTTTGGTAATAATCATAATAATAAAACGTGCAGTAATGTTTTTTTTTTTAGAGACTACGTATTTTTTGCTTAATCTACTGATGGTTATATTATAGCTAAGTCGTTGCTTGTTATATTTGGATATAGGGTAAAATCGTGAGTCGATCATAGGTATATTTATGCGTTTTAACGTATGTTATGCATATAAGAAATTAAAACATATTACGTTATAATTATGTTGTTGTATGTCTTTTATACTAAAATTTATATATAAAAGAGCATATAAATATTAAGAATTATTTAGAATATATATATTATTTCCTTGTTCATCAAGTACTAGTCAGGTCATTGCTTTTCGATCGTTTTTTCATATCTAAGCTGTGAGTGACCACGCGTTGCGTTTTCGCAACGTTGATTGCATTATTCATAAAAAACAATATCTTATCATATATGGTATGTACCTACGTACTGTTATATGAATATATTTCATACCGATATTCAATACCAGAGTGATATGGTATACAAAAGTAGGAGTTAATAAATATATAAAATTAATTAATGTATACTATACGTATTTCTAAAATAATGAACTAAGCATAAGGAATTATTAATGTTAAATAAAAACATCAGCTTCACGCTGTATCCCGCACACAGCAGGGTAGGCAGAGGGAACCTAGTGTTAAGACACTCCGTTCCCCACTTTCCACCAAGTCCTGGAGGCATTGCGTGTTAAGTGGCGGAACTTAACGCCGCGCTTTGCCTCGACACCAGATCGAAGAAATGAAAATATAAATGTAAATAAATCATTCTTTTTCCCAAGTGGGGATCGAACTCACAATCAGTCGATTTTACAGTCACACTTTGTGCCCCTGCGCCATGACTGGCCTCTTTATTAATTATTAATTTTATTTTTTTCTTTATCATTACAATTCGTATATATTACTCGAGGTTACATATTTCTTAAATTTTTATGCTTATTACCTTAGCAAAGGCCATGGGAATCTTCAGAAGAACAACAAATGACCCCTCCGCGTGAGATGCGCATTCACGTTCAACGTATCTTCGGCATCCCCGCGCCTCACAACATGCCTTCACCTCTTGAGAACATGGGACAGTTTGCACCACCACCGCCACCACCCCAAGAGCGTAACGAGGTATAACATATTGTTTTTTTTTAAATGATTATGTTATTTGGAAACATAAATAAAAAAAATAATAAATAGATTTTTTGATTATATTGTACAATTTTAATGTACAAAGCGAATTAACTAGTTACTTTGTTCAGCTTCACGCTGTAGCCCACTTTCTGCCGAATTTGGGAGGTATAGTGTGTTGAGTGGCGGAACTCAACGCCGCTCTTTGCCTTGACACCAGAGCGAAGAAATGGAAATATAAATTTAAGTAAATATTTTATCTCCTCGAGTGGGGATCGAACCCACAACCATTCGTATGGTTTTACAGTCACAGTTTGTGCCGCTGCGCCACGACTGGTCGCTAACTTGTTACTTATTTTTAGAAAATTTAAAACATTAATTGATATAATTTCTAAATAAGTATTAATTGATGTTTTATAAAAAAAAATAAAGCAGCGTGAACAAGAAGAAATGATGGCGCCAAGACAGATGCGAGTGATTGCAATTCCTGCTCCACACAACATGCCGCCCCCACCCGAAAACATGGGACCCTTCCAGCCCCCACCGCCACCTCAGGCTCAAGCGCAAAATGAGGTACATTTAAATTCATATCAAATATAATCCACAGTACGTTGTTATAATTTTGTTTTAAGTGGAAACAATATGGCCCAATTTTATTAAGCTATTTGGAATTCTCTTTGTTTTGTACATTTACAATTTATCTAATGCGTCGTCGTCTACTTGACTTTGTCTTTTCCACATTGTATGACTTTAAGCAGAGAAAATTTAAAAATGATAAAATTATACTAGAAATTTTACCCTCGAGGTCAGTCATGGCGCAAGGGTACAAAGTGTGCCCGTAAACGTGACCGATTGTGGGTTCAATTCCCAATCAAGTAAGTGAAATATTTATTTAAATTTATATTTACATTTCTTCGTTCTGGTGTCCAGGCAAAGCTCAGAGTTGAGTTCCGCCACTCAACACGCAATGCCACCAGAATTCTGCGAAAAGTGTAGAACGGAGTGTCTCAATACTAGGTCCCCTCTGCCTATCCTGCTGTGTGCGGGATACAGCGTGAAGCTAAAAAAAAGTCTTATAATCTATATATTACACTTGAAAAAAAAAATGGTTATTAGTGCCAATATGCAAAAAGTTTGTATCTGTACTCATTTTCGCACTTAGTCCGCGAAACAGGATCTGCGAGTACCGTAAGAATTTAATTCGCCTGTCAATATAAATAGCCTTTGCATGAAGTCAAAAAACTTTGCTCAGTAAAAAAAAAAAAAATTCCCGTTATTTCGGCACCTTATGTTATTATTATACATAGGTATGTTAAATTATTTAAAAAAGTCATTCTCGAAATTATGTTGAAATTTGTTAAATTTTACCATATATAGATTTTCTCTTTTATTTTTATAACTCACTAGTGGCTGCCATCTTAATTCTTATCTCAATCTCTACGCATGGAACTCTTTATATTGATATAACTTTTTTATTTATAAACCGATTGAATTATAAAATAAAACAACACTAAATGTTAAGGAAAGTTTGTCAAAATAGAATAGTGAAAATTGCATTTAAATCGGTTGTGCTTTTGTCGAGGTTAGCGACAAAAAAAAATGTCAAAAATCATTGTTTTGAATTATATTACAATTAATAAAAGCCCCAATAATATTTTTCTCAAATATCTTCTATGTCCAGACATTGATCCGTTACGATTTTATTATAAGCATAGATTTTTGTATAATACGCTTTACGCTTTACGCTGTATCCCGCACACAGCAGGGTAGTTAAAGGGATACTAACACACTCCGTTGCCTGCTTTTCGCTGAATTTTAAAGAAATTGCGTGTTGAGTGGCGGAACTCAACGCCGCACTTTGCTTGGACCAGAGCGAAGGAATATAAATATAAATTTCAATTACTATTTCATTTCATCGAGATGGAATCGAACCAACAAGCAGTCACATACAGTCACACTTTGTGCGCCACGACTGGCTTCTAATTCTAGGCCACTATTTTTGTTAATATTATATAAATTCTAAATGACATTTATAATAATAAATATTTTTAAATGTCTCTTGTCCACTGATATTTTGATAGATATCCTACTATTTAATGTTTACACATATTCATATATATATATTCATTATATGAATAAGCATAACCTGTACTTTATATAAAAAAAATTATACAACAAAAATGTAAAAAAAACGGGCTGTACAAGTAACCATTTCATTGTCTGTTAATTCTTTTCATTTAAATAGGAATGGAATATATAACAACACCTGTGTAGGAATCACTGAAGCGTTTTCTCGTTAGAGGTTAAAGAACTGCGTTTATTAGCATATGAATGAGGTCAATATTTTTTATTGCCTTTAATGCTCTGTTTATATTTTAATTATGTTATATATCTTACGTAATTTCAAATTAAAATGATATTTTTGGCCTGATAAGTGTTTCTATAAAAGAATATTAGGATAGAAATCTATATAGTTTTAATAAATTATCTGATCCTTCTAATGATAATTTTGCTGCGTTTTGTGTATAAAATAAAAAAAAATGTATTTTTACTGATATTTGATATTCTGTCACGATTCAACGGCTGTTTCGTTTTTAGTTCTTTGTGTATATATTAATTTTGAGTGATCTACGCAGATCACTCCACCTGATATTGCAAAACAGCTTGAATGTGATTAAAAATGTAAATAATAATATGTCTTCAGCAACCCGCCGTGCTTCATCAGTTTATACCTCAGTCAGCCCCCACACAAGAAGTAGAACAACCTGAGGTGAGCTTAAATTATATTTCTATTTAATTTAATTTATTTTTTGCATTGCGTGTTGAGCTTTGCCTCTTTACCAGAGCTAGGAAATAAAAATATTAAATATTTCATTTTCTCGAATAGGAGGAATCGAATCCACATCCTGTGGCGTTTACATTCTACGCGTCTTATGCGCGTCTTGAATGAAAATCATTGATTATTAGTTTTTTAATGCCCAACTAATTGTAATAATAACTTTATTATTATTATTTTCATATAATTTATTTCCGTAAGTTGTATTAAATATAATAATGAAATGGTTTTCAGGTACAAAAAGATGCAAATGGAAGGTAGTCCAGTTCAGATGAACTTGCCATGGGACCTGACTCCTGAGGATCTGCACATGATCCACCGCACCGCGCAGGAGGCGGTCGCTAACCAACGCCGCGAGCAACAGATCGATAACGACATGCAAGAGGTGCGCCTTCTTACTATCTTTTATATTTTTACATGACAGCCAAATAATGATTTTAATTCTACAACAAATAAATTTACTTTATTTTGAATTTGAACGCTTTGAATAAGAGCTAATAACTTATGTATAAAGACAAGCATTTGCTAACTATACAATTTGTAGATATAATTATACATATGTACATAATTATACATATGTAATATAGTAGATATTTGACAAATGACGATTTCAAATACTTATATAACTTCACGAGACTAATTTTTATTTTTTTAGCTTCACGCTATAGACAGGGGGCACCTGGGAACTTAGCATTGAGACACTTTCGTTCCCCACTTTCCGTGTGTTCAGTGGTGGAACCCAATGCCGCGCTTTGTCTCGACACCAGAGCGAAGAATTGAAAATATTTAATATTTAATTTTCTCGAATGGCAATCGAACGCACAACCTGTCACGCTTACAGTCACACACGCTTCTGCCCCTGCGTCACAACCGGCCTCACTGTTTATTGGTACCATACTATTCATAAATACAAATATAGAGAAGAGTTCTCAAAGACACTCCGTTCCCCATTTTCCGCCAAGTTCTGGAGGCATTGCGTGTTGAGCGGCGAAACCCAACGCCGCGTTTTGCCTCGACACCAGAGCGAAGACATGAAAATATAAATATATAATATGCAAATATACATTTTTATTACAAAACTTACAACTTTTTGATACTACAATTTATAATTGTTGTAAAAAATGTTAATGTCTCTCGCTATATAATGAACTTGACTTTCAATTAAACTTTTAGTGATAATTCGCATCAAATAAGCTTGCTGTTCTAAAGATCATATAACGTGAAAAGAGATAAATGCGGAAATTCTGTTATATATTGCAAAAAGTGTGCAAAGTGTGCCTGTGCATCAACTGGTTGTAGGTTCGATCCCCACTCGAGGAGATGAAATATTTATTTACATTTATATTTTCATTTCGTCGCTCTAGTGATGAGAGGAAAGCGTTGAGTTCCGCCACACAACACGCAATGCCTCCAGAAATTGGCGGAAAGTGGGGAACGGAGTGTCTTAACACTAGGTTCCCTTTGCATACTCTGCTGTGTGCGGAATACAGCGTGAAGCTAAAAAAAGTTTATATATAAATGTTTGTATGTGTTATTACCATTAGTTTTGATATTGATATATACATCACAAGGTTTAAGGAAATGCGGTCGCGTAATTACTCCTTAATATTATTACCACTTGCAGTGAAACTGTGCTTATATTTTTTTACAAAAATATTAGAAAAATAAATATGTAACTCCGCAATTAAAATCTTAAAATTGTACCGTACATATCGATCATATATTTTCAGTGAAAGTTTGTGACGATGGATGTTAGTGTGACTTTCACATAAAAACTTCTGAACTACTGTAGTAATAAGTTATATTGCGTACATATATATCAGAATAACACATAGACTACAATTTGTGTGAATATTTTGTATTTTGTTTTTATAAATTAAGTATAAATTTGGGCGGGCGAAGCCGCACGTGAGTTCCTAGTGTTGTATATTTCTATAAAATCAAATCAAGTCAGCTTCACATTGTATCTTGCATACGGCAAGGGAACCTATTGTTAAGACACTCAATTCCTTACTTTCCGCGAAATTTTTCGAGGCATTGCATAAATCAACGTCGGGCTTTTTTGCCTTCGTGCTAGAGCAAAGAAAGGAAAATATTAATAAAAAAAAAATAATTCACTCGAGTGAGGATCGAACTCACAACCGTCGCGTTACAGTCACACCCTTGTGAACCTGCGCCACGACCGCCTTAACTATATTTCTATGAGTATATAATTATATGCATTACACGACTTTGTGTGACCGTGCGTTATTAAACATACTCGTATTAAGTTGCTAATACCACGAATCGGAATGTTCAGAACTTGATGTAAAGTGCATTAACATACAAGAGTTAATTTGTATATATATTAAGTCGATCGTTATTAAGAGAGTCCAATGAAAGGCAAGTCAATTTTCAATTTAAACGGTACGGTTGTGGTATGATAAATACATATATCCTATATAAGTGGGGAACGGAGTGTCTTAACACTAGGTTCCCTCTGACTACCCTGATGTGTGCGGGATACAGCGTGAAGCAGATTTTTTTTCTATATGTACGCATCTAATTTAGTCTTCTAAGAAGTAATTTGTTCTTGTTCTCAATACAAAGACTTATAAGTTAAAAACTTAATATAATTTAAAAGTATTACGTTAGAGTTACGGAGTGTCCTTAACATCAGGTTCCGTTTGCCTACCACGCTATATGCAGCAACGTGAAACATATTTGTTTATATAGTTAGGTGACGAGACTAATCATTCTGTTATCATGTAATGATCAATTACATAATAATATTTTTTTCAGTCTATATGTCTAGCTTATCTATAAATGTAATAATATAATAAATATCGTTTGCCAAATAGTTTCACTTATTCTTTAAATTCACTTACTAAGTTCCCGAGCGACTATTTCATAGCAGTACCTTGTATGTATGTCTCGCAATTTGTTGATATTTGGTTCACCTCGAACAACTTTGTATTCATATTCTTTGTATGTAGATAAATGCATTGTAATATGTATTTTTATAGGTGAAGACAATAGTGAACAGCCTTGCAGCTGCCGAGGCCGAAGCAGAGCAAGCAGAGCCTCAGGCGCCGCGCGCGCCTCGCACTCTCCTGTTGCCGCAGGACATGCCTGTTGATCAGCGCCCGCATTGTAAGTAAAAACATGTATAAAACCTATATATCAGCTTCACGCTGTATCCCGCACACAGCAGGGTAGGCAGAGGGAACCTAGTGAAAGACACTCCTTTTCCCACTTTCTGCCGAATTCTGGAAGCATTGCGTGTTAAGTGGCAGAACTCAACGCCGCGCTTTGCCTCGACACCAGAGCGAAGAAATGAAAATATAAATTTAAGTAAATATTTCATCTCCTCGAGTGGGGATCGAATCCACAACCAGTCGGTTTTACTCACTCACGTCACTCTTTGTGCCACTGCGCCACGACCGGCCTCAGAAAATAATAATAAAACATGTATTTTTATTATTATTTATTTTTTTTTGTTTTTGAAAACGTATAAAAATTTGGACGTAACGGGATTTGAAACCGCGCCTCTTAGAGGTTGTCAGTCCATCAGGCGCCGTAAGGCGCGTGCTTTTGCAAAAAAAAATATATCTATCCTTATAGATTTTAAAATATTAAAGAATAAATATATTTTTAGGCTTTCATTGAATTGTTATTATTTTAGGAAAACGCAAGAAAAATAAATATGATATTCTAATATAAATTTTCTTAGCTTTTAAACAGAAAACTATAAAACAAAAGATAAAGAAATAGAAAACTACTTCACATTTATTTCTATCATTTATAGATTTCAATTAGGACTGTTGTCGTAAAACAGCTGAGTGGAAGAGAAAGTTATTCTCGTAATTGACTTCCGTCTTGGATTACAAAGTTTGTTCAGTTTTATGCGGATTCAACTACGTACCAACCGACCGAGTTAGAGATAGTTCATGAAAACTTCCGCAGGTTTCAAGAACTATCTTTAAGTTGGTTGGTTTTTGGTTTTGTATCAACAAATTGTTTTTAACAAACTAAGCAAAAAATATTTTAAGTTTATTGGTAAATTCATATAAAAGTATGAGGATGTTGTGGCGCAGGGGCACGTGCTACTGTAAACACGATGGTTGTTGTTTCGATTCTCCGTTCTCTGAAATATTTAATATTTTCATTTCATCGCTCTGATAACGGGGCAAAGCGTGGCGTTGAGTTCTGCCACTCAATACGGAATACCGCGAAAATTTGGCGGAAAGTGGAGAACAGAAGTGTCTTAATGGGAACAGAGTATTTTAAGTATCATTGCACATAAAACGTTGAATATTATGCATATTTACCTTAAAACCCTGAAGAACAACATTAATTAAACATTATTACAAAATTATTGCAATAATTGCAGCACATTAAAAAGTTTTGACGAGTGCAGTTTTAAAATGCTTTGTAAAACACGAGAATGCGCTGCATTCATATTTTTTTGTATAATTTTTATATTGTCATATTAATGTTCCGTTTTTAAAAAAAACGAAAGTTTTTAATAAGCAATATCAAAGGGAGCCACGATATCTGTGGGGGCCACAATACCACTTTCTCCTATAATATATAATTTAAAAATTCTTAAATCAGCTTCACGTTGTATCCCGCACACAGCAGGGTATGTAGAGGGAACCTAGTGTTGAATCAGTACTGACAAACTTATACTGGATGCGCTAAAGTTTCATCTGAGCGATTAAAGCAACTCAGACCCGCTTGCTAACTGGGTTCCCTCAAGGTGGCGGACCCGCTGAACCTAGTGTTAATACACTCCGTTCCCTACTTTCTCTGGAGGCATTGCGTATTGAGTGGCGGAACTCAACGCCGCGCTTTGCCTTGGCACTAGAGCGAAGAAATGAATATATAAATGTAAATAAATATTTCATTTCCTCGAGTGGGGATCAAATCCACAACCCTTCCATTTTACAGTCTTCCTCTGTGCCCCTGCGCCACGACTGGTCTTATTTATTTTTTTTATTATAAAAAGACATACAATTTTATTTATAGCATAACAAACAAATCGTTAAAATGCACATATTAAAATGAAAACAGCTAAAATAAATTTATGAAACGTCGACTGCTTGGCTTAGAATTTGAAATACTATAGTAAATTTATGTAATTTATTTTGTATATAATATATTTACTTAACAGTTTAAAAACCAATTTTTTTTTGTTTTAGATATGCAACCACGTTCAGTGCGCAGTGTAGACTCATTGTTGCCTGAAAAGCGTGTAAAGCGCTGCGCATGCAGCTGCGCCTAGACGCGGCGAGTGCCTCTCGTACAAACGCCGCGCTACAGCGCTGCAATCCGTCCATCCATTCATTCCCATGTCCCTAGTTCGGTTTCGGTTTTGTGTAAATAAAACATTCCAATCATTATTTTGTGCTCTTTATTTTGTATCATGTATTGTATTATAATGTTAATTTAATCTATATTTTTTATTTTTTTAATTTAATCTCTTTGTAAATTCGCTTATAATCATAATAAAGTTGCGAGCGATGTAAGTTTATTTTTTAAGCATTTGTTATCTACGCTCGGAGTTTCGTTGGAGTTTTTTTTAATGGACCGTACTGTATCTATAACATTAAAAATCCATCGGGTGTTATGGTCGTAACCAATCATTATAATAAACTTTACCTACTTTTTGTGATCCTAAATTAAATTTTAATTAGTTTTAACTATATACTGGGTTTTATTTTAACCTTTATTTATTAATCATACCTATACTTCACTTATTAATAGGCATTATTTAAGGAAAATGGTTTGTTTTGTCGATTCATATATTATACTTCCATACTATAAAAGAATTTAAATAAATAAAATAAATCTGCTTCGCGCTGTATCCCGCACACAGAAGGATAGGCAGACGGAACCTAGTGTTAAGACACTCTGTTCCTCATTTTTCGCCGAAAATTAAACGAATTTATTTAATAATAAAAATTAATACTTATGTGGGGCTGAGTAAATAAATGTCTTCGTATAATCATACTTATTTTATTATGTCCAATATACTTAAATTGCTCATTATGTTAATCAACATTTCCTAAGGTACTATATTAACATTTCTTATAAATATTATTATCATGTATTCAGACCTTTTAAGTAGTAGAGACCAGTCGTGGCGCAGGGGCCCAAGCGAGTGACTGTAAACGCGACAGGCTGTGGATTCGATTCACACTCGAGGAAATTTAAATTTTAATATTCACATTTCTTCCCTTTGGTAACTAGGAAGCTGAAGCTAAAAAAACTTTTATTTACTTTACTTTTACGTCTAAAGACAAACTGTCACGTTCACATACCTTTACGTGTACTTTATGACGTTTAGCGAGCACATTCATATAAATCCTTATGTATATTTTGTATATCTACATGAACATGCTTTGAAAATCTCAATCATATTCAAAGCTTGTTGAAGCGCAATGAATAAGAAAGAATATATTATCAGCTTCACGCTGTATCCCGTACACAAGGTAGCCAGAGGGAACCTAGTGTTAAGACACTCCGTTCCTCACGTTCTGTCGAATTCTGGAGGCATTGCGTATTGAGTGGCAGAACTCAACGCCGCGCTTGTCCTCGACACCAGAGCGAAAAAATGGAAATATAAATTTAAGTAAATATTTCATCTCCTCGAGTGGGAATCCACAAAGAGTCGGTTTTACAGTCACACTTTGCGCCCCTGAGCCACGATTGGCCTCAGAATATATATAAGACACATTACAATATATTTAACATTTATGAAAAAAAAAGAAAATTTAAACAATTAATTTATACCTACTGTGTATAAAGTTAACAATAAACACTATAATATAACAGCATGATAAATAACACATATGCATGAAGTATTGAGGTAAAACTGCCGATAAGAAGGTGGGTACATAAAATAATTATACGTCTATTAAATGAATAGGAGGCCAGTTATGACGCAGGCGTGTGACTGTAAATGCGATAGGTTGTAGGTCCGAGTCTCACTCGAGGAAATGAAGTGTTGAATATTTTCATTCTTCGCTCTGGTGTTGATGCAAAGCGCGGGGTTTAGTTCCGCAACTCAACAGGCAATGCTTCCGGATTTAGGTGGAATATGTTGAGAGGATTGTCTTAGCAAAAGGGTCCTCCTTCCTACTTTGCTACATGTGGGAAACAGCGTAAAGCGAAATTAATAAGTTTAGAATTTCTAAATGAAACTACACAAAAATATATTTTTGACATCTTCATTTACGTATAATAAATACAGACAAATTCGCGTATATTATTATATTCACGATCTGCGTGAAATTAGCATAAAAATATTTTTAATAATTTACAGTACATTTTATTATAGATTCACAGAATATTATTTCCTATTTTTACAGAATGTTCACTAGAGTAAAAACTTAACTTTTTTCTTGAGTTACTTAGTGATTTATATAAATGTTTGGACTATGCATTGTGTTAGCAGTGCTAAAATCGGGCAAAGAATTACATGATTTTGAATTCGACGTTTTAAAATTAAGAAAGATTAGTATAACATATAAACATAAAATAAGGAAATTAAGTATAAAACCTAACACGTAACTTATAAGAATAGTGGAAAAAGACTGAAAACACCATAACTTTATTATATCTTTCGATAATAAATAGAAATTTATTACTAAGCAAAGGAAAAACGTAAGAATTGTGAGACTTCTTGCAAACTTACGTATTTTATCTGTTAGCACTTTATATAAAATGGTTAAATAAAGCGTCGTGCCTATAATTATTAGCGGCCATCTAAATATGATGCAAATAAGAAAATAGGAAGTCCATTCTTCAAGTAGCTTCGTAGATACAACTACCATATTAGCTATAGTTACAGGTAATGGTACTAACCACGAGTAACACAATACATTATATAAATTATTTATACTTATCTTAACTATTACTGTTATAATACTATCATACATATGTTTTATAAAAAAACAGACTAGAATAATTATCACAAAATCTATATATACTTGGCAAGCAGTCAACGACGTTCTGAATAGAGCTGATGAATCGACTCCATATTTCTCTCCCATGAATTGGACGAAAAAGATGACTCTTTTTATAAAACGAGCGATACTCAGTTGCATTATCATTTGATTTCTGAAATTTCTTCTCCATCGAGATATTTTTATAGCAGCCGTAGTTGACAGCACTAACTCAATTGCGGTCATGATGATTTCTACTATAATAAAAGTTTCAAATACACAAAAGTAATTTCGATTGAGTTCTTCATCTTGATTTGACACATTAAAAGATATATTATAAATTGGATTGTCTGTGTTATTATATATAGATGCATCAGTTGTAATTAGATCCGTGGTGATCGTTTCCATTAAAATATTATTTGTTACAATCTCCATGTCGTTCACATTAGGCAACACTTCTTTATTTATTTTTTTCACTTGTTTCACCTGACAGCGCACATTGAAACGTTGTCGACAGACTGACTCGTAGTATTTGCTTAAAGTATTTAAACAGGAAACTAATACTTAAAGAGTATTATTCATTCGATTCCTCTTATTACTTGCGGTTGTGAAACGTCATTACGTTGGAACGTAGGAAACCCACGGTAAACGTGACGAAGATTTGGACTTCTAATTAAGTACATTGATTTCGTAGAGCTTATTTTATTCAGTAAAAAGTCTGTACCTGAAGTAAACTTAAGTATTTTTCTACTTTGTATTTTGTATTGTACCTGTTCTTATCGTTTTCTTACTAATGCAAAAAAGAGCTTAAATTAAATTAAAAATGAACCTGATACCCGTAGCAATTAAGTACCTACTTACCCATGAACACAACTTACATAAATACGTTTTGGTATAACAAGCGCACATGAAGAGTTCATTCCTCGGAATTAGATTGGGAAATTCCATATTTCAATACCATTAACTGTTTTATGGTACTAGTTAAATAATAATCATATTATATGAGTACTAGCGAAAAATGAAAAAGTGTTTTTTTTTTCAATCAAAACATAATTAATTAAATGATCGTTGTAAAATAAAACGCCATTTGTTAAGAATAACGCACACACACAAATCTATCAAAGCGATAACGTCGCACACACCTCTTTCACGAAATCGAGTCATAGGTATTCGCGGCAAAGTTCAAAGTTGTTTAATCTTTAGTAGTATTTTTGTAGTAGTATGTATTTACGTTATTGGTATCTATGCGTAACTGTGTCACACGAAATACAGGTATGGATAAATATCCTACGTCTAAACTGTTGAGGTATCTTCATTAATTTCTTTAGGTATGGGTTTAAAAAATATATTTTTTTAATTGTATTAGGCTTTTAAAAGGCTTTTTAAAAGAAAACTTAATATTTATGATCCTTGAATTCAAAGGATTCCAAAATCCAAGGGAAGAGTGTGTGTGAGTGAGATGACACTATTACCTATTTGTGAGTTGTAACGCTAACAAACAGAGTAGGTTGTCAAGAGTAGATAAAAAAGAACGCTTAGTTTTTCTAATAAAATATATTCTTTAAAATATTTTTCTTTTTATCAGCTATATAATAAAACACCATTTTGCAACGTCATAGTATTTTCTCTTATATACGAGTATGTAAATAGTAATAAAAAAAAAACCATTTGTGGAATGCAATGTGAATTTTTGAATTTAACACATCCATCCGTAATAAAACAGTCATCAAATGTACTATCACCAAAACACGTCATGCTATGAAAAACAAGAATGTGACGGGTTATGATTAATTAATTACTTTATTGTGTGACAAGTTACCTGGTGCGATTCACCAGTAAAGTGAGCTTGACCTATATTTTAAAGGTATTGATCGTTCAACTACAAACAAAGGTCGACATGCACCAGTAAAATGAAGTCAGGCATTTATCAATGTACGGGAGACAGCAACGTATTGTATTCTAACTGTTGCATGTATTGTTTATTAATATAAATTAATATTTTTTTATAATTTATTTAAATATTAACATGAGCGTATATGCTTTAAATTTTTAATGAAAAATTGACTACATTTAATCGAGTGGTACCTCTACACAGGGGTACCCAAATTTGAAGAAATATTTACTTAACCTTTTGTTTCTGGTCTTCATATGTAACAATAGTAATGGAGGTCGGTCGTGGCGCAGCGGCCTAAAGAGTGACTGTAAAATCGACTGGCTGTAATGTCGATCCCCACTCGAGGATCGCTTTCGCCGTGTGATCCCGGCCTAGAATAGGATCATCCTGGTACTGGTGGTGTCGTAAGAGGCGACTAAAGTACGTGTGGCAGAGTCACGTCGCCAGCAATGGCAACACGCATGGGCAGACTCGACCGGATCATCACCACCCCCGGCATTTAAAACCGGCGTGAAGTAGTGGCTTTATGCCACTGCGTTTCGCATCAGGTAATGCCGGGCTCCGGAGCCCAAACCATCTTACAGGCAGGCAACGCACCTGCAGCTCCTCTGGTGTTGCACGGGGTCGTGGGCGGCGGTGATCACTTACCATCAGGTGACCCGAACGCTCGTTTGCCTTGCCTTTCCCATAAAAAAAAAGAGGAGATGAAATATTTACTTAAATTTATATTTCCATTTCTTCGCTCTGGTGTCGAGGCTAAGCGCGAATTCGGCAGAAAGTGAGGAATGGAGTGTTTTACACTAGGTTCCCTCTGCCTAACCCGCTGTGTGCAGGATACAGCGTGAAGCTGATTTTTTTATATGTAATAATATTAAGTAGGAAAGTTCCTGTGGAGTTGTGACAAAGATGTGCTCTTTCCTATTTCGATTCACGCTATAGTGCGGGTCATAGTTCGTGCTCGGTCTGGACTGTCAACTGTCATTTTACGCTCTTGGACTTGTAATTAATATTTTATTTAATTATAATTAAAAATAATAATTTAAAAGGTAAACAATAACAAAATAACTTTTGATAAATATTTAATCATTGTATTTAACTTTTTGGTATTGATTACCTACAGACATATAAATAAATTTGAAGTGTCTATCTGTGATTTTATAATAACGATGTTTATATAGTTATTTACACAACAACGATGCTAAAATAAAAACAAACGATTTGAAACTTTTTGTCAGTCTGTCTTGCTATTTGTCCGGTCTTATCTCCGAAACTACTAAACCGATTTTATGGAATTTTCACTGGAACATGAACAAAACAACGGATGAACGAATAAAGACACAGACATAAATTAAAAGAAAAATGTTTTTGGTTCGATTACCTAGTTAAACTCCAAAAAAAAAACAATTTTCCTTATTGGTCAAAGTGTGTTTTTGTTTCCTGCTGGTCTTTTGGCCATGTGTGTTTCATTGTAATGCTGCTCCTCCTAGACTGTTACCTACAGCTCTGAAATTTTGCAGGAAAATTGTGGATACGGTGATCCCAGCGAAGTAGTTTGATGATAATTGTAATTTTCGAGTAAATGGTCAAAATGTGTTTCATAGAGTTAAGCTGTGGAACGTTTTGAAATTATATATCTCAGTTATATATCAGTCTAAAGAGTAATTTTATTTTAAGTATCTCTTAGTTTTTTTTTTATTTAATTACGCAATATAGTTTCGCTGAGCTCCACCCGCCGTGCACAGTATGTGGCGGATCCTAGTATATCGGTATATAGTATATATATTCAGTTAAAATTCATAAATTGCTATCATAGTTTGATATAGTAATTTATTTTTTTAGTATTGCTCGCAAATAAGCAATCGAGGTACTTCATTTTCAATCTTTAACGTCAATCTGTCTTTGGGAGGACAAACAGGAGATTAAGATTGAAATTTGTATGAAAATTACAGCTTGTGCGTGCCAATAAACGATCGGTTCATTTTGACATTAGGTTCGATAGCAAAAACGACAGCTTATTGCGATCCGAGACGTTTTGGGGTTTACTTTACCATATTTTCGGATTGCAATATTGCATTTATACTTTATTTTGTTTAGAAGGTAAAAAATATGTGGAGTGATATTTCTTCGAGTGTCAATAATGATAGTGTTATAAAGTTACTATCAGCAATTGCAAATGTATGCAGTGAGCATATAAAAGTATATCAATAGAGTGCTTAATATTTTTTATCAAATTTGTGGGTTTTCCTGTAGCTATTGCTGCAATTGATCCATTCACTATTACTATTTCATTTGTGAATTTGAGCTATGGGCTTATTAATTTCAGTAGCTAATTTTCTAAATGATTATATAGAATAGTATAGAAGCTACGTTGCAAACATCTATTATAGTTATATTAAAATACGAACGTAATTCAGTGTATTAAGTAAATAATTATGTAGTTTAAGCGGGCGAAGCCGCGAGCGAGTCGCTAGTAATTATATAAGGGAGTCGTTCAAACTTCAAATCTTTGTAGTGAGACGACACTGGCCGTCTCTTGACACATTAATTTCCGGACTGTAGTCGATAACCATAGCATAGCTGATCTGACGGCTGTCTCCTGAATAAAAAGGCATTTTGATTATTAATTTCTTTTTAAGTAATAATATTAATTTTTTCACAATGTTTCATTATCATGTAATATAATTTAACAAATCGTCAAATAAATTGACGGAAATTATCAATATTGAATATGTATAAATAGGTAACAGCTAAAGTAATATTTAAGATATTATACCTTTTTTTACCACCTTGTCTTCCGCATATAGCAGGGCAGACATTGAAGCCGAATGGCTAGAGACTCCATTAACTACTCTCTGCCAAAATATCGATACATTGAGTGGCGGTATTCTAACAAGAGATGAAAATAACAAATTATTTATTGTCCTGAAAGACAATAGGAGAGAGGAGGAAGGGAGTCAAATCCATAACCTTGTAAAGCTTGTACCCCTGCACTATGAAGCCTTATCCAAAGCCACTATATATATTTACATTATACTAAATATACACTCCCGCACACTGCAGGGTAGACAGAGGGATCCCAAGAAGTGTTAAGACACTCCGTTCCCCTCTTTCTGCCGAATTCTGGAGGCATTGCGTGTTGAGTGGCAGAACTCAACGCCGCGCTTGACCTCGACTCCAGAGCGGAGAAATGGAAATATAAATTTAAGTAAATATTTCATCTCCTCGAGTGGGGATCGAACCCACAACCAGTCACACTTTGTGCCCCTGCGCCACGACTGGCCTAATTTATATATATATACCGTAAATATATCTCATGAGGTTGTTTTCTGTTTTCATAAACTTAATTCTTTGCTGTTTAAGCATCCCAATGAGTCCATCACTTCCTTACTATTGTACTCAACCATCATGCCATTTATGCCTATTATTTGCACTCTTTTTTTTGTTATCTCGCCTAGCATTATCTATATATATAAAAGGACTTGTGCTGACTGACTGAGGTAAGACGCACGCAGAGCCGTAACCGCTGATGGTAGAAACGTGAAATTTGGGCAGATGTTTATTTTCATATTCTGGACATCCACTAAGAAGGGAATTTGAAAAATTTTAACCTTAAAGGGATGAAACAGGGGTTAAAAGTTTGTATGGAAAAAAAAATAATCTGTACCGATTTTTAAAAAATTTGAAATTCAGACTCTTAAAAATATTTCATTGAACACGTGTTCATGGTTTTTAAGAATTCACCCCCTAAGGGTGCACATAAGGGGTTGAAAGTTTATATGGAAAAATCTTTAAATTGCCACCGATTTTTATTATTATTGAACGCGTGTTTCGTGGTTTTTTTAGAATTCACTCCTAATAAGCGGACGAAGCTCCGCGCGCCCTCTAGTTATTTTATATTTTCTGGCTTACGTGTTTTTGGACGTGTAACGGCCCTAAAACGACTAGAAATTCCTTCCCGACTCTGTCTGTGATATTTCATATCTATACTGTCTTCCACGAAGACATTCTTCCTTAATTATTCATTTGATAGTGGAATTTGCTGTTGCTTTAAACAGTTCGTCGGCATGTTCATTTGCGCAATTGAGCAATGTAACTAGAACAGGCAGATTTTTCCACTTTTCTTTCAATTTTAGTATTATCAGTAAAGAGCTCTCTTGATGTAGATCGATGGCATTAAAATTCAATTCTCCCAGCATTTCGAATTTAATAGTTATGTGTGCTGATGGATGTGGTTGGTGTAGGTAACTTTCTTTGTCTTTCCTCCAGCCCCTTTCTGGATGGGAGGTAATCTTTACAATGTACTTTTTTTAAGTCTGTAGAGATCTAGGGCTATTTTATTCTTATCTCTATATATAATAAGACAGTAAAAATATTTTGTCTGTACATTTAGTAATTTTGACTGAAATGGATAGAGGGACACTTAAAAAGACTAATAGAAAGCAAAAAGATTTTTTTTGAATTTCTTGTCTGTCTGTCTGTCTGTCTGTCTGTCTGTCGACATATTGTTGTCCGCATTTTTCTCTGAAACTACTGAACCGATTTACTTGAAAATTTCACCAATTGCTTTGTTTTAACTCAATTTAGGTTCTAAAGTTTGGTTCATCAAAATCGGTTCATTAAAAAAAAAGTTATCGTCATTTGAATGAACTCAAGGCATTAGCTTGCCAGCGAATGTTATATAGAAATCGCGCTGATATGACCCTGGCTAAAGAATGACATTCGAAACGTCTTGATTATATGACTGTTGATAAAAATATATATTTTTGAAGCACTATTATACAATATTTTATACAATAAAGTAAACAATGCCAGTCGTGGCGCAGCGGCAAGAAGTGTGACTGTAAAACCAACTGGTTGTGGGTTCGATCCCCACTCGAGGAGATGAAATATTAACTTAAATTTATATTTCCATTTCTTCGTTCTGGTGGCGAGGTTAAGCGCGGCGTTGAGTTCTGCCACTCAAGAAGCAATGCCTCCAGAATTCGGCAGAAAGTGGGGAACGGAGTGTCTTAACACTAGGTTCCCTCTGCCTACCCTGCTATGTGCGGTATACGGCGTGAAGCAGATTTATTTATTTTAAGTAAACAAAATTGAATTGTTAGTAGAGATTACCTTCATAAATTGTAACAGTAAAGTTTAAATCGTAATTAATTCAACACAGAGATAAAGAACGATTTGATCTTCAAAGAAATATCAAGTAAATACATAGATTTTTTGGTTCGTTCGTTCGTTTGAAATAAATCTATATAAAAATGCCTAAAAACATCCTTTCTACGTGTACTCTGTAATAACTACATATTTACCAATTATTCATTTATCTAATAATATGCAAACAGGAGTTAATATGCAAACATTACAGTTATTTTACAAAGAATATTATGAATCCTTAACCAAATTAATAATTTTACATTTAAGACTGTTTCTGAAGCAGTACAATTATTAAGTGACATCAGCACATTTAACAGAGCTTTAAAAAACATAACATAGGTAAAAAGAACGTAATGTTACAAATATATATATATATATAATAAATAATTAGCTTTATGTATATTTTATGAATATCAAATATCGACATTGGTCATATTTTTTAGTTCGAAACAATCAAAAATTCTTACAGAAGTTACGATAATGTCGTAAAAAAATCATAATAGAATATTACAGATTAAAGTAACAAAAAATCATATTAGAAGTCATTATAGTTGTCTTTATATTATATATGTTGTTGTATGTTGTCTTTATATTTGTTTGTCATTCTATTATAGGGTGTGAGGCCAGTCGTGGCGCAGCGGCACGAGGTGTGACTGCAAAACCGACTGGTTGTGGGTTCGATCCCCACTCGAGGAGATGAAATATTTACTTAAATTTATATTTCCATTTCTTCGCTCTGATGTCGAGGTTAAGCGCGGCGTTGAGTTCTGCCACTCAACACGCAATGCCTCCAGAATTCGGCAGAAAGTGGGGAACGGAGTGTCTTAACACTAGGTTCCCTCTGCCTACCCTGCTGTGTGCGGGATACAGCGTGAAGCTGATTTATTTATTTATTTTATTTTATTATAGTTGTCAATCAATTCTGCTTAAATCAATAATCATGTATTTTAAGCGGGCGAAGCCGTGGGCGGGCCGCTAGTTAGATATAAGAAGTAGAAGTAGCCTAGAGAACGAACATTTTTTGAACAAAATATCTCTGGATTGCATTTAATTGATCTCGGATCTCATATCCGTGGATCGATAAGAGGAACGTCCGTGTCCAAGATAATAGGTTCCACAAATGTCACATAAATAGTTCTTGTGACTGCAGAGTTTAGGCACCAGTACAAGTTTTCACTGCACTGTAGACATTCGCTGCTATTTTATTACTTACTATTTTATTACAATAACTAGTCCAAGGGGAAAGATGCTAAAATCATAAACAAGTTGTAACAATGGATTTCGACGTAGCTTGATGTGAGCGTAAGGCTTAGTGGACGCTTTCCAATAGGCGCGGTTTCAAATATCGCTACGTTCAAATTTTCATGTTTTCTAAAAAGTTTAATTCTAAGGAAATTGATCTTCTTGACGTAAATTTGGGGTTCTTACTCTATCTTCAGATATGATATATTGTAAAATAAATTATGTTTAAATAAGAAAAAACAGAAAAGAAAATGTATTGTCCATTCATCAATTCTGAGAGGAGGTTCTCGAGAATTGAGACATTGTTTCTAACAAATCTGACTTTTCACTTAATAATCTTCACATTTGACAGAGTTCAACCTCGTAACCAAAAAAGATCGGGTTCAAGTTTTTTTAATAAGTCTGGTCGATATTGGCAACGAAACGATTAACTTTTAGAAAAGTTTTTTTACTATTTACTTTTAATAAACATACATTTTTAATATTCTTTAAACATATAAATAATTAAATATAAAGAAATATATATATTTTTTAATGCGCAGTAGCACAAAGTGTGACTGTAAAATCGACTGGTTGTGGATTTTACATGCTGTATCCCGCACATAGCAGGGTAGGCAGAGGGAACCTAGTGTTAAGACAATCCGTTCTAAACTTTCTGCCGAGTTCTGGAGGCATTGCGTGTTGAATGGCAAAACTCAACTCTGCGCTTTGCCTCGAGACCGGAGCGAAGAAATGGAAATATAAATGTAAGTAAATATTTCATCTCCTCGAGTGGGGATCGAACCCACAACCAATCAGTTTTCCAGTCACACTTTGTGCCCCTGCGCCACGACTGGCCTCTGTTTCTTTATTTGCTCTCGCAAAAAGCTAGAAATACAAAAAGACTAACCTAAATATAAAACAGATTTTTCAATAGCGGGCGTCTAAGGGTGTGTGTGACGATCCACGTCTTTCCAGCTTGTCTTTACGTGATGTCTTAATTGTATTTACTTTAAAGTTTAATTGTTAGAACTAAAACTATTACGCTTTCGGAACTCCGTTATAAAATACAAATATTTACCAATCAATGTTATAAATATATGAAGGATTTATTTAGGTAGTGTGGTAAGTGATTTTGACTCTTTTAAACTGTAGGTTCAAATCTCACTCAAAGTTTTTTTATGGTTGTGAGGTCAACTTTAGGCAACGTTTACATAATTTTAATTAAGGAAGTTGAGTTCTGTTACTTTATGGAACATCTTTAATTGGAGAAAACTGGAATATAGTACTACATAAGCCTTCAATCTTCAACGTCAATTTTCAATATTCGAGATGTGTCAATTTCATAAATTAAGCAATATGTAGATCAAATCAGCTTTACGCTGTGTCCCGCGCATAGCAGGCAGGCAGGATAGAGGGAAACCAGTGTTAAGACATTCCTTTTCGCATTTACCGCCGAATTTTTGAGGCAGCGAAGAAATGCAAATATTAAATATTTCACTTACTCGAGTGTATTTCGAACACAGCCAGTCGCGTTTACATTCAACCACTTGTGCTCCTCCGCCACGACTGGTCTCTAAACAATATCTCTTTCTCCTTTATGTAAATATTAAATTAATTATTCATTCAAATTGACACACAGTAGTATTAATTGTTCACATGAACCATACTACTCTCTATTAAACGAGCAAAACATGTTTACGACTTGTCGTTATCATTTAACGAGATAAACGATAATATTCAATATTTGGCTTTATCGTTGTTTTGTAATAAAGCTTAACGAGTTTTAGTTAAGGCATATGTAGTGTATTACTGTTAATTTAATATTTACTATTAGGTCCTTACATATGAATATGGTGTACTGGCCACTTTAATCGCAAATTTCTCCTCTTTGGTTAGGAATTCCAAATTCAAATTTATACAGCAATTAACACATGTATTTGTGTTTCGTTATTAATTTGTTTTTTTTTTCTTTTTTTCTGTTTGCGTCACTTAGTTTACAAACAAAACTTGAAATATCGCGTTATTTATGAGTACGAGTTCCACCGTGGCACCAGTGCTGCGGAGACGGCTCGAAAGGTAAGTGATGTGTATGACGGTCGTGCCACAAAAGAAAACACAGTGCGTTATTTGTTCCAACGTTTTGCGTTCTGGAAAGTTCGACCTGCAGAACAAGCCCCTTGGACGGCCGGAGACCCAAGTTGATAATGAAGAATTGAAGGCTATTGTGGAAGCGGATCCATCGCAAACCACGTCCGTGCTAGCTGCAGGCTGCGGTGTTAGTGATAAAACTGTTTTAATCCACTTGAAGCAAATTGGGAAGACTAAAAAAAATTAAAGGTGGGTGGATTAAACCTAAAAAAGTTACTTCTATGCATTTGGTGGAATATTGTCGGTGTCGTTCATTACAGTTTTCTCAAATTTAGCCAGACGATTACGACTGAGGCTTGTCAATCGCTCTACACCACTGCTGCTTCATGACATCGCTAGATTATATACTGCACAGCAGACGGCTACCAAATTAGAAAAGCTTCAATTAGAATGTCTAAGACAGCCCCCGTACTCCCCGGACTATGCCTATAACAGATTTTTCACGATATTTGGATAACTTCTTGCAATGGACAAGATTCAACTCCGATGGAGCAGTCCAAACCGCCCTTAAAGATTTTATCGGTTCCCGTCCCAATAGTTTTTTCAGTCAAACTACCTATGAGATGACAAAAGTGCATAGATAACAATGGTTCATACTTTGATTAAATAAATATGTGTCGGAGATGACACGTAGTAGGTATTTAAAATAAACGTGCAGGACCTCCGACCATGTCCTGTCTTTAGTTCTACTCATATGTGTAAACATTATTAATTTTAGCAAGGTAGTTTTAAATAATAACTGAAAGCATAAATAACTGAACGATTTCAAAAGCAAAGCAATTATGAAGGGTTATAATTGTAAGCATAGTAAATAATAAGAAGGTAATCAGTCAGTAGGGTAGTCGTATCGGAAAAACATCAGTTGTGGATGGATAGGTATAATTAATGTTATCTACTCTTTTTAAATGATGTGAAGCTGGGAGCAGTGCCTGAGAATTGCGACCACAGGTGTACGCTTAAGGGGCTCCATTCTATTGCAACAACACTCGCCTTCACAGCTCCAGTATAATTATAAATTGATGCTAACCACATTCATAACTACAATACAAATTGATTAATTAAATAATCAATTATTCGAATGGTCGAGGTTAGCCAGTGCCGGAGCACGAGTAGCGCTCCGAAGCACACCAGAGCCAAGACTTCCCGTACATTTTTTTTTCGATTTGTCTTTATTGCTGTTGACCTGGGATGGTCTTGACAAAATCACCGGGTGGGGAGGGGCGAGAGTAGCTCGCCTTTCAAGAAAAAGTACGAGCTCCGTGCAGCAGTCCGAGCAGCAGCGTCCATCAAGGACGCTCGTGAACGCTTGGCGATCGCAGGGAAATGCCCTGCGTACGCTAATCAGGGGGAATCGCCTACGGCGTCGGCAGGTCGTTGCAGTCTTTCAGCTAGGATCCAAGCGAAACGATCCGTAGTGTAAAGGGCGGTGTCATCGGCATACAATGCAAGTTTGAGTTTGTACGCGGGATGTCGCTGGTGTAAAGCGCGTATAATATTATACCGTTATTATTATAACGGGCGGGTGTTCGAACAGGTCTAGAGGACGATAGTGTCTCTTCTAATCTGTATCGGAACGTGCGATTCAACAGGTATTCCCGAATGATGTGAACGAGACAGTCTGGCAGTGCCATACTTGAAGAGCAGGCCGTTGTGCCAGACCCTGTCGAAGGCTTTTTCTGTTTCTATGAAATAGCAGCCATGTCACTGCGAATCGTTCTGCGGATGTTGTATTTCGCGATGTGTTCCGTAAACCGGTGAACTTGGTGTATAGACGAGTGGTGGAATCTGAAACCGAACAGTTTATTGATTAACATTGTTTTGTCTCAACTATTTCTTTTAATCTTCTGAGAATGATTCTCTCGTAAATTTTCCCTAAACTGCTAATGAGACTGATAGGTCTGATCAGGGGCACCGAAGCCCAATCTATGACCTCGGAGTCCACTTTCGATAAGTGATCCGAGTGACATGGCAGAGTGCTTGGTGAGCTTTGTGACTCTAAGCTATCCGCAAGGCATTCCGCTTTTTCGGTGTTGTCGGCCGCTGTTGTGTTGTCGGGCTTAGTGAGAGGAGGCATAGTGGCCACTGTGTCGGATCGACAGCTCCCAGTACGCCTGAGACCATGGCAAGAGCTCTCCGAGTCGATTATCCCAAGACTCGCCTCTGAGCTGTTTAAATTGCCATGTGAATTGTCTCCTAAGATCTTTTAATTTTTTACTTGCGGCGTCTCACATCGTGAGCTCTGGTGGCTAAATTTTTACGTCTGCTAGTATCATGCCCGTGCGGTCTTTTATACGTCGTTGACATCGTTGACAAATAATTTGTAGGGTAGAATGAATAAGAAATGATGACGCGCCCAATATACTCGTAGTGGTGTGATCGGTAGGTGACGTATAAAACGTCAAGGAGTGGAAGTTGTTCCACGATATGTCGACAAATACACAACAATTATTTAAATTTTCACAGTACTTTATTTACTCATATTTTATTTCTAAATTCAGAGTAATACATAAATAAATTATTAAATACTTTTTAATTAAAAACAGTTAATTAAACTTATAATACTTGCATAAAATAGTAGAATTCAATTGCCTTAATTACAATGACATATTTGTTAGTAAAAGCAATTGAAATAATTATAACGACAATATAATTAATTATATACTAAAATAAGGATCGCAGCGACATATATTAAAAAATATTCGACTTTTTATTTCTTATCACGCTCAATATTTACAGAATTCATTGACGTCGCACCATTTATTATATTAAGGAAAAAGTAATTTAATAACTAATTACCTACAATCTGTTTGACAAAAGTAAATGCTTATTTAATTTAACGTTTTAAAATGTTATCGCCATTTGTATGTGTCGTGGTCATATCATGAATATTTCATATCAGTGAACCGGTCGCATTTTATGAAATAACCAACTGAATTTGACCATTTCATTAATTAGTTATACAGACTAATTACATATAAGTATACTATGTTAAATTTATAACTAGCTGTAGCTATATAGTAGCTGCTCGCGACTTCACTCGCTTTAGCTACTGAATTATTTATTTAATACACGGAATAACGTTTATATTTTAATAATATATATCATTCCGATTCTGATAGTGATATATAATTATTTCAATTGCATTTGCAAATACCAGGGGATGTAGAGGGAACCTAGTGTTAAGACACTCCATTACCCACTTTCCGCCGAATTTTTCGAGGCATTGCGTGTTAAATGGCGAAACTTTTGCCTTAATGCCATAGCGAAGAAATGAATATACAGGATGGAAGTGTCCGCGCTCCTTTTACGGGAACAGCAGATAGGGAAAATATTTTAAACCTAAAGTGAAATTAATCAAGATACCTCAACAGCTTAGACGTAGGACTTTTTTTTCATTTCATGTTGTTTATTCATACCTGTATTTCCTGTGACGCAGTTACGCATAGATTCCAATAACGTAAACATATACTACTACAAAAATACTACTAAAGGTTAATCAACTTTGAACTCTCCCACCAATACCTACGACTCGATTTCGGAATGAGGCGTATGCGGCGGTTTCTCTTTAATAGGTTTATGTGTGCGTGTCGTCGTTTTTGATAAATGGCGTTTTAATTTACAACAAGTACTTTCAGAGAAAAATGTGACCATACCTATCGACAGACAGACAGACAGACAGACAGAGAAGAAATTAAAAAAATATATTTTTGCTTTTTAAGTGCCCCTCTATTCATTTTAGTCAAAATTACTAAATGTACAGACAAAATATTCTTATTATATATAGAGATAGAGATAAATTATATTAATTATTTAATTTATATTGATTATTATATGGAAAATGCAGCATAATAAAACAATTATAAGTGGTGTGCGTTCGTCAATTCTGATCCCGATATGAGTTTTTTCCATTATTTTTCTCGAGTTTATCACTATCCTAAAAATATTGTAAAAAAATAATAAACTTAATAATGTGTTACATTGCAAGGGAGATAATATGTTCTTATTCATCTTCAAATTAATATTATATAAAGTCGTACATATGCAAGTGTGTATGTATATAAATAACGCAAACTAACATGTGAAGATTAAAGTAACCTATAAAATATTTTTTTCATTTCTTTTTTTTATTTAATGGATAATCTAACGTTGGCCATAAGTCAATTATTAATCACCCCACAATCTAAATTGGCTTTTAAAACACTGTTGAAGAACTGTTTAGATTTTAGACTGACCAGTTTAATTAATTAGACTTAAATTTGAGTTCTGTCACCGCAAACACGACAAAAATATATAAAGTTTGAGGCTTTAGGCGATTACTTAGTAACTTAATTCGCGTTTAAATACGTTTTCTTAGCTTATATTATTTTTTCTTGAATTTTAAAAGTTTATATGTTCTTTCTTACATTGACATTATTGTATTATTAAGTTGTCACTCATCGTAGTTCAGTAGGACAGCGTCTGACTGCAAACGCGAGGTTGTGGGTTCGATCCGTATTCAGAGGAATTATTTAATTGTTGTTGTTCATACTGCCCTGAATTCAGCCAGAAAGTGGTGATCGGAATATTTTAACCCTTTAGGTTTAAGTTTGGAGGCCAGTCGTGGCGCAGTGGCACTAAGTGTGACTGTACACACGACTGGTTGTGGGTTTGATTCCCACTCGAGAAAGTGAAATATTTATTTATATTTATACATTAATTTCTTCGCTCTGGTGTGGAGGTAAAAGCTCAGCATTGAGTTCCGCCACTCATCACACAATCCCAGAATCCAGATCAGAAGATCCAGATACTGATCCAGAATCCAGAATTCGGCGGAAAGTGGGGAACGGAGTGTCTTACAGTTCTTCAACACTAGGTTCCCTTTGCCTACCCTGCTGTGAGCGGGATACAGCGTGAAGCTCATTTATTTATTTATTTTATTTTTTTAAGCTTGTGCATAGTTTATCAATAATTCTATCCGTGACCACTACAACTACTTCAAGGTGTTGGAGGTCGGGTTTCCAAAAAAGTATAAAACCAATTATCCGCGATTAACCCGGTTAAATAAACTTAACTTAACTTAGCTTCACGCTTTATCCCTAGCGGGGTAGTTAGAGAGAACGGAGCGCCAAACGCTATGGTAAACTAACTACGGTAAACTCCTGCCGGCTAAAAAATAGTTTTATTTAATTTCATGAATTATTTTTTTATTTTATTTACATAAGAGTATAATTTACATACTTGATTTAAATTTTCGTTTAAGTTTGTGCATAGATTTGTGATAGGTATAGGTTTGGGGTCAGTTTTTATTAAAAAAATAATAATATTTATGTTTAAACTGAGGTATGTCCAAGTTAAGAAATACTTTAATGGATTTAAAATATAAGATTTGAAGAAGAACTCTAGCAAACTTTGTTAATCACTCTTCAAATGGCCATTCATTAAGAAATAAATTATTAGTCAGAACTTCCACGAGGAATGGGGACGTAACGATTTTCCTTTAGGAATATTTGAGAATCATCTGTCCAAAAGAAAATTTAATTTGCAACAAAATTCGTTTATGACAGGTATTCATTTTACCAGTTTCTGTGACGTGCTTCAAATACTGGAAATAAGAGAAAATATTTTATAATAATTTTGATACTTCCTTTAGTGATGTGTTTATTTTTTACATAGGTGTTTTCAGATATTTACATGTTATCATTTTGTTGTGAGTTCAAATCACGTAGGCTTAAACTTTTCTTTCAAAGATTTAAATATTTAGTATCCTGCATATATTTACAAAAACTGAGCAAAACATATTATTTTTAGTAGATATCTACCTACTCGTAATATTTGTTACAATCTAGCAAGCAATTATGAAATACGAAATACGCTTATCTAGAACTAGAGCACTTGATCAAGCATGCGTACTATTAGTTTTGAGTTCCCGGAATGTTAATAGTTTAGTAACTAATAACCCTAGAAACTGTTTTTATAACTAATATGTATCGAATTGACATTCAAACCATATACTCAAATCTGCGGTCCCATGATTTCCTGAAAAAAAAAAATCTATATTTACTTCAAAAAAAAGATATGGCCATGTTTATCGTAGAAAACGCGTATTTCAATGAAAAATCTAAATTCATAAGGTACTTCCAGTTGACTTAGTATTATTAAATTTGGCAGCTAGTATCTAATTAGATAGCACTAGTTCAGGAAAAAACCTAAAAACTATATATTTGTGGTTAAATCCTAAAAAATAATAGCCGTAAATATTAACAAACGCGTATTTCTACACTATAAAGGGAATCAAAATTAATAGGCTACTTCTGGTTAACCTACAATTATGAAATTTAGCACCTAGTATCTACAGGTAGTACTAGTTAAGGAAAAAAATACATTTGAAATAATATGAAAACTATGCATTTTTGGTTTAATAATAGAAAAAATAGTAGGGGCAAAATTTGGTATTAAGGCCGTTAGTTTAAGTGAGGTATCAGATGAAAGGGCTCTTTCTAGGCAAAAGCTGAATTTCAGAAAAAGCTGGAGACCTCCAATATTTGTACGAAACCCTTGGTGGGCGAGCCCGACTCGTGCATGTCCGGTTTTTTTTAATACAAACGATAGGCGTGTAACTATTACCACTTTGCACACTTCGAACAATTTTGAGTTACCTAAAAAAGAACAATTATTCCATACTATATGAGTTACTGAAATTTCACTTGTATTATAATTGATAAGCAGAAACATAAACAGTGGATCGAGATTAAAAGCGTGTCGGGATCACCTGTCGCGTGCACGATCAACAGGAAGAGATCCGGGCGAGGTTGGAAGGAGCACGCAGCCTGCGGGGAGGCCAGTCGCCGCCCAGCCGCCCTAGCGGCATCGTCTCGCGCCCTGCGTCACACGGAACGCGACTACCGCGCTGATAACACACTCTTATCATTTCTTTATTGATTCCTGATTGATCAACAAACATCCGTTTCCGTTTTGTTTGATGTGGCTCGTGGATAAGAAATCAAAGGCTTCGAATATTAACTTGTCAGTTTTTTAGCCGAGGGCGAGGTGAGTTTCGGATAATTCAAAGGTTTTCTGATGTATCAGTCAGTTGATTGATTCATAAGACATTTTGAGTTGGATTTTGTACTTGTTTGTTTTCGGTTCTAATATTTGAGAAATGTATGCAATTTTGGTTTTTTTCTTTTATTAAGTCAATTTTGTTAAACTTTTATTAAATGGACTTACAGAATTAGCTAAATTTAATAAGTTGATATTATTTGGCTTTGAGATTAGTAAGTTATTTTTAACATTTATTAAGTGTTAATCCACACTTTTGAAAGAAAAATACTTATTTAGAAAACGTATAAAAACTTTAACGTAGCAGGACTCGATCCCGCGCCTCTGGAAACCCTCGAGCGATAAGCGAGAACGTATGGCTTAGTGGTCAGAGCGCCTGGTCGGTTTCAGTAAATTATTGTTTAAAAAAGTATTGATTAATAATTTATAAAACTTTACTTATTAGGATATATTGTAGTTTGATAGTCATATGGGCGTAAAAGAATGTTGATATCAAATACAAGCATATTTTAAGAAAATATCATAACTTTTTATAACTTGAATAATTAATATCGTATAAAGAAAGTTAATGTTCAAAAAATCTGCTTCACGCTGTATCACGCACACGGCAAGGTAGGCAAAAGGAGTGATAAGACATACCGTTACCCATTTTCCGACGAATTCTGGAGGCATTGCGTGTTCAGTGCCGGAACTCAACGCCACCGTTAATATTCCATAATGAATATGGAAAATACATGATTTTAATGCATTCACATGTACATTTGCACATTCAATCTTTAAGATATAAATAAATAATTATATTATTATAGCATAATATTGCCAGTAGCTTCAACGATATACATATATATAAATGTTTAATGAACATAAAATAATGCGATAGAGCGAGGAAAAAACCAATATTATATATTTTTTGTTTTATAGAAAAAAATATATATTTAATTTAATTGTTTGAATATAACACAAAACATTTATTTTAGAATTTTAAATTTTTATAAGAAATATAATTATAAGAGAGACAGTTGAAGGAGTATATACTTTTACTCAAGAAATATTAGGTAAAGGAGAACAATTATTATTACTATGACTAATTTAGGTTAACCCGAAGGTTCTCTTTCGTAAACTTAATCGAGTCCTAATAGATATCAATGCATAAAAAAATAAAAAAATGCAGATATAGCATCTATATTTGAAATTGGAATGTTAGATTATCGAAAATTATAAGGATGGTTGGCAACATGGTTTAAGATGGTTTAAACATCATTTTTGGGGTTTCATACCAAAAGAAAACGCAATAACGGGATTCTATTTATAAGACTCCGCTATTCCTCCGTTTGCCATCAGGCTCCCGAACCGTGATAGTTGAAATTTTCACAGGTGATGTATTTCTGTTGTCCGTGTAACAACAAATACTAAAAAAATTAATAAATTAAAGCGACTTTATTAAGACGACTAATATGGGAATATAACAATCGTGTTTAATTTGTGAGATTATTATCAAAATTTCTATTTATGTAGGTATTCATGACAATGCATTAAGTTTCGGATGTAACCGTATTGCTACACGCTATAACCCCGCGCACAGCAGTGTGAGCAGGGTAGTAGTGCTAAGACACTCCGTTCCCCATTTTCCGCCGATTTCTGAAGGCATTGCGTATTGAGTGGTGGTGAATCTCAACGCCGCGTTTTGCCTTGACACCAGAGAGAAAGAATTGAAATTTTTAATATTTCATTTCGTCGAGTGGTAATCGAACTCACAATCTGTTGCGTTTACAGTTACACGCTTGTAATTATAGTTGTAATTCATATGGACAAAATATATATCTAGTTTTTAGCAATTGTAGCAACGTTAGAACAGAAACAGTACATTTTTGCATGTCCAATAGATAAATACCATCCTCCCCTAGTTATAAATTACGAAACAGCTAGCAATGGGGTATTACTACAATAGCCCACAATTGTGCGACACAAATTTTTAAATGCCAATTATAGCTTAATTAATGAAAATCTAGCAGCAATGAATTGGGAACTATAAATTCAAAATTGTGTCAATGTAAATAAAATGACAGAAGTATTCTATAAAGCAATACGTCAAGTGAGTGAAACTTGCGTTCCAAAACAGATTATAAGGAAAAATAATGTATATGTGGTTTTCTACAAACTCCAATTGAGTTCAAATTACTTCGAGATAGGTGCGATGTTCTTATAAGATTATAAAAATTACATCGACAAAATTGAAAATATTATATCTATTAACGATGTAATAAATCCAGATATTATGTCTTATTCTTAACTAAGCCCTTGTTTCTCATATATAAAGAAAATCTTTGGATGAAGGAGTATTTCCCAAAATATGGAAGAAAACACGGGTTGTTCCGATTTTAAAAGCGACAAAAAGAGATGTGAAACTATAGATCAATATGCATATTGTCTATTTTTGGCAAAATTTTAGAATCTTTGATGTGCCAAGCACTTAATTGGCATATGAATCTATATTTACTGAAGAGCAGCATGGTTTTATTAACAAAAGGTCTACCATGTCAAATTTAGCCTTTTTCCTAGATAACTTGTCTGAATCCCAAAAGACAAGGATAGCCAAGTAACTGGACTGGATCAGGAGTACCCCAGGGCTGTCATCTGGGACCAATATTATTTTGAATATTTATTATTGACATAACAAAATGTTTTAAGCATTGCCGTTTTAATTTGTATGCTGACGATCTTAAATTTTATAAAAAAATAAATTATTTAAATGACTCATTATTAATGCAATCTGACAACTAATTGTCCAGGACAATTTAGCTGTTTGTTGTAATAAAAATGAATTAAAATTGAACTATCAGAAGTGTTTTACTGTTTCATTCAGTAGAAAGGTACATAACTTTAATTTTTATTATAGCTAAAATGGAGAGGCGCTGAATAAGACAAAACAAATCAAAGATTTGGGCATCATAATAGATAATAGCTTAGCTTTGTACTTCATATTGAGAATTTGTTAAAAACCTCATTAAAAACAGTAGGACTTATTATAAGGAATAGTAAAGAATTTAAGAAATCAAAGACTAAACTAATATTATTTAATTCAATGGTGAGAAGCAAGCTAGAATATGGTGCCACTGTTTGGAATCCTTTCTATCAAATACATATAGACAGAATAGAGAGAGTACAAAATACATTTTTAAAATGTTTGCATTATAAAGATAATGCGATAAACGAAAGTAAAAGATACAAGAATATATTAAAATTGTATAGAACGCTTTCCCTATTCAGCCAGTAGAGTCATGCTAGATATTTGTTTTTTGCATAAACTTGTAAATATAGAATTGCAATAAACTACTTGAAAAAATTTGCTTTGTTTGCTATACCGAGGGAGGGAGAATGCAAGAGTACAAATAAAAAATACACTTTTCTAAATAGAAAAGTAAAATCTAACTTGGGTACAACTGCCCCTATAAACCGGGCTATGAAAAACTATAACTCAATTTTTAACATGGCAAATGTTGATATTTTTAAAGACTTAAGTTTAAGTTCTCCAGCCAAACGCTACGGTCCGTTGAGACCGTAGAGTTTTGCGCTCCGTTCTCTCTGACTACCCCGCTAGGGATAAAGCGTGAAGCTAGCTTAGTTTAGCTTAGTAAGTATGTTTTAATATATATTATGCATTTGTGTGTATGTTTGTAGGATAAACAACTTATTTATATTTAATAATATCATATTTGTCTAAAATCATATGATTGTTACTTTTTGCACCTTTCTGCTCTATTTTATAAAATGAATCCTTTCAAATGGTTGCCTGTAAGAAATCGTTTTTATTGCTAAGGCCGCCATTGTACTATTTACTGTCTTTTTGTAAATATCATGAATTAATTTCATAGTTTTTCTTTAAAGAACTTTTTATTACATCAAATTCATTTAAAGCTAAGTGATATCTAAACGAGTGTTTTTCGAGTGTTGTTTGTTATTTTATATAATATCAGTTAGTATTTACATTTACTTATATAGGATATTACGGTTCTGTACAAAAATAAACCTTAAAATTCAACGTCATTCAAGGTATATTAAAAAAATAAAGCGCCTCTTTGTCTTTCCGGGCAACATTTTTTTCAGTGTAATTCTTTGTAATTGCAGTAATTTACGTATTATAAGCATAAACTTAACTTCTAATATTATGTACTACTAATATAATATACACATACCTACAATAGTAACAAATTTATTTAAATGTCCAAACTTTGATTTTATAGTATACACTGCTTACGGCTATATTATTTCGTTTGTTTTGTCTATACATACCTGTAGATTTTGTTTACACGCAAACGAAACAAACAACGAAAGTGTTTCGATTAAAATAGTAGTAAGCCATAACAATAAAATATATTATTATTTAGGCCAGTCATGGTGCAGTGGCACGAAGTGTGCCTATAAAACTGGTTGTGGGTCGATCCTCACTTGAGGAGATGAAATATTTACTTAAATTTATATTTCCATTTCTTCGCTCTGGTGTCGAGGCTAAGCGCGGCGTAGAGTTCTGCCATTAAACACGCAATGCCTCCAGAATTCGGCAGAAAGTGGGAAACGGAGTGTCTTAACACTAGGTTCCCTCTGCCTACCCTGCAGTGTGCGGGATACAGCGTGAAGCTGATTTTGATTTTTTTTTATTATTATTTCCTTTATTTTTCAGTCTCTATTACCTAACACGCTTTACCATTTACGTCATATGGCGACGGACAGACAATTACTGACCAAGTCTCATCAATTAGGCGGGCGGGGTCAAATACTTATAAAGGCAGCAAACATGAAACAATATGGCTGATATGGGGTTGTTTGTCTTGTAATTTTCCGTCTTAACTGAGTGGATATACTGTTTACAGCTTCAATAAATGTTATGGATATTATTATGACTTAATCTATGTGATTTTTATTTATCAGCTTCAATATTATGAATAGTGTATTCATGTTACATGAATTTTCGAAACGATAATTCATATAACATGAATACACTATTCCTAATGAAGCTAGTCGCGGCGCAGCGGCACGAAGTGTGACTGTAAAATCAATTGGTTGTGGGTTCGACTCCACTCGAGGAGATGAAATATTTACTTAAATTTATATTCCAATTTCTTCGCTCTGGTGTCGATGCTAAGCAGCAGGCAAGCGCGACTTTGAGTTCTGCCACTCAACACGCAATGCCCCCAGAATTCAACAGAAAGTGGGGAACGGAGTGTCTTAACACCAGGTTCCCTCTGCCTACCCTGCTGTTTGAAGCTGATTTGATTGACGGATACAGCGTGAAGCTGATTTAATTTTTGATTTAATTTTTTAAAATTATAATGTGTAAACTTATGGTAACCTCATATTAAAAAGATTAATAATATAATTCATTGAAATAGATAATTAAAATGTGGTGTGTCTGTCGGTCTGTCAGTTTGAAAATCAAACTGACAGACCGTTGTACACCTTTCACAATATAACTTTTTTGTAATAACTGTATATTTTACCACTACTTAAGTATTAAATAAGTTGTGATCTATAACATTTATAAAAAGCATCGCCCTCTTGAACTATATTTATTTAGGCCCGTATTTATAAGCCGCTCTTAACTCTGATTTGAGAGGGGCGGACCTTAGTGACGTCTAATGTGAATGTTTTTAATTACATTTTAAACATCTTGATTTTTTTAAAATAATTTTGTTTTTTATTTTAAGCTTTTTAAAAGCATAAGTGCATAAATTATATAACCAATAAATGAAAATTGCATCAAAATTTGAAAACTAGTTTAGGATATAAATGTCAAATTGGTTTTTACAAGCAAATGCTTACTACAGCGCCTCCAGGTGAGTTGTTATGGTAGGTAACAACTATTTAAGAAAATGCGAAAAACAATTCAAAAGCCATCGCTAAAAACCGTATTATAGTCGGATCAGTGGTTTTGGAGATAAATGGTAACATTGCACAAGCATACACAGACAAACATCCTCTCACCCCAAACGCATATACCGCCTCCGTTCCATCCTCAGTAAAAATACTTCGCAGGATACTTGATGCGGAGATAGATTCCTCATAATGTTTCTTTTTTCATATGAAGACAAATTGGTATCAATTTATCTTTTCTAAGTTTTTATAAATTATTTATATAGTAATATTATCAAGATTTATATTTTAAAACTATAAAAATATGTTTTTATGCAACCTCTTTCAACACATTTTACGTAGAATCCAATGTGATTTAGACTTGGTTAAAGTGCTATTCTTAAAGCAACAGCGCAAATTTTTAAATTAATTATTTTTTTAATATCAAATTTTCGATTTTTCAGTGTTTTATTTTTTCATTGTCTATTATTAATTTTTCCTACTTTTCCTTTAAATATTTTCTTATAATATTAATATTCCTTTTTTTTTACTGATACAACTCTAAATTCATATATAATATCGCTAGAGTATTTATCGAACGAAATATACCAATTACATAAAATTGATCAATATGATCAATAATTGGTACAGATATGTTATACACTGTAATTAAGCTTATAGTTACAACGTGGTCAACAAACAACATCAAAGCAAAAAATGCCATTATTTGTGGAAGAATGCAATAAAGAATATATAAGAGTTTATACTTATGTGCAACAAAGAATATATGTAACCTAGATAGTGATTCCTGGTGCGCCTTTTTGCTATATTATGTTCTTCACTTTTTCACTATCCTCAATGATTTTATCATTAAAAATGTAATGTACGTATAAATGTATGACTTGCCTTAATTTGGACTCTTAAAAGTTTGTTGGCACTTACAAAAGCATCGTATAGAACCATTCGATTTAAACTGCTTAGACTTGCTATATGTATATTATCGTAAATGTACGCATGATTTTTAAATCGTGATTATTTTATCTTATAATTAGGTATAAGTAAGAAATATTAAAATTTCACACTAGTAGAAAATTGTTTTATTATTTTTATCGGATATGCATCTAATTTGTTAGATGGAATTATATTTTCCTGTAATAACTTCTATATTATTTTGAGAAATCAAAAAATAAAAAACTCATTTTTAGGGTTCTGTATCTTTTTAAAGAAATAAGGAACCCTTATAAGATCACTTTGTTGTCCGTCTGTCCGTCTGTCTGTCAAGACTCTTTATCTCAGGAATGATTGGAGACATCGAGTAGAAATTCAAACCAGATATACTCAGATATACGGCCCCATGATTTCGTGATAGAAAATGTATTTCTATATTTACTTAGAAAAAAGATATAGCCATTTAGCAAAAATGGCGTAATTCGACACTATCAAGGGAGTCAAAATTCACAGTGTACTTCTGGTTGACCTATAATTATGTAATTTGGCAGCTAGCACCTACAGGTAGTACTAGTTTAGGAAAATATCTGAAGTCTATACATTTATGGTTAAATCCTAAAAAATTATAGGGACCATTAAAAAGGGACAAAATTTGGTATTAAGCTGAGCACGTTCTTCTTCATTCTCACCTCACATTCTCGCTAGTACCATTGCCATGCCACTCTGTATATCTCTTCATTGCGGATTCAATCAGCCAAGCTGACTCCGCATATACTACGAAGAGATCACATCTCACGGCATTCAACTTTCTCTCTTTCTTCTTCTGTAATACCCACATTTCGTTTTAAAGCCACTAGTTTAAGTGCTCTTTCTAAGCTAAGCCTGAATTTCACAAAAAGCTCAACACCTCCAATTTTTTACGGTTGTGGTTGGTACCTTTTTCTTTTTTTTTAATTATAGACTTGTGCTTATTCGTTAATATAATTTTAAGGATTCCGTACCTGAAAAGGTAAAAACGGAACCTTTATAGGATCACTTTCTTGTCAAGACAATTTATCTCGAGATCTCGTAGAAGCATCAAGCTAAAATTAATACCAAATATTTAAGTCTATGGGCCCTTGAAGCGCAGAAAAGTTGTACTTCTTGTTGAATTACAATACTGAAATTGGTACGGAAACCTAGGTGGGTGTGTCCGACTCGCACTTAACGGGTTTTTTTATTGATGGCGGGTTATCGGGTCGGGATCAATGAAAGAGTTGTTGAAAAAATAATCATATTGTAGTTTACTTAAATAATTTCTGTTTCAAGTAATCTTTACTGTTGAATAATCATAATTAAAGTAGGCGAGTCAGAATTGATTTCTTAGTATCTACCTAAATTTATTTAACTTCAAGTTCTATATTATTTTGTGGTTTTGTTTTTATTCCATGTTTGGCTCACGCGTATATGAACCTCCAATTTAATTATCCCCTTTTAACCTTTTGAACAAAGCTTTAAGAAAAATATAATATGAGAATAATACAATCATATGTGTTTTTAGTAAATATACCTATATATTCTATTATATATCCATGAGGTTAACCATATTTTCTGAATCTGGTTTACCTCTTGGATATACAATTTAGGAAAATTCAATAACGACGTCAACGTTGGGTGAGAGTGGGTGAACAAAGGCCTGGCTAATCAAACTACGCTGACCGTTGACGTCTGTTCTCCAATATTGTAAGCGTGAGGAGCCGAGATTAAACGAGAACACAAGTTTAGGGCTTAATGGATTTACTCCGTTGTTTTCCGCAAATTGGGAACGTCATTGTTTACCTCTTTAACGATGGTGTCGTTTACCTACTACGTTATGTTACTAGTAAACCTGTTAAATTATAAGAAATAACAGGCACCTCGAATTCGATTCACATATATTAAGATAAACAATAGAACTCCTTTAAATGGATGACTAAAATTTCAGCCAAAACCTTTTTACTATAGTAATTTGGGGAACAGAGTATGTTTAATTAATGTAACTTTTGTGTTTATGAACCGATTGAAAAAAAATTAAACAATGTCAAGGAAAACACAATACAATAGTGATAAATGCACGTAAAACCTTAAACAGATTTTACGACATCAGCATGCACAAACGCAAGCAAACAGACAAAAATAAATGTCGACCATAAAATAAAATTTCAGTAAATCGACGCAGACTTATAACGTATAACTAAGAAAAATATTAAGATTAATATTTAAAAGAGACATTATTTTTGTGTATGTTTTTTTGGGTTTACTTTTTTATTAATAAGTTTGTTATAAGTAAAATTTAAATTAATTAATCTCTTGATTGTGTTAAATTCATCACTGTACAACAACGGCCTCAATACTATAATAATACTTTGGTTAAATTTAATTAAGTATTCAAATAACTCTCGTAGATTACATATACAGGATCACCAAAAAACACGCGATGGACGGATCAACGGTTGTCTATGAGTAGAGGATCTCAGTGCGTATCCATTTCACCCTTATGTATGTTCGCCGATTTTTAGTGGTCCAGCAGATATTTCAAGATTTGTGATTTTTTGAAAAAATTGGGTTCTTGAAGAAAATTGGCAAATACAGACCGACTGTTGAGTCTGCTGCGTTCGTGATTTTTTTTTTCAATACAGCTTAGTAGTAGGCCTTTTGTAAAATGAAATATTTTATAGATCGATATTCCACCGGCTTATGAATCTTGGAAATAATATAGAAACAAAAATCATTTTTAAGTAGGTTAAATTGAGAGAGGGCGCTACTGTGCCACGGAAAACGTTAGCTCCGTATTTTATGTACACAAAAAATACTAAAAAGTGATAATATTTAATAAAAATAAGTGCAGTGGAAGCATAAACATGTGACTATTTCATAATATTATAGGCAACATCCAAAATCAAGGAATAATAAAGTAATAAACGTGTGTAATAAGTGAAGTGAAACAGACCTCAAATATAAAGTATTAGTGAAATTTCCGACTAGTAACAGCTAATGTCGGTCTTAAATTAATTAAAAAAGTGAAAACTATAAATCTCATCAAACAAGTGTAGAAATAATTACAAATCTTATAAAATTCGATAAATTCAATGCATGATTTCGCATTTTAATCAATAACAGCACCATCTAGTGGATAAAATAATAAGCTAAAGACTATCAGGAATAAATAACTATCCCGCTTTTTATTACCTAGTGAGACCAATAGAGGGCAATAGCAGAAGAATAAATGAAGTATTCGATAATAACCAGGAGGAAGATTTAAAGCATTTAAGAACTTTATAACGTATGTGTCCAATAATAATATGTGTAATGTTAATAAGTATTGCTATTTGTAAAATAATTAATTGTATATAAGGGGAGGGAAGAGAGGAGAAGGAAAAAAAAAAAAAAAAAAAAACAAGAGAAAAGTTCGTTAAAGTTAGGGGTAAAGAATTATTATTATTATTATTTTTTTTTCTTTTAATTAAAGATAAGATTTATATATAGATTAGACAAATTCAAAACCACCACTAGATATTTATAGCACCAGCACTAGGTATAAGAACAATAACACCTAAAATTGTTAATTATTATTGTTTTATGTCATTATTATTATTATTAATTTATCTTTGTTATACTATTACTATTTTTTTTTCTCTTTGTTTCTTTGTATTTATATAAATTAAATTAGTTCTAATAATGATAAGAACACCAACAAAAACACGCGCAAAGCGGGACTCTCAAGAACGGGAGAGAACTCGGGAGGTAGGAATAAGGAGGGAAAAGGAGAGTGTGGAGAGTGAGGAGAGTTACATGGAGGCGTTGAGGATGAGTCCCGATACACTTCCCGCACCCAAAGAACCCCAAATATCAGTATCTGTACCTGTAAAAAAGAAAATTAAATTAGTAAATAAAGAACCAATAGTTCTTCCTGCAACCGCTGCAGATGTGAAGGACTTAGACACACTAGATAGAACTATCACCAGTCTGGTGACCGCTATCTGCGTTGCAATTTCAGACGGAAAGTGTGTAACGTCACGTAATAAATTAATAGTGGCATCGGCGGCAACTGAAATAAAACGATCCCTCGATACCTATATATTTGACAGTGTTAACACTAACACAGTGACACAAACACCTATTACTGACACTACCACCACCAATACTAAAAATAACAATAGTTCCAACACGCTTAATATAGATTTTAAGGAAGAGTTCAAATTATTTACAGAAAACATACAAGATAAAATAGCAGAATGCGTAAAAAAAGAAATAGCCACTTTCAAACATGACTTAGATTCATCCTATATAAAAACTCAGCAATTGGAACCAACTTACGCTCAAGTGATTGCCACAAAGTCACAAATGAAACCTAAATCCAGACCCTCAATTATAGTAACGCCTAAAGTTGCATCGACAACCAAATCTCATTTAATTAACGAATGGCAAAAAGGTGTCAGCTTCACACACACAAATTTCGCTCCAAATAAAGTCATCCCAATTTCGAATAATAAACTCATAGTTGAATTTGAGAACACACAACACCGCGATGAAACTATTAAGAAGTTAGAAACATCTGAAACGTTAAACGCACAGCTACCAGTCAAACTTAAACCAATGCTTATACTAAAGGGTATAAATAAACATATATTGATAAAAACGAACTAATAAATATAATTTACAATCAGAATCCCGAAATTAAAGAAAATTCAACAGACAAAGAAGACTTAAAGTTAAAATTTACTACCCAAAATAAAAACTTAGCTCTATACAATGCAGTCTTAATGGTGTCACCGGTAGTGTTTAACACGTGCATTGTTAGAAACGTATCAATATTGATCACCAAAAAATCAATGTCACCGAACACATCCTGTTGCTGCAATGCTTCAAGTGTCTTCATTATGGACACACTACGAAGCACTGCAATAATTCTGAACAAAATTGCTCACATTGCGCGGCACGGAATCACACGCATCGTACCTGCCCATACAAAAATGATTTATCAAGAGTAAAATGTCTAAATTGTAAGTCACACAATACGAAATATAAATTAAATAACAACACAATGCACTCATCTACCTCAGCGCTTTGCCCTCGGAAAATAGCGGCAGCTGATAAAACTAAATATAACATAAATTATAATGATCAGTAATAATATTGACAAAAATCTAAATTTATCTTCCACTAACCAATCAAGACTTGCCAATCCTAAAAATATTAAATTCATTCAAGGTAATTTAGACAAGAGTTTTTATTCACAACAAGAATTCATACAATATTTTGCAGAAATGCAGTATGATATGGCTTTAGTTTCGGAGCCCTTCACAAGTAACACAGGCGCAATAAATTCTATTTCGGGAGTAAATATCTATCAGTTTAAAACAACAGATCGCATAAAAGCAGCTGTCTTAGTCAAATCTACTTTGGGTGCCACCATTGGCGTCAGCCAATTCTCAACTTCCAATCTAGCAATAGTTTCCCTCCGAACTAATAAGTTTAAACTGTATATAATAAGCGTGTATATTGAACCAAGAGAAGATCCCGACAGTACTTTAAATAAACTTGAACTGTTTATAAAACACCATCCGCATGCTAATATAATAATTGGTGGTGATTTCAACGGATGGCATCCTCAGTGGGGTTCTATCCGCGCAAATAAAAGGGGCAAAGACCTCATAAAACTCATAACCACTAATGATTTAATAATAGGTAACATAGGAACGGATCCCACATTTGAAGCCACAACACGTGGTGGTCTTCGAACGTCTATAATTGATCTTAGCATTTTGGCAAATCAAACATTCGAACACATTAATAACTGGAAAATAAATACCTCCGCTTGCCCCTCATCTCAACATCACTCTATAGAATTTAAATTTAGTTTAGATACTAAAAATAAAGTAACCAAAAGAAAGAAACAATCTACATACAAATACAATACAAATAAAGCTAACTGGATAAAATTCAAATAATACTAAGAAAAAAAATTCAATCAAATAACTTGCCTAATGAACCAATACATAATTACAATACAAACCAAATAGAACAATTCGTAACAAAATTAACTACAACCATCCAGAACACTTGTGATGAATCTCTAAGACCTAAAATAAACAACTTCAATAAGATACAATGGTGGAATGAGGAACTTGAGCAATTAAAGAAAAAAGTAATAAAATTACATCACACTATTTGTGCCCTTAAAAAGGGAAAGAAACCATTTGACAATATACTTAAAGAAAGAGCAGAGGTGAAAGAAAAATATATTAATGCAATTAGTAAGGCCTCAAATACAAACTTTAGGGAATTTTGCACAAAACAAAATAAAGAAAACGTCTGGTCGGTAACTAACAGACTATTAAAATGCGGACCTAAGCCTATCCCTCCATCCACTTTACGCAAAACCGACGGAACATACACAACATCACCAGAAGATACTGATTTTACTTTACTACAAAAATTTTACCCGAACGACACAGACGACACAATTAATACACAAATGCAGTACAGAGCACAGGCAAAATATCCACCCCAAACCCCCAATGACAGATTATTTACAACAACAGAAATTATTAGTAACCTCAACAGCATAAATCCAAAAAAAGCTCCAGGTCCTGATCATTTGACTGCTGATATATGCCTCCAAGTTACATTTGAGTACCCAGAAGCTATAACCAAATTATTAAACCGTTGTCTCACTATTGGCTACTTTCCAACACAATGAAAAGTAGCACACATAATAGCCTTCCCCAAACCAAACAAAAACAATCACAAAGAAATTTCTGCATACAGGCCGATAGGACTTCTCAATGTTTTTGGTAAGCTTCTGGAAAAGTTAATAGCACAAAGATTAAGACACCACATCAATATAAACGGCCACAATAATCCTAATCAATTTGAATCCTAACAAATTCAAATCACAAATCTCAACCATTGACGCAATAAGAGCAGCATTAAATAAAATAACCACAGCAAAACATCACAAAAACCAAATTATAGCAGCATCACTCGATATACAGGCAGCCTTCGACAACGCATGGTGGCCAGTCTTATTTAAGAGATTGAAAACTATGCGTTGCCCAAGGAACTTGTATGTTTTAATACAAAATTACATGGAAAATAGAACAGTAAAACTTAATTATGTTGACATAACATTGGAAAAGATCATGACCCGGGGCTGCATTCAAGGTTCAGTCCTTGGACCTTTGTTCTGGAACATTACTTTAGACGACCTTTTTGACGTGGAACTTCCCTCTGGATGTTATATTCAGGCATTCGCTGACGATATATTTTTAATCGCAGAAAATAAAAATGTACATATACTAGAATTAAATATAAATAGTGCACTCAAAAGAATATTCGAATGGGGACGGAAAGTCAAGCTTACGTTCGGCCCTGAAAAAACCCAAATAATTCCATTTACAAGTAAAGCTAAACATATTAAAATAACAATCAGTAATAAAACCATAGAACACGTCCACCAAATTAAGCTCCTTGGGGTCATTATAGACAGTAAATTAAAATTCATACAACATGTTAAATACGTCACACAGAGAGCACTCAAAATCTTCCGGTCCATTTGCAAGTTTGTACGTCCTACTTGGGGTATCAGTTCAGAATCCATAAAAATTATTTATAATTACGTTATTGAGCCCACAATCACATACGCTGCCGGAATTTGGGGCGACGCGTCGCCCCAAATTCCGGCACACAGGTGAAATTCACTTAAAAGTTGGTCAATATTATAATTATGTTTAAATATTGCTTTAATTGATCGGAAATAATATTTTTCATGAGTGTATTCTATTTTAATGGGTAAAGAATAAAGAATTATTTAATTACCATATCCATACAAAAATAAACATATAATTTTAAATCTGCTTCAATATTTATGTATTCAAAATATAATCTTGAGGATAAGACTTTACTTGTTTTTGAAGTAGTCGAGTTCCGTGGTCATTACATTCATTCATCAGTAAAAATTTTCCAATTTTCCAATATAATTGGTATACTACTAGTATAACAGAAATCGTCTGAAAATGGTTATTAATATTTTTATAATTTCATTTTGTACAGTTGTCGCAAGTAGACGCAGCCAAATTTAGTACCATATAAAAGGTACTGGAATTTACTACTAAAATAATAAAAAAATACGGGTAAAGCGCCTTAAAGTATAAACATTTTTACTATAAGTATAAAAATCATTTAATGAAATATGGCCTTAACTTTAAAACGACGTATCTTCGCAATCCTAATGAATGTTAACTATTTTATTATATTTTTGTAAAGACGTTTACCTGAAGGTATAGAATCCATTATGGTTTAGTTCTAATATCAACTAAATAAATATCAAACGTGATTTAAAAATAATGCAAAATAATACTAAATCATTCCTTTAAGCAATGACGGTATTGTTGATCTATGTAAGTAATTAAATAAAAAGTGTCAAGCTTTTTACTAGCAACCAATAGATAGATAAAGAAGTCTTGTAGGTAATTAAGTTTACTATTTTTTAATTAGAGAAACTTTATTTTTTCAATTTTGGCCATCAATTGTGTGCGACGCAATCAAATACAAAACTGTTTGCGACGCCCTAAAATCTATGCAGCGTATGTTCGCCCTTAGAATTATAAGAGGTTTCCGTACCGTCTCCGCTACAGCAGCGATTGCTCTGTCTACACTTACACCACTGCATTTGAAAATAAAAGAAGTTAAAGATATAGAAACAGTAAAACACACATCAGTTCACAATAGTCTCCCCAAAGATATAACTCTTGAAAAACATGTACCCACCTCTCAATTATTACATCCAGCTGATAGAATTGAAATAGAAATAAATAAAGCAACCACAACACAAGATATAGTCAAAATAAACCAAAATATATCAACTTACATTTACACTGATGGAAGTAAATTTAAAGATGATAAAGTAGGTGCAGCCTTTGTCGCGTACAGTCCTGATGACAGACATACTATTAAGAAGTTTCGCCTTCATCCTAGCTGCACAGTTTATCAAGCGGAGCTGTACGCGATAAAGGAATCGCTGAAATGGGTAACAAATAGAAAAATTGGTAACATTACTGTTCTAACAGATTGTCTCTCCGCATTGACATCAATAAACAACAAAGAAAACACCAACCCTTTAGTAGCCACAATCCATAAATATATATTTGAAATCAGAAAGGTCGGTAGTGTCGTTTTCGTATGGACTAAAGCTCATGTTGGCCTATATGGGAACGAAGCCGCAGACATGGCGGCAAAGTCCGCGGCAAATTCACAAATACCATATAATTATAATAGTTTTCCTATTAGTTACGTGAAAAACCTAATTAAAAATGACACAATAATTAAAACAAATGAAGAATACGTAGTGAAGAATACGCATGAATAATACGTAGTGAAGAATACGCATGAAAACACAACCTATCGAAAGACATATTAGACATCATATTTGGAAGGACTCTGATGAGGAATTCGGTTGCTGGCCCGTCGTGCTGTGTAGTGTGTGCGATACATACTAACAATCAAATCATGCGATGTCCAAGTCGATCTATTTGTTTAAAACGTAAAATATTTTTAATATTGGCATGATAATAACCTATGTAATAACTTAAGACAGAAGGTCCCTTAAGTAGAGACTAAATAGGTTAACCGACTTGGTATTACATGGATCTCACAACTTTTTACGGTAGAAAGACTGAGTTGCGAGACTTGGGTTTTTTTACAGGATGTTTTTGATGGCATTTCACTTCTTTTTGTAGAGTCCTACTTTTTGGTACCTATCTACACTTATTTTCTATTATACAGTAATAATGATTCATTAACTGCAAATGTAACCTTGTAATCCTATACATTTATATGGGATTACAAAGTTATTCATGCAGTTGGTGTATTAGGAAAACTGGACCGAAATTACAAAATATTTAGGTTTTCCCATGATTAAGACACTAAACTCTATTGGTATTCTAAATTTGAAGCTTCTATGTCTGCTAGAAGTGCCTTGGACTTTTGATGATCGGTGAGTCAGTCAGTGAGTGACAAAATTTAGAAACTTTAACAAGTTGTCATTCTTAAACTACTGGTTCAAATTGACTGAAATTTTAAATATACCGTGTTTATATAATGCCTGATTAGTTACTGAAAATTCAGGTTTCTTGTTTTATCCACAACGAAATTATAGAGGGTCGAAAATGGCCTGAATTGCTTCGAGAAAAGAATGGTACGGCCGTGCCGCTTTTTTTTGCTCGACTTGGCGGGGGCACTGCCGTGCCCCCAGATAATTAAATAATATTATGCCGATGCCGCGCGGAGCCGCAACTTTCACCACACCAAGAATTTTATGAAAATCTAACTAATCTACTACTCGAATAAGCGAAGAACCAAAGAAAAGTATAAATTACTTATAAACAGCAAATAATTCTATAAAAATTAACAGTAGTTCGAAAATGTATGAAAATTTACAAAACCGTCAAAGTCATTTGCCCGTTCGCGTCGGTCATTTCGAATCAGTGATATCTCCTTAATTATTTATTAGAATGTTATACAGTAAACTATAATTTCAATCTTGATGAAATGCTTAAAGTGACTATTATATTCATTTTCATAAGGATCAATATCAAATTATAGAAAATACGTACAACAAAAACCCGATAAATATAAAGAAAATAATTAAAATAGTTACTTTTTTTAACCTTCAGAGGTAAACATATACCATCGCGGACTTTTTTAAATATTATTTAAAGAAGAATATTTTCGTTAAACATTATTTTTATGTATCTCATAAGGTTGAGTCGGCGCACGCAATGTATGCGTTAAGCTCATTTTGGGTGACGTTTTCCTAAAACAACAAACTTTGCAAATCGTTGCTTAGCAACGGTCGGTTGTTATTAAGATGGCAGAATAAATTACCTGTCAAACTAAAAAGTATTTTAATATATTAGTATACATCGACAATATTACAAATATGAGAAAAAAAAGTATCCTATGTTCATCCGAAGACCCTCAAGTATCTCTATATGAGTATTTTATCACAATTGAATTAGCGGTTTGGCCCTGATTGCGTAAAAGACAGACAGACAGACAGACAGACAGACAGACAGACAGAGTTACTTTCGAATTTATAATATAGGTATGGATATATATATATATATATATATATATATATATATATATATATATATATATATATATATATATATATATGTGTATGTGTGTATGTATGTGTGTGTGCGTGTGTGTGTATATATATTATCTTATTATTATATTAATATAGGTATGATTTAAATATTATTACTAATATTATATTCACTAATATAAACAATAAACTGTTGTGTCGCCTGTATAAAATCGCAGGGGCACTCCAGGGAGTGAGGAGGAGTTTAAAAAAAAAAAAAAAGTAGGTTAAATTTTACCAAAACCTTTCAATGGCTGTAGCGAAAAAAATGTTTTTTTTTTCAGAACAAATTTTAAAAACTACTAGTATTCGCATAGAATAATCTCTGAAAGTTTCATAGGCGTAGTTCAATGATAACATGTTTAAAAAATATATTACGGGAATTTACTACACTTAAATCTATTTTTTACATATTGACATAAGTGTTTGCATTTTTTACCAGTTTTCTATAATCGGACAATGTTTATTGAGTACAAATATTTTCATATTATAAAGCTATCCAAGCACGGGCCGTGAATTGGGTAATGTACTTGGTTAATGGTTAATATTAAATTTACACGCTGTGGAAGGAATATATCATAAGTTTTTTTTTTACTTTCCATTCAAATCCAAGTATTAGAAGTAATTATATCTACAATAACGAATTAAAGAAATATAAAAATTTACTTTTTTAAAAAAAAAGTTATTAAAGGGAAATTGTTAAATATCAGCGAGCATACCCCATGTATGCTATGAAATAAAAATATTGAGGTACTCTACACATAGACAACCGTTGATCCGTCAATCGCGTTACACCCTGTATAATGATAAATGACGTAAACATTGCACTTCGACACCATTTTCATTAAAGGGGTAAAATAAAGGTACATGAAAAACGACTTATCAAATAACTTTATGTCCGCAATTTATAGAGCAATCCATCATGATTTTCGTCCCGGAATTTCTTTAGAAGCTTCCAGCGCTAAAATGGTTTTAACTATCTGTCCCATCTATCACTACCTAAATACTTCTAGTTCATATTTAAATGTGAGTATTATTTTTTCAACAAAGTCAATCTATATATATAAAAGGACTTGTGCTGACTGACTGAGGTAAGACGCACGCAGAGCCGTAACCGCTGATGGTAGAAACGTGAAATTTGGGCAGATATTTATTTTCATATTCTGGACCTCCACTAAGAAGGGAATTTGAAAAATTTTAACCCTAAAGGGATGAAATAGGGATTGAAAGTTTGTATGGAAAAATGTTTTAATCTGTACCGAATTTTATAAAAATTGAAATTCAGACTCTTAAAAATATTTCATTGAACACGTGTTTCATGGTTTTTAAGAATTCACCCCCTAAGTGTTCAAATAAGGGGTTGAAAGTTTATATGGAAAAATCTTTAAATTGCCACCGATTTTTATAAAAATTTAAATTCTGACTGTTAAAAATATTTTATAGAACACGTGTTTCGTGGTTTTTTTAGAATTCACTTCTAATAAGCGGGCGAAGCCGCGCACGCCCTCTAGTTATCTATATAGATATTTTATTATATAGAAAAAATACATTATTACTAATATAATAACTAAATATGCATAGAAGTAATTATAATATAGATATATTTTTTAACAATAGAACTTTCAAACAAGGCACAGGTTTAATTGACATTTTGTTTTTGTCATAAGGAGTGTTCACATTATAACCTTCATAAAGCTATTCCTCAAAGAGTAAAACAAATAATAAGTACCTACTCAAGCGTCGATCGATCGTTCACTTCATAAATGTACTTGCTAATAAACTATTAAGTTATATTTTTGCCAGTGCTCGTCGAGGAGATAAAGGAACTAAATATTCATGAATAATAAAAAAATTAAATTAAGCGAACTTATATTTAAATATCATAGTAATTACTTTTTTTAAAATACAAAGAGTAAAATATATTGTTTTACTTTTGTAAGACGAGTTTACAGCGAGTGACTGTCACGACCCGGTTATGGGTAAGAAAAGATCAAAATACTTACCGTACAGTATAAATATACGCCTAACAATTATTTGTTATCACTTGTTCCTCTGATTCGGTAACAAAATGATAAAATTAGTAGTTTTGTGTTGTTTCCTTGCCGCTACTTCGGCTACACCTGGTGCTATCATAGCCCCTTTGTCATATTCCTCGAATGTGCTAGCACCAGCACCAGCAGTCGTGTCTAGCTACCACAGCGGCTTGGCATACTCATCTCCTATCTTCTCTTCCGCGCCATTGGCCTACTCCGGACCATGGGACTACCAACATCTCATTAAGAAACGTTCTTTGGCCGTAAGCAGCTACATCGCGCCGTCGTCCTACTTCGCACCTGCTGCCTTCACTTACCCCGCCACTGCTCCTTTAGTCAGCTCTTACTCTGCAATTGCGCCTCTGGCTAGCTACCCGGGTCCTGTTTACACCGGTGCTGCACATCTGATCAAGAAGAGGAGCGCTTTACTTTTACCTAACACATACGTGGCACCTGCCGGATACGCTGCCCCCGCACCTTTCGTAGCGTCAACTTACGCGGCTGCTTCTCCCATTGCACCCATTTGGTCTAGCTCATTGTATCCTGCAGCTCAGTATGCTCATTTCATCAAAAAACGATCTGTCCCTTTGGCGGTAGCTACATACTCAGCCCCAAGTTCTTTCTCTCATACATCAAGATATGATTTCGAGGCTGTATCTCCTGCTGTTAGCTACACTTCCTTCACGGGCCCTTCACCATTAGTATATAATACTCCAGTTCTTTCTCGCCTGGTTTAAGCCAGCGCCTGGTTACATACATATGTAACAGCAACGGCATATAATGATCGTAAATCAATCAAAATTAAACCATATTGTATATTGTAAAAAATAAAGATTTTAAAACTTTGAATTTCGTTTTGTTAGACACACCACATATTATACATCACTAAATATTAAGAGGAGTTTATCAAAATACAATACTGCAAAAAACTAAATTCATTGAGCCGTTTTTGAGATTACCGTGCCCAAACGCAGAAAAACAAACATTTTAAAAATCAATGTTTAGGTTCTATTATTACTCCATTGGTAACGATTCCCAGAAAAATATTTTTTTTTATATTTCGAAATTATTCATGTACAAACAGCGACCAGTAACACTTTTTATATATACAGCACCAGTACCCGACTAGCACTAATGATCGACGCATTTTTTATCAATTTAAAAAAGTCGACACATATCTGTGGATCATATATTAAGTGGACCATATATTAATATATGTTATAATATATGTATCCATTTTTTTATTCTTAAATTGTCAACACTAAACTAACTACATATATACTTCCTGTTCACATTTAATTTACTATAATGTTTTCTTGCCATTTTGTTTAAAAATGGCGAATTGAAACGTACACAGAAGAGCGAATGTTGTAATGAAAAAAAGCCAAAGATATCTTTTAAAGATATTTGTGGTGAACTTTTTTAATCGAAATAACAAATGTCACTTACTAATTTTTGTAAACTACCTTAAGCTATAACAAAGACCTTCAGGCCCTGCTCGCTTCGCTCATAAACCCGTCGGGGGTTTCAATGACCAAAAAATGTCATTATTTCCACCTATTATTGTTTAGACTTTAGAGTATAAAACTTGATAATCTATACTAATATTATAAAGAGGAAAATTTGTTTTGTTGAACACCCTTTTCATATATCAGAAAGTATTGGTTAGATTTAAGATTTTTTTTTATATTGAATAGCCCATTTACCGAAGAAGGCAAAATGTTGAAAAAAAAAGGGAGAACTGGAAAAAAGTTAAAAAAAAGTAAAGGATGTTTTCTAAATTATTTGAATAGTATTTTTATTTAATTAAATGCATTAGATGAGTGTGTACGTTTTATTTAGATAATATTTAGCTTCTACAGCGTATCAATAATTTGGATATTTTAGAGACCAATCACACTTTTAAAAAGGAGAGAGCGGGGGGATGTGCGTAAGTCGTCGCGTCGTGCGTGGTAAGACTGTGAATGCTTGTGGGCGGCTGCCGGTAGCTCTATTCTACACTAATATTATAAAGCGTAAATATTATTTAATTTGGCATTTAAAGTATACGATGTAACGATGTTCAGGTGAAACTATAATAGTTTTAAAGTAAATTCAAGCTCAAATTTGACAATACCTCGATAGTACGCCCGAACATCGTTATATCGTATACTTTAAGAAAATCTACCGCGACGATACAAGATATTTTTATATAATAGAAAGATAAAGATATATTAGATAAGATCACCGTCAAATTGAAAAAAAATATATGCAAGGCTAATACTGAACAAAAATTATGATTGAGCTTAGCATTTTCTATTAATAACTTTATCAGAACAGAGCGACCACCTAGAGAACGTATACTACTCATAAATGTAATAAAATAATTTAAAACGAACACGATATACTATTATTTTTTATATTACAGTGTAAGATATGAACTTGATATTAACTTAAATGGACCTAGTAAATGTTACTTAGAGAACTTAAGATAAATATAATGTTATAGAACACAAATGGGGCTTCGCCTCCTGTTGCTTGCCTCATCCACGCCCACCGATGATAAAAAAATCAACAACGTATTTTTTTTTGTATTGGCACTTACGTGAGCGCTTCCTCGCATGCAGTATTCTTGATTTTACACCGCCATATAAATTATAAAATATTTTTACATATATTTTACATTATTTCTTCATATGAAAAAAATACATTATAATTATTCCTAAGCGTGGAATAACATTTTAAAAATGTAAAAAAAAAAATTGATTAATAACATTCTCTCTTGTCAAATGTTAATTCTAATCAATTATCTTTAGGTAGGGGTAATTTGTTAAAATCTCCCTACAGAGAAGCATCATATATAAAAAAAATACCATAGCGGTAATTTGTTAAAATCTCGAGAAAAAGCATCTCTGTAGAGAGATTTAAAAAAATTACCCTTACCATAAATAAGTTGTAACAAGTGTATAAGAATTTCGACGTAGCCGGATGAGAATGTATGTCTTAGTTGTTCAGAGCGCTTGGACGGTTCCGAAGAGGCGCGGGTTCAAATCCCGCTACATTCAAATTTTAAGAGTTAAAAAAAAGTATATTTTTAAATAATTCAAAGATAACATTTCTGCCCAATGTCCATATATTAATTTATTTTTAATTTTGAGATCAAGTCTAATTTACCTATATATAAGGTGACCCGTATGTGCACGTATGTGCACGTATGTGACCTGTAGATACTTAACATACATATACAGGATGGAAGTGTCAGCACCACTTTAAACGAAACCATAGTTTTAACTACTCCATAAAAGCCTCCATTAATAGTTTACGTTATTCGCATCTTTGCGTAACTGCGTCACACGAAATACAGGTATGGATAAACACCGTGAAATGAAAAAACCTACTAGATGTAGGTTGAGTAACTGTTGATATATCTTGATAAATTTCTTTAGGTATGGGTTTGAAATATTTTACCCTATATGCTGTTTCCGTAAAAGGAGCGCTGCCTCTTCCAACTTGTATATATATGTATGATAATTTTAATGTAAGAAAATGATATAGTATTTTTATTGTTTCAGATTGTATTCACGAAGATAATATGCAGTGCATACCATTAATGATGCCGAGTAAAATGTGATTACCGAAGAATGATCTAAAGAAATTACAATAATTTATATTAAATATAGTAGTGGCAAATGAGCGCAGTGCTTTAAATAGAAAGATGAGTTTCTTCTCGTCATTGGGCCAGTACGTAGCTGGCGTGGCAGACAGCGTAGCTGGACTAGCTTTATCACCGCGACGGGCACCTCCATCTCGCCATCGCTCTGCTGAGGAGTCGCAGCAACAGCCACAACCGTCAACGGCCACTATGAGAGGTAAATAGGTAGAATGGTTAAGAATAACATATATTTATATATATATTAATATTGTTAAAAATAAAATAAATAAATAAATCAGCTTCACGCTGTATCCCGCACGCAGCAGGGTAGGCAGAGAGAACCTAGTGTTAAGACACTTTGTTTCACACTTTCTGCTGAATAAGCAGGAAGCAGACGTGTTGAGTGGCAGAACTCAACGCCGCGCTTGTCCTCGACACCAGAGCGAAGAAATGGAAATATAAATTTAAGTAAATATTTCATATCCTCGAGTGGGAATTGAACCCACAACCAGTCGGTTACAGTCACAATTTGTGCCCCTGCGACACAACTGGCCTCAACTAATATTGTTAATTGATTTTTTTTTTTATTTTGGAAGCAAAGATTTATTTATTACTGCATAAATATGAATTTACTAATTCGCATTGCTTTCATTTGCTAATAAAAAAATAATAATATAATTTTCAAAATATAATTTTACCTATGTTAAAAAGTAAAGTTGGTTTTGTTATATTAATTGAAGATGGAATAACTTTTTTTATTGATTAACCCATTGAAATAAAACATTTTATATTATGGGAAGTTTTCCAAAATACAATAGTGAAAACTGCAATTAAAACGCACAGGCAAATAGGCAAAAATTAAAAAAAAATCATTGTTTTGGTTGTATTGCCTTATGAAATGCCACCAATAATCTTTTTTCTTATATAATATCTTCCATATACAGACACCGATCCGTTACGTTTTTATTATAACTATAGCTAACAATAGATTATTATTCATTATTTTTTAACTGAAAGAATTTCCAAATGTTATAAATAATTATGCATAAATATTTTTGACATTAACAGGAATAAAAAGGATATTTTATTATTTAGGTAATAGTAACAAAAGCTTTGTCTTTCTATAACATTATATAAAAAAGGTTGGGGTAACTCTACGCGGTAAAGGCTTAATTTTGAGCAGAATATTCGACGAAAATGGATAATATGTGAAAATCGTATGAGAAAGTACATAAAGTCCACTAAAACGAGGAAGGTGCAAGCGATTACCTTCTATCTAGATATAAGTTTATTTTTATAGAAAAATTATATATTGTATATTGAAAAAAATAAACTTTATCTAGATAGAAGGTAAGAATAGAACCCATAAAAATCGCGCGATCATTATACCACTTCACTTCCACGATGATCTTAATAATCGATAACTTTTGTTTCACATTGAGTTTCTACTCAATTCAATCAGTGTTGCATTTTTTTGCAATTTTTTTTACATAAGTTTTTATGTAAACTTTATATTCAAATTTTTATCACTAGTGTGTTTACCAGCAAGTATATTATTAACTATTTCTGAAAAGTTAAGATAATAATTAAGATCTCTGATGAACAAAAAGACAGATACATATACCTGTTTTCATTCGACCTCGGAAATTAAATATCACTTTACTTTCAAGCACCGGCTACAGTACATTACCCTGCTTGCTTTTTAGTATAAATACACACGTTAATCAAACATGTCATCAGTTGTTCCTTGTCCGAATAACAAGCACTAAGATGTTCAAATTAGTAGCTCTGTGTTGCTTCCTCGCCGTAGCCTCGGCTACACCTGGTGTTGTCGTACCACTGGCATATTCCTCGAATGTGCTAGCACCGGCACCAGCAGTCGTGTCGAGCTACCCCAGCAGCCTGGCATACTCATCTCCTGTCTTCTCTTCGGCGCCATTGGCCTACCCCGGATGGGACTACCAACAACACCTCATCAAGAAACGTTCTTTGAGCTACATCGCACCGTCTTCTTACATCGCACCATCTTCTTACATCGCGCCGTCTTCCTACATCGCACCCGCTGCCTACAGTTATCCCGCTGCTCCTTTAGTCAGCTCTTACTCTGCAGTTGCACCTCTGGCTAGTTACCCAGGGCCCGTTTACACCGGTGCTGCACATCTGATCAAGAAGAGGAGCGCTGTACTTTTACCTAACAACTACGTCGCACATGCCGCATACTCTGCATCCGCACCTATCTTAGCATCAACTTATGCGGCTGCCTCTCCCATCGCACCTGTTTGGTCTAGCTCTTTGTATCCCGCTGCTCAGTATGCTCAATTCATCAAGAAGTAAACTGCTCTTTTAGCTAAATCCATGTTCCGCCCGTTCTACCACTTCTCGTACTTCAAAATGCGAATTTTATCTTCTATTCCCTAATCATTGACTTTATTATCTCTTTGCGGACACTTGTGCCATCGTCTTGTGTACTTGCCTTTTAAGTTAATTTGATTTAAGCGTGCATTCTACACATACATTTATTTTAATTTCCAAAATTATTTTTTTTTTGGAAATCTACTAATACTGTATATAAATATTGTCATTGTATAGTTGGGAATAAATTTGACATGAAGAATTATTATTTTTGTTTTATTAATTATATTCAATTTCGCCTATAAAGTATTTTTTTTATATTTAACAATATGACACAAAAAGTAATTCAATTTAATTTGTATATACGAAGTTAATTATGTACTATATACCCAATCTTTAACCAAATACTTATCTTCTGGTAGCCTAGTAAAGTATATATAATCCTTTTGATTATAATCCTTGTTTTCCGCAAAGAACTTTAGATTTTTTTATATGGTTATGACCAAAAACTATTTAAATGGTATTTCATATTATTTTTAACAAAACTCTAAACTATAGGGCTTGTTTTTTACTTTCGAGTATTTTACGCACTGGGGTTTTTTTATTTATTTATAAATAGCGGCCTGCCCGCCGCTTTACCCGCCTGAAATATACAATTAATTAGGAAAAATTGCTTGGTTATTTTAGTATGGTTACTCATATAGTAACACACATTTTTTTTTAAATTAGGGAATTTATTGTTTTTAAAAAAATATATATTATAATTCACGGGAATAAAAATATTTATTTATTTTAATCCTACGTGGGTGGTGGTAGGTAATCACAGTATATACAATTTTTGCTGCGTAAATACTGATCCCGCGTAGTTTCGGGATATAAAGTAGTGAAGAAAAAGATATATTATTCCATAACTCCCTCTATCTTCCAGTGAAAGTCTTATAAATATCGGTTCTGGAGATTGGGACAGATAAACGAAAAATTTATAGTTTGTGTTTTAGTATCCTTTAAATAGCTATATACACTATACACCGCAGTTATTAAGAAAACTGGGACAGATGCCTTAAATTTTATTTATTTTTATTTAATGATATTTAGAATAAAGATTATTAAAGAATATATATTGGAAATTGGCTACAGTATGGTTATTTGTAATGTTAAACATGGTTATTCTCGCAAATATTTTCGAATTTAATAGAAAAATGTTAGGTTATTTCATATCTATCTGCGTGGTAGGTATTCGCTTGCGGTTAACGCGGTTTATCTTGCGTAAATTCGGGCGGGAATTCCTGAATAAAAAATACCTTACATGTTGCTCTGAAAGTTCCTTCATCTTCCTGCCAAGTTTCATAAAACCATTTTTATTTGCATTACAAACCTTTTTTTATTTTATTCAACTGTTCCGGAGATTAGCCCGGACTAACAGAAAGACATTTTTTTCTCAAATTGGTTGTTTGTGTTTTAGTATTATGTAAACCACTACATATATGCACAGGAAATACAATACAACTATATGCACAAAAATAAAATAAAATAAATAAATTAGCTTCACGATGTATCCCGCACACAGCAGGGTAGGCAGAGGGAACCTAGTGTGAAGACACTCCGTTCCCCACTTTCTGCCGAATTCTGGCGGCATTGCGTGTTGAGTGGCAGAACTCAACGCCGCGCTTAACCTCGACACCAGAGCGAAGAAATGGAAATATAAATTTAAGTAAATATTTCATCTCCTCGAGTGGGGATCGAACCTACAACCAGTCGGTTTTGCAGTCACACCTCGTGCCGCTGCGCCACGACCGGCCTTTACCTCACCGGGCTATATGCACAAGAAGCATATTTATTTTGAAATCACATACAGACACTTGAAGTTTCTATAAGTAGATATATGTATAAATGTTTATAGTACTGGTGACTTATTTTTTATTAAAAAAATATCATACAGTTCTCTTAGATCTTCTTTTTTGCAATAACTATAAACCAATATATTTGAATATTAATTTAATTAATTTAATAAATTTGAATATTAAATTAATTGATTGAGACCAGTCATGGTGCCGAGGCACAAAGTTTAACTGTAAACGCGACTGGTTGTGACTTCGATCCCGACTCGATGAAATTAAAAAAATATTTAAATGTATATTTCGGAGTGTCTTAACACTAGGTTCCCTGTGCCTACCCTGCTGTGTGCACATACATATTCTAAAAATCGTCAAATATAAGTAAGTTTTTTGCATCATCATTCTCTAACAATCGAGGTCTTTTTATATTTTCATATTATGCTACAGTATGAAATTCTATAAGCCTATATATTTCCCATCCTTCCTTACCTTTGCCTTTTAATTAACTAAAATGTGGCATTAAGTTTAATTTTCTAAGCAGCTTAGGCAGTGTTAAAATATTCTGTTTTTCGCTTATTTTGGAAGAATTTTGTAGTGACTAGCGCAATCTAAAGCTATAATTGCACGAAATATAAGAAAAAGAATTAAAAGATAGACTCTTCCAAAGTGGTAAAGTGCATGTATTCCGAGCTTTATTTACATTTTTTTTATTTACGTCTCATTTATAAAAGTACCATGAACTTGAATTAGCAATTCTTTCTATCTTTCAGTAAATTAGAAGATAATGTTAAAATGTTGACTTCATGTTCATAAACCATCACCTAGGATTTAGAAAATAACATCTAAATTATCTTATTCATCTATATATTTAAATGAATATTTCATCAGCTCATCAAAAGCAATATTGCTACTAAAATATTATCGTTATTTCAATTAAATAAATATTTCATATCGAAAAATACATTCTCGTCTATTGATTTTGTAATTAGATTTTTTTAATGTTTTAATTGATTTCATAAAACAAATAGCGGTTTGTTTTACGCTGTAAAAACATATTTGATGTACGTGTATATAATGATGTATATGTATATAAAAATAAAAGTCAACATATTTGCGTTGCAGCGTATATTTTTAGAATAGTATTTTTGTTGTTGATTCTACAAGCAAGGCATAGTCATTTAGCTAAAAGAGCAGTTTACTTCTTGATGAATTGAGCATACTGAGCAGCGGGATATAAAGAGCCAGACCAAACAGGTGCAATGGGAGAGGCAGCCGCATAAGTTGATGCTAAGATAGGTGCGGATGCAGAGTATGCGGCATGTGCGACGTAGTTATTAGGTAAGAGCACAGCGCTCCTCTTCTTGATCAGATGTGCAGCACCGGTGTAAACGGGCCCTGGGTAACTAGCCAGAGGTGCAACTGCAGAGTAAGAGCTGACTAAAGGAGCAGCGGGATAACTGTAGGCAGCGGGTGCGATGTAGGAAGACGGCGCGATGTAAGAAGATGGTGCGATGTAAGAAGACGGCGCGATGTAACTCAAAGAACGTTTCTTGATGAGGTGTTGGTAGTCCCATCCGGGGTAGGCCAATGGCGCCGAAGAGAAGACAGGAGATGAGTATGCCAGGCTGCTGGGGTAGCTCGACACGACTGCTGGTGCCGGTGCTAGCACATTCGAGGAATATGCCAGTGGTACGACAACACCAGGTGTAGCCGAGGCTACGGCGAGGAAGCAACACAGAGCTATCAATTTGAACATGTTGATTTGAATTGCTTAGATGTGTGGTTGAAGAAAGACTGATGTCAGAACAAATAATGCCTCCATATATATATGCAACTACTGAGGAAGCTAAGGACATTTCATACGAACCGGTATAGAAAGGTTATTCAGGAAAAGAATTTTTAAGGTTTACAAGGCCACCAAGATCCTCAACATCTAATGTAACTTATGGATTTAGAATAAATCTATCGTGTGCGAGTCGGACTCGCCCACCGAGGGTTCCGTACTAATTTCAGGATTATAGGTCAACGAAAAGTACAATTTATAAAAGTTGACAAACTTAAGTTTGCATTTTTCATCTTCTTTAAAAAATTTTCATCTTCTTCTTTTTTGAAAAATAAGAAGTGAATTTGTTGGTACATGATTTCCTGATAAAAAACATATTTCTAAATTTGGTTAGAAAAACATATAGTCGTTTATATCGGCAAAAACACGTATTTCGACACTATAAACGGAATCAAAAATCATGCTTCCGGTTGACATAGAATTATGTAACTTGGTAATTTAGCATCTACAGGTAGTATTAGTTCAGGAAATAATCTGAAAATTATACATTTGTGGTTAAATCCTAAAAAATAATAACCTGAAATACTAAAAAAATCGTATTTCGATACTATAAAAGCAGTCAAAATTCATAGGGTACTTCCGGTTAACCAAGAATTATGAAATTCGGCAGCCAGCATCTACGGGTAGTACTAGTTCAGGAAAAAAATTGAAAACTATACATTTATGGTTAAATCATAAAAAATAATAGCCATAAAAGAGGGTAAATTTTTTTATTAAAGCCGCTAGTTCAAATGAGGTATCAAATGAAAGGGCTCTGGCTAAGCTATGCCTGAATTTCAGAAAAAGCTCGAGACCTCCAATTTTCGTACGTTTTGTTTTGCGATCGGCCATTACAAGTACTTACAATTTAAAAAAAAAACAAAAATAGAAATTCTTCAATATAAACCTAAATAAACCAAAACATCGTTTTTGTATATATATATTCTTCTGTATTTTTTTGCAAAAAGAGTTGAGATCCCCCTTTGCGACACTGGTTTAAATTTATATGTTATTTGTATGAGTTTAGAAATCTTCGCCGGCGCTCCAAGTAATAGTCATATTGTTATTTAGTTAATTCATTAATATTAAGGTACATAATATACAAGTTAATATGTGTGGCTGTAAACGCCATGATTATGGGTTCTTATATTTTCATTTCCTCGCCTTGGTAACAAGTTCGCGATATCGCGAGTTCTACAACTCAACACGCAATGCATCGAAAATTCGGCGGAAAGTGGAGGACGGAGAGTCTTAAGACTAGGTTCCCTTTGCCTATGTTTATTTAATTGGGATTCAGTGACAAGCTAACAAAATAATAATAATTTATAATTTATGTTCACCAGTAAAATTCCCGAAAATGTCTTCTTGTATTATTTTATTGTAAACTAGCGGCTCGCCCACGGCTTCGCCCGCTTAAAATACATGATTATTGATTTAATAAGCAGAATTGATTGACAACTATAATGACTTCTAATATGATTTTTTTACGACATTATCGTCAAAAAATTTTTAATTGTTTTAAATAAAAAAATACGACCATTGTTGATATTTGATATTTATAAAATATACATAAAGCTAATTATTTATTACACGTATATATTTTTGTAACTTTATGTTCTTTTTACTTATATAATATACTCTGTTAAATGTGCGGATGTCAGTGAATAATTTAATTTACTCATTCAGAAACAGCCTTAAATGTTAAATTATTGATTTGAAGGATTCATAATATTCTTTGTAAAATAACTGTAATAATTGCATATTAACTCCTGTACAATTTTTAAATTAGTTACATATATTATATGAACGAACCAACTAACAAATCTTTGTATTTACTTGATATTTCTTTCAAGATCGTTCTTTATTTCTGTGTTGAATTAATTACGACTTCTTTCAAATGACGATAACTTTTTTTTAATGAACCGATTTTGATGAACTAAACTTTAGTAGTTAAGTTGAGTTAAAACAAAGCAATTGGTGAAGTAAATCGGTTCAGTACTTTCAGAGAAAAATGCGGACAAAAATATGTCGACAGACAGACAGACAGACAGACAAACAGACAAGAAATTCAAAAAAAATCTTTTTGCTTTCTATTATTCTTTTTAAGTGTTCCTCTATCCATTTCAGTCAAAATTACTAAATGTACAGACAAAATATTTTTACTGCCTTATTATATATAGAGATTAGAAATATTATTTTTGAGAACTACAACTATTTATATTGTTATAGGATTTCCACGTGTTGTTCCTACTGAAGGTGCCTCTGCCTTGAGTGCACGTCGCCGTACCCTGGATTGTCTGGCTCCTTCAGCTACACCTCGTCGTGGTGGCTCCCTACGTGTACCAAGGCAACAGCCACCTATAGAAAAACCAACGATGGCATTTTGCAAGAGACGTCTTTCTTGGCCTGAAGTTGATAATTCTGTTAACTCAGGGTATGTTTTTTTGTATATTTTTAATCAGCTTTTCCGTTGTCAAATAAAAATAATTAAGAGTTAAGTATTATACACATATACAGTAGGGTCGACAGGTCGTGGCCTTATACTTTTGATTTTTGAAATTTAGAATACCTAAATTCGAGGCGGCCACGACTCGTTGACCGTAATGTGCCGAAGGTAACTGGGAATGCAATTACAGTGGGTTTTATAGAAACGTTTGTCGTCATTTCATCTTTGGCATCAATGAGGCCGCCGTAGCGCAGCTGTGGTTTCAATATCCACTCGGGGGAATGAAATATTTAATTTTCCGCCAAATTCTAGAGGCATTGCGTGTTGAGTAGTGGAACTCAACGCCGCGCTTTGCCTCGATACCAGAGCGAAAAAATGAAAATATAAACTTAAATAAATATTTCATTACATCATGACTTTTTTATCGCAGCTCTACGTGATCATACGTAGCCTTACTGAATAAATGGACTAGTGAACAAAAATATTTTCACAATTTGAACCATTAATTCCTGAGATAAGCGTTTTCAGCAAATGAACAAATTTTGAAAAGTTTGTTTACTTTATAAATTAGTTTTATAATATGCTTATATTTACATTTTTTATGTGTTTTTAATAGGAACACATAAAAAATGTAAATATAAACATTACTTTAATAAGCAGAGATTAATTTATATTACTTTAAGAATTATTAAGACGGAATAAGTATAGGCAGGACGTTGAATAAGCTATCCAAATAACGTTGTTCAATAAGATTAAGGGTTGATTTACCTTACAGAATCACCCTAATCAATAAAAGCGACCCAAACACGCTTTCGTAGTATTCTCGTAATTGGATCTTGTTTATTTTATGCACAAATAAAATAACTTAAATTACCCTTTTAAGTAAATTACTTTGCAATCGAAGAGAGTTCAATATGGTCTATACAAAAAATATATGCTCCAATATTTACATTCACATGTATATGTTGAAACATACGTGAGTGATGATAGTACTGACAAAATATACCTAAAAGTTACACTTTATTGCGAGTAACATATATTAAAAATATATATATTTTTAATATATATTAAAAAATATATAATACCTATTTTAAAATAATAATAATATATAGAAAAATATATTGTTAAATTGTTCAAAAATATGTATATGTTCAAATATACGTGAGTGATGATAGTACTGACAAAATATACCTAAAAATTACACTTTATTGCGAGTAACATATATTAAAAATATATATTTTTAATATATTTAAAAATATATAATACCTACTTTAAAATAATAATAATAATATACAGAAATATATAGAAAAACATATTGTTAAGCTGTTCAAAAATGTACGAATTTTGCACACAATAACAACACAAAAGAACATTTAAATTAATATAAAATTTAATTTCATCTCTGACAAAGAAAATCATTGAAATTCCACTGGCGCTCAAACTTTCAGAGAGCCTTTGGCATATCCGAAGTGAATTAGTATCTGGTATACAGAATTTATGCGTTTCGTTCACCGACAGCACACTTTGACATGCTCCATATCCTCAACGGAAGCAATTAAGGAGGCTGGTACGAGCCCATATCCCACTCAGAAGGAACTCAATTACATCCCGGTTGATATAGTTTATTTATTTATTCAGGTAGCCGGTAACGCAATATGTTGTCAGTTTAAGGACTTTATTGGGTTAGTGCCGCGATCGAGTTTGAAGTTTGTGGCATTTTCGAACAAGTTACCTTGTATTGGGCCAACTTTGATATTGTTATAGGTTTATCGTATAGTAAGTGATATGATTAGTTATTAAATTTTCTATGTATAAGCTATTTTTTGCTATTATAGTATTTTTTTGAGGCCAGTCGTGGCGCAGCGGCACGAAGTGTGACTGTTAAATCGACTGGTTGTGGGTTCGATTCCCTCTCGAGGAGATGAAATATTTACTTAAATTTATATTTCCATTTCTTCGCTCTGGTGTCGAGGAAAAGCGCGGCGTTGAGTTCTGCCACTCAACACGCAATGCCTCCAGAATTCGGCAGAAAGTAGGGAACGGAGTGTCTTTCTTCCCTTTGCCTACTCTGTAGTGTGTGGGATACAGCGTGAAGCTGATTTAGATTTTTTATATTATATACGTTGATACTGGATAGGTATCATATGTCTTTATCTTCATATGTCAGATAGAAGATGTAATAGGTAGGTATCTTTACATGATTCGGTACTTAAACTTGACGTTTTCTAAATGGTTGAAAACAATGTCAGACTCATATTTATTTATAGCTGAAATTTATAATAAAGTCACCTTTACACAAAATATGCTAACCAGATTTATGAACTTTTTATTTTGAAGAAAAAATTGAAGACATTACGCACAATAAATGCATATTAAGTAAATAATGTTTGTATTTCTTAAGTTCTCGGGCTTAAGACCAAATTTATTATTATTTAAAATAAATTTATATTTAAAAATTATAAAAAACACATTAATATGTAAGTCACAGATTAGGATTTATAAAATTAGAATTTGAAATTAGAATTACAACATCTATAGTTATATAGTTTTATTCAAGTAAAAAAAATTAAAATGTCATTGCACATTTACAATATCGACAGATTTGCGCGATATAAAATAGCAGCTTATAAATTAATAACTTCTAAAAGCTAGTGTTTTAAGCTGTCAAATACTTCATCTTGATGAGAGAGGTATTGACGGTACTCAATGATGGTGAAGTAATGGGCAGTGGGGTAAGGGGAAACAAGGGTGGTGAACTGGGGAAAATAAGGATGTGTACCGGTATCATGACCTACTTTTAGTTTTTATAAAATATAGAGAAATAGTCACATCTCGTCTTACTTTTTATTATTTTTATTTATTGTGTTAACAATTTAATTTTGAAATGTTGGTGGTGTTATCGAGCTTACTCTAGCTTGATTAGTTTAGCTCACAAAAAGGTTTATATATAAACGTAACGATTGATCATTTTATTTTTTCAACTGTTAATACATAAATTATATAATCAGCATATACAGAAAAGAAAGCGAAAAAATCTCCTGTGTAAAATTGAGGCTCTGGTGCTCTTAAAGATGTTCTGATGTTATAACTGCACTTATAAACCGAACATAGAAATATATTTATTATAAAGACTGTCGTGGTGCAGTTAAATACGATGGTTGAGGGTTCGGTCCCCCCTCAGGGGTATGATTGATATATAAATTATTTTTAATATATTATTTATTTGACATTTTTATACATATATAATTAAATTTTATTTTGGATTTACAAAGGTACATTTTGAAGAATCACAAATATAAGGATCTAGGTTCATTATAAGAAGATATGTAGGACACAAATAACACGCGTTTTTCAGCTTTATAATAGAAATAGAGATTTTAATGACGCAGCTAGCAAATAATAAAACATATAAAATTTTATCACTTTTAAAATGAAATCTAATTTTAGTATCATACATAATATTAATAAATTGCACAAATATTAGGACTATGTTGTTTGAGACTATGTGCAGAGTTTCAAGAGTGCGTTTATGAAAGCGACGGTTGTGGGTTCTATTACCATTTGGGGAAATGATTTATTTAATATTTTCATTTCCTCGTTCTGGCAACAAGACAAGTCGTCGAGTTCCAGTCATTCAACACGCAATGCCTCGAGAAAATCCCTGTTAAAAATATCTCTAAAAACAAACAACTAGAAACGATCACATAATCTTCAAACGCTTGAACGTATTTCCTTTAATTATGATTGAGAACGGTCTCAATTAGGTTAGCTTGCGAACAAAAATAAAAGTGCGAGTCGGACTCGCCCACCGAGGGTTCCGTACAAAACTTAAGTTTGCGTATGCACCATTTTGTATAAAATCAACTATTAACATAAGTTTGTAATGATTTTATTATATTATTTTTATTTTGTTCCTTTATTTGTATTGCTATTTCTCACTCCTTTTTAAATGTCATAAATGTAAATCTACCGGAAATACGTACCCATATACTTGTACATAAATTATGATTATGTGTTCGTTTCGGCGGTTTTCGTTCAAAATGCAGCAAAACATCAACACAGCAAAACAGCTCAAGCATGACTTAAATGTTTAATTTTCTCTGTGCTCTAAAAACTGTAGTAAGACAGACAAAACCAATAGCGGAGTAAAGTGATGTTATGGCCCAGCATATAGGAATTAATAATCGGGCCATAGGGCCTTTGGTTACAATAATAATTACATTTCACAAAAAAAAGGGTTATAGGTGAAGTGCCGGTGGTAAATATCTAAAACAGTAGAATTTTTAATTCAAAAAAGCTTTGGCGTATTGTAAAATTTTAAAATATTCAAGCGTAAAAATATTGATGCTTCATACGCTAATGCCCTTCAATCTAAAAAAAGTATACCTTTTTTACTCTGAATTTATTGACGTGGAAAATAAGTGAAACAAATGACGTGTTAGTGCGTAGATATGGAACAACGAGCATTAACATTTCAACTCCACTTAAGACAATATATTCAAAACAATCGTGAAAACTTATACTAAAAAGGACCATTTCTTTTATGGTTTTTTTAAGCTAAATAAAAAAAAATAAAAGAAAAATAAAAATAAAAAAAAAATGCTACCATACGATGATTTGCGAGCCTCTGTTATAGATGAGAGCCTGCAACTAATTTATTTTATCTTAAGAGAATATGCACCAAAACTGACCATTTCCCTTAGTTTTTTTTTGTATGAATGAAACCCCTTCTAAGCTCTGTAACTCAACTCTAGTTGCAACCTCTGGGAGAAGGCAGACCCATATCATTCAAAAGAGGGTCTACTCTGTAACCCATAAAATTAAATCTCGCCGCAACCCTCCGATTCTTACGAAAAATCTCGTGACCTCTTAGACTGTTACTTTTGTGTATGACATACTTATATACGAATTACCGTTATTACCTACGTTTGATATAATAGTATAGCTATAGATAGATAATTAAAAACATATACATATTAAAAGCCAGCTTGTTAGACTTAGATTACATTACCTATTTCCAGAAAATAATTTTGTTTGGCCAACATTTATTGTAATGTTGCTCCTATTCCTATGTTCCCGGAACAACGTGGAATTACTTGTTATTATTAGTCGGGTAATGTTCCTGGAAATGTAATCAAAGCAAACGTGAAACCTTCCTGAGACATATACTACTATAATATTTTATTGACTTTACTTTTAGAGCATTGCGTGTTGAATGGCGGAACTCAACGCCGCGCTTTTTCTCTACACTAGAGTGAAGAAACGAAAATAATAAATATTTCATATCCTTATTTGGAAACTGAACCCACGACCTGGGTTACTTACAGTCACACGTGTGAGTGTACTATTTGTAATATATTTTATTATTCAGAGTTCAAGACACCGACGGATCGTACTTTGAGAGCTTTACAGCTCTTTCTTGGCGTCAAGAGAACAGGCGATTGGCAGCGCTGCGGCTCGCTGAAGCACGTGCAGAGAGACCTCCTCCGGCCCCTCAGGGTCTGGGTCTGCCGAGTGTGTCTGCCCAACTCTCACACAAAGAGCACGATCATCTTTATACTGAGGTAATATTTTGTTTATCATGAGATGCTTACAATATATACTTTTATTATCTAAGCAAAATAAATTTTACATTTTTAAATATAAATTAATATTAAAAATACAAAATTACACTCTGCTGACAGTGGGACAAGTGTCCAAGTCATCTATGGGATAGGGCTCCTCAGAGAAGGTCCTCCTCAAAAAACGCGCTGCCTCAAGTAAAACTGCTTTCTGCATCTGGAAATGTTTTATTATTGATAATTTATTAATACGCGACTGTATTGCTAACGCCGAATCTGTTAAAATTAAATGTTAAAAAAATTAAAGTATACGTGAAAATTTGGTTAAATATCAACGAAAACAGTTATTTATGTATTATTCATGAAATATTATAAAAGCGTGGTAAGAAATACACTGAACTAATAGCAACTATATAGAGTGTTAAGCGAAATAATAATACGAATAAATTGGATAAACTAATACAGGTACCTATTTGTATCAAATTAGGAACAGGCAAACTTATTCTTCCACTTGAGTACATTCCCTCACGTCACCCCTTTGTCATTACTATGTCCGCTCTAAATAGCTACGTAGTAGTGGTAAAAAATATTTATTTGTTCCCAAGAGTCATATACTCATAGACTATGTTGAACAAAAACTATAAAAATATATTGTTTTAAATTTATAAAATTATATTGTAAGTCGAATATAATAATACAAAATTAGTCTCTTGTAAATATTTTTTTGAGTGTTTACTACGTTTTTGTTTAGTTAAAGGTTATATATAAGTATTTTTTTTATCACTTCATATTGGCAAGGTAATTTTGATAATTATAAAGTTAATAACTTTCTTTAGGTCCTATATTGTATCGAAAATGCTGTGGGAGCACCAGCGCCTGATGGTCAGTTTGGATCATATAAAGAAGAAGTCATAGAATATGCACGTCGTGCTTTCAAAGTGCCGTCTGATGTTCATGCACGGGCTCTTATAGCTGCGGGCAGCGAACGGCCACCCACCGTGGTCTTGGGGTGTGCAGTTATAGAAGCTGATGGGTTGGAGGCAAAAGATGCTAATGGTATGGTTTCATAAAAATAATTATTTTATGTACATATATTTTAAAGGCCACATAATTTCAAAATTTATTATATTTTAAAATTTTTTGTCTGTCTGCTTGTACGTGCACTTTTATCTTCAGAACTAGTTAATAGATTTAAATTATACTTTTTTTCTGGTATTTATCAAGTCTGGGAAGGATCTAAGCAATAATTAATTTTAAGGACTGGACACCTGATATTCCTTAATCATTCAGCTAGACTATAAGAAACTAGAGGGCGCGCGCGGCTTCGCCCGCTTATTAGGAGTGAATTCTAAAAAAACCACGAAACACGTGTTCGATAAAATATGTTTAACAGTCTGAATTTATTTTTTTATAAACATCGGTGGCAATTTAAAGATTTTTCCATATAAACTTTCAACCCCTTATTTGATCCCTTAGGTGGTGAATTCTTAAAAACCATGAAACACGTGTTCAATGAAGTATTTTTAAGAGTCTGAATTTCAAATTTTATAAAAATCGGTACAGATTAAAAAAAATTTCCATACAAACTTTGAACCCCAATTTCATCCCTTTAGGGTTAAAATTTTTCAAATTCCCTTCTTAGTGGATGTCCAGAATATGAAAATAAACATCTGCCCAAATTTCACGTTTCTACCATCAGCGGTTACGGCTCTGCGTGCGTCTTACCTCAGTCAGTCAGCACAAGTCCTTTTATATATATAGATAATATATACTTCCCCAACAAGAGCAGCCTAATAGAAATTTGCCATTGACATTTGAAAATGGAACATGTGGAATATTCAATGAAGAAATATTACACCTTAGTATAACTTGTTCAGTCAAGTATTTAAAAATATAAAAAAATATCAACCATTGGGAACTTGATCTCCACTTTCAAAAAATATATTTAAATTGTCATTATCATTTCCCCGTTTAGGTAGATAAAACGTACGTCCTATGCCAACCACTTGTACGTTCAGGTACGTGTTGTGTACGTTTCATGCCACACGTACCAGTCTTGCCACCCAATACGCAATATCTGGAATTCGAATGGAGAAAAGTTTCAATGACAACGGGTAGTAAAAAAAATACATGGAACGGAACATCAAGTTTTTTTTTAATTTCTTATTAAGTATGGATTACAATAAGACATGTTTATTAAATGTAGTAATCGATCCACTTGCTTCGAGGATATTATACTCAGTTGGACGTCTATAATTATAATATACCGCTGTTTCCTAAGGGTTTCTTAAAATTTTTTTTTTGTTTTAATGGCATCTATTTTAGTTACAGTAGCTGCAGGTCGTTTCGTGTGATATATTTTTTGTTAATTATTTTGTACATTGGCCTTAAATAATAATTCTACGAATTTCAGTCAATAAAATCATCAATATTATCATACCTTAAATAATAATTCTATACCAGTTTCAGTCAGTTACATTATCAATATTATCAATATCCATTATAGATTTTGGTCAAATCAACAAAAAAGTCTTTTATACAAGGCCCATATTTCTAGGAAAAACAGGTACGGGTACACACAGTAAATGCAAATTAATTACCAAGGCAGGAAACTTTCCAGTACAATATAACAACATTAACCGAACCTGATATTCAGAAAATGTCACGGCTATAAATACTCTCATACCGCTTATAGACTTAAAGATAAAAGATTTTTTATTTTATATTAATAAGTATTATTTCATACAAGTTGAAATAGAAAATAGTACGTTTCAAGGATTTGTAACTTATTTGTATTATACGTTGAATATTTGCCTTTGATGAATCAGAAATGAAATCGTTCAATTCCACTTAATTCACAAAGGATTCTAAATCGCTTATTCTACAAAGCTTTTAGTGGCAGAAAGCTACTACCTACTGTTTCATTTTTCAATACCTATCGGAACTTTAATAAAAAGATTTAGCTACTACTTTTTGATTTTATTACATATACATAGTCAATACTTACTCTAGCTGCCTATCGTGAAGCTGTAATGTTTGTTCAACGAGAAAAGACGATTTTAATAAATTTTCAAGGTTCTCTTACTTGTATATATTTCATATAAATATAAGTACGTACTATTTTTTAGTTTTAATTACATCCTGAGTGAACACAGAACTTGGCGGCGATAGATCCCCAGCAGTTTTGTCAATGACGTAGATCTAGAACTATGCACCTATTTAATATTGAACTTTGCTCCTATTACATATTTATATTTTTTCTGGTATATTTAAAATTAATTATATTGAAGTGTACTATATGATTTTTATATACTTTAAACATATCACCTAAGGTTAAATATACATATTGAATATGAAAAATTAAAAATCATTATTTTTCTTATAATAATACCTTGGCGGGCTCTGTTGCCTGTCATTGTGGAATATGAAACTTTGGGAACATAAAAGCTAAAGCTGTCAGTTATAAAATTCTTAACAATAAACCTCTACCGATGTAAGGTAAGGGCGGGCCTGTATTGAATTATAGGACAAGGCCGCCACATTGTCGGGAGTTGATATGACATGACAAACGTCTGAAACCTCATGTGCTGAAATTGAGTCTGACTATGATATAGCATTTCTTTGGGATGTAAGCAATAGGATATATGATTGTTATAAAATAATTTATTTTGAACTAAAAATAATACATTTATTTTTAGTTCAAAATGAATTATTTTGAACTAAAAATAAATGTATTATTACTAATTACAAGACTTTTTGGTATATTAATGAAAAAGAAAAGTGGTATTGTGGTGAGTTAATTAAAAAATAATACAGCTTCACGCTGTATTCCGCACACAGCAGGGTAGGTAGAGGGAAGGAAGGGGAGAGGGGAGGGAAGGCTAGTGTAAGACACTTTGTTCCCCACTTTCTGCCAAATTCTGGAGGCATTGCGTGTTAAGTGGCAGAACTTAACGCCACGCTAAGGTTGTTAAAGTGCGTATTCTTAGTTAAAATGAGAAAATACACTTACGTCACGATTAACTGTCGCTATTGATCTCTTATATTGCCCTAGATTTTTTATAGAAGTTTCCCGTTGTCGATAGAATATAGATGTAATGTCCGTAGGGCCCGTGATTTTAATTAAATGAATTATCTATCTATTGTATTGTCTGTCACGACTGTATGAATTACACGCCAATTTACTTTATTATCTAGGTAATTGTTTTGGCAATTAATAGATAGATTTTAATTTCTTATTTTATAAATATTGTTAGCGTACTCGTGTAAAAGAGGGTAGATTTAGGTGGATAATAATTATAAAAGCAGTGGAATTGTGTCAATTGGGGACACTTGCTTGTAGGTAACGGCCCCTATTGGAAGGAAACTAGTGTGAAGTATTGTTATTAGGTGATACATATCACTTATTGCAATTACATAGTATCTCTTTCAAAATAGTTTAGAATCATATAGACGATGTGTGTTTTTAACGTGTTTTTTAAAAACGTTACCCACTTCTGATTTCTAACAGTATAATAAAACTGTATACGGGATCAATTCTGTATGTATTGAATCTCTTCATTCAAGAAATATAGCTAAAAATATATTTTTTGTAAATTTTCTGTCTGCGGATGGCCTTTCACGCATAAACTACAGGATACATTTTTATTAAACTTTTTATCTATAGACTAGAGGGCGCGCGCGGCTTCGCCTGCTTATTAGGAGTGAATTCTAAAAAAACCACGAAACACATGTCCAATAAAATATTTTTAACAGTCTGAATTAATTTTTTTATAAAAATCGGTGGCAATTTAAAGATTTTTCTATATAAACTTTCAACTCCTTATTTGAACCCTTAGGGGGTGAATTCTTAAAAACCATGAAATACGTGTTCAATGAAATATTATTAAGAGTCTGAATTTCAAATTTTATAAAAATCGGTACAGATTTTTTTTTTTTCCATACAAACTTTCAGCCCCTATTTCATCCCTTTAGGGTTAAAATTTTTCAAATTCCCTTCTTAGTGGATGTCCAGAATATGAAAACAAACATCTGTCAAAATTTCAAGTTTCTACCATCAGCGGTTACGGCTCTGCGTGCGTCTTACCTCAGTCAGTCAGCACAAGTCCTTTTATATATATAGACTAGAGGGCGCGCGCGGCTTCGCCCGCTTATTAGGAGCGAATTCTAAAAAAACCACGAAACACGTGTTCAATTAAATATTTTTAAGTCTGAATTAAAAATTTTATAAAAATCGGTGGTTATTTAAAGATTTTGCCATATAAACTTTCAACCCCTTATTTGAACCCTTAGGGGGTGAATTCTTAAATACCATGAAACACGTGTTCAATGAAATATTTTTAAGAGTCTGAATTTCAAATTTTATAAAAATCGGTACAGATTAATTTTTTTTTCCATACAAACTTTTAACCCCTATTTCATCCCTTTAGGGTTAAAATTTTTCAAATTCCCTTCTTAGTGGATGTCCAGAATGTGAAAATAAACATCTGCCCAAATTTCACGTTTCTACCATCAGCGGTTACGGCTCTGCGTGCGTCTTACCTCAGTCAGTCAGCACAAGTCCTTTTATATATATAGATATTATTTATTTTTTCTATTCTATTTATATTAGAATAGATAGATCTATTCTCGGCAACATATAGATTATATTTTTTTTTAAGTTTAAATAGTTCTTGTTTCATACATTAAGTGCTTTATGAAAAGTTGGTCAATATAATGAGGACTACTTTAATATAAAAAAGACGATATGAAAGTTTTGAACTACAATAAATTATAAACATAAAAGTTAAATATTAAATATTATTTTGTTATTTTATTAACAATTATTATTACATACTAAATATTTTTATTTTTTTTATACTGAATATCAAAACAAAAATCTTCTTTTATATCTACCTAGATATTTATAAAAACAACAAAAGTAAATTACATTGTGGAAGCTTTTGTAAACTAGAGATTAAACGTCAAAGGGAAGTTAGAATCGAATTTCCTGAACGCGGAACTTTATTTCGACAGTTGCATGCTTGTTTTGCGAGTTAATACTATTTAATTAAAGTTTCAAAGAAATATATTTACAGATATTAAATTACATTTTTTAAACATTTTTAAAGTTATTCCACACTTAGGAAAAAAAAATACTTCATAAGAAAACGTATAAAAATTTGAACGTAGCGGGATTTGATTTCAAAGGGGCGCGGGTTCAAACCCGCTTCGCCAATTTTTTTATACGTTTTCTTGCTAAGTATTAAAATATAATTTTTATAAGCGTTTACAACGAAACATTTTTATTAATGTAACTATTATTATTAAACAAAGATATTGATATTAATATGTTTTTCTTTATTTCAGCCATTTTTCTATATTATAATCAAAATTGTAATTTTTCACAGGTTTTAGTGATCCCTACTGCATGTTGGGAATACAGCCAGCTTCATTGCCGGCTTCACCGCGAGCGTCGGAAGACGAAGGTCGTAAGCACGGCTTCAGGCTTAGTTTTAAGCGGCGTGACGGGCGACAGCAGCGGGACAGCCTCGGCAGGCTACCGGCGCGGTACATTAGGGCGACTGGCGTCCGCCCACATACGCTCTCGCCTAAATGGAACGAGACATTCAAATTGTAAGTACAGAAAAAAGATATATTATATATAAAATAGAATTGTTTTCTAATTATATTAACAATGTAGAATTAAAATTATATATGGAATAGACATATTTTTACTTTTACGATGTATCCCACATCAGTGTAGAGGGAACCTAATTTGAAAAATGCTCAAAAAAAATCGTTCTCCATTTTCCGCTCATATTTGGAGACATTGCAAGTTGAGTGACAGAACTCAACACCGCGCGTTATCTTCATACCAGAGAAAGTATATGACAATAAATCACTCCACTGAGTGGCAAATTGGGAATCGAACCCACAACCGTTGCGTCTTGTTTTCTGTTATTTTTCTTTTGTATAGGGCATTTTTAATAAGTTATTGTTCTAATAAAATATATTAAAAAAGTGACTGTCCTGAAATGTCGACGAATAAATTTATTCAAAAATAAAGCCATTATCTTTTTAAATCCTTTATATAATATACTTTAAGCGCTTTAAAGGGTAATTATAAAAAGACAATAGCGTTGGAGAATGTTGACAACATATACCTGGTTTGAGTAACCAGTTTATTCGGTCGCCTAGTCACTTGTTAATCTTTGAGTTACCGTGATCTTTTTATAATAAATAACACTAGTAGGTATTTCCGATGTATTAGTTAATAAATCATTTTTTTATTTAAGTGACCTAAGCATATGTCTAAATCCTGGTTTAAATATGAGATAGATAGAGGTAACTTTTTAGTCTGTTTTCCACTTTAATCTATTAAGATTTTACTACACTTTAATCTATTTAATTACACAAATCGTTCAGTGAAACTGAACGATTTGTGTAATTAAAATCTTTCATAATAAAACTTCTAATATCGTTAAGGATGTGACTAATTGCTCTATTAAATTGAAATTTTTTTTCGTAATAAAATGAATTAAAAGCATCTTATAAAAAAATATTTTAACAAATCCCAGATATTTTATATTTGAAATATACTGAGGCCAGTCGTGGCGCAAAGGCACATAGTGTGATTGTAAAACCGACTGGTTGTGGGTTCGATTATATTTCAATTTCTTCTCTCTGGTGTCGAGGCAAAGCGCAGCGTTGAGTTCTGCCACTCAACACGCAATGCCTCCAGAATCCGGCAGAGAGTGGAGAACAGAGTGTCTTAACACTAAGTTCCCTCTGTCTACCCTGCTGTGTACGAGATACAGTGTGAAGCTGATTTATTTACTTATGCTATAAACATTATAGAGTGTATATACGTATGTGTGGATGCTACAAAATTCATAAAACTTATTTTCTCTATCGCTGAGGGCATGACTCGTAAGGCAAATGTTTGCAGTGACTGTAAAGATGTTTGCTTGAGGTCTGGTTTAGATATAATATGTTGTGAAGTTGACCAATAAATCTATTCTTATGATGAGATGATTCTCTGGGTTACATTATCAAAACTTCCATAAGATTTTTTATAAAAAAAAAACAAAATCTACTTCACGCATTATCCCGCATACAGCAGGGTAGGCAGAGGGAACCTAGTGTTAAGATACTCCGTTCCCCACTTTCCGCCGAATTCTGGAGGCATTGCGTACTGAGTGGCGGAAGTCAACGTCGTTCTTTGCCACGACTCTAGAGCGAAGAAATGGAAATATAAATTTAAATAAATATTTCATTCCTTCGTGTGGGGATCGAACCCACAACCAGTCGCGTTTCCAGTCACACTTTGTGCCTCTGCGCCACGACTAGCGCTTGGCCGGAAGATTTTATTGTTTTGAAAATAAAACCTGGTTATAATTATAGATATTTCACTTATATGTTCCATAGCGCACCCAGCCCGGTGACGCTGACAAGACCAGTCCAGGTCAACAGCATTAAGCCCATTCGAAAAAAAAAATCCATAGCGCAGTTTACAATTTATTAAAACCTAAGTAGATTTGTGTATGTCAGGGGTTCCCAACCTTTTCTTGATCAAGGACCACTTTTTTATCATTCTTGGTAGCAGGGACCACTATGTAGGTATAAGTCAGTTAGTCAGTGTCATAATCGTGTGACTGTATACGCGACGGTTGTGAGTTCGATTCGCAATATATCGTTCGCGGACCATATTTAGGCCTCTGCGGACCACTGGTGGTCCGCGGACCACTGGTTGGGAACCACTGGTGTATGTGATCTGTGAAAGAAAATGCTTTGATGTTCTTCTGCCTATGTTTTTTCTTGAGGTCTCTATATATGTACCAAAATTTATTAAACCGTTCATCCGTTCATTTAGTTGTTCAGGTGGAGAAATGCAGCAAACAAAAAGACAGTATGACTTTCGCTTTATAATATTATTAAAGAATAATTATCTGCTCAAAATATTAATGGGCGTGGGGATAGGAAAAAATATTACCTGACTGTTACTTACTTTTATTTTATTTCTAATTAAATCTAATTTAATTATATAAAATATTTATAGGTTACTTAATAAATGCTTATTAAACAATAGCATATTTTTTTTGTATATGTCGCATAACGATTTTTTTACGCTTTATACTACATGAATCATGCAGAGGCCCTAGTCTCAAATTACTAGGTCCTCATGTCCCCGAGTAGGTGTCGAACCAATAACCTTCGATGTTTACAGTTAAGTTTTGTACGCCATAATAACATACGAACACATAAAGATACGTTTAAACCACTATCGAACCACTACCATTATCATACTGATAAAATCAGAATACATGACTGAAAGTAAACTTTGAAATTAAACTGTCGACTAATGACATATTTTCAACTTAAAGCGAATGTTAAACATATTATGGCCGTCTCCGCTATATAACACGCAATTCACACATAAATTATGTATGTAATGTATTTGTATATTATAATATGTATAATATTAGTTTTTTTAATTTCACTTTGTATCTCGCACATAGCAGGGTACGCAGAGATAACCTGGGTACCTAGTGTTAAGACACTCCGTTCCTATTAAGACACTTCCATTCCCCATTATCCACAAATTCAAGAGACGTTGTTTGTTGAATGGTCCGCCATTTGACGTCGCGTTTTGCCTCGACACAGGAGCGAAGGAATGAAAATATCAAACATTTCGTTTTCCGGAGTGGGAATCGAACCCACAACCTGCCACGACTGGGCTGTAACATCTATTACGTTTATTATGTTTATAAACATGCCCTAAAATTAACACAAGATTAAAATGTAATAGAAAACAGTTTTTAGCCTTTTGATTTTTATTTTTTTATTGAGTCATAGAGTACATAGAATAGAATTATTAATGTTTTTCGAAATTTTCCATGACCATTTCGCATAAATGTGGTTGAATTTCGTTGAGACAGCTTCGAATCTCCTCCTTTAAAGCATATACATATGGTTGTGGGCCTGGTGACATATACCAGTGATTTCAAATAACCCGTGATTTAGCTTCAGTTGTTGTGTTAATTGGATTTTGTAAGCATTGAGACACATATGTCTAGTGAGTATACGCTGTAGAGAGCTTCTTGAAATTTGGAATTCTTGTCGAATTGAGGTTCCTGTTACTTCTATTCTCACATATTGCAATTTGAACGGATCGTTTCTGAACGACAGACTGTGTGTTTGTCGTTTCATACGGATCCAGCCTTGCTGAATTTTTCAATTAATTTATTCATAGTTGACAAAGCTTAAACCCTTTTCCGACTATATTTTGTATGGTATTTTTGAACTACTTGTTTTTAAAATATTATTTAATAATGAAGACACGTTGTTTTATAGAGTAACGCTCCGCTTTTACTAACCCTAAATTGACAGCTGTCGAATTGGTTTCTTGTTAGAGTTGCCAACACTTTACTGCACAAATAGCGACAAAAATCTAATCTTGCCTTAGTTTTGGACCGCTTTTATGTAATTTTATAGAAAATACGTGGTAATATTATATAATAGGTATATATGGCAAAGGGAACCTGGGAACCTGGTGTCTGACACTCCATTTCCATTAAGACACTATCAGGTTACTTTGTCCGCTTGACCTACATAAATATTAATTTACTAATTCAATACAGATTTCGTTTTTTTTTCTAATATCTATCATTTTAAAAATCTGTACCTATATTGCAAAGTATAGTTTCCTCCAATTCAATAACACAGTTATACATATATATTATAGCAATTTTATCAAACAACATTATTTAAAATGGTACATTTTTTTTTCTTTCTAAACCGATGCAAATAAAACAAACACTAAACATAAGCAAAGCTTGCTAAAGTACAAAAGTAAATAGTGAAAACTGCCATTAAATTGGTTAAACTGTTTATCACATTAGTGTGAACAAACACAAACAGACAAAATGCTTAAAAGTCGTTGTCATTGATTCTGTTATTTTATTATGTTATCTTCCATGTACAAACTTCAATTCGTTACGATTTTTTTTCAGCTTCACGCTGTATCACGCACACAGCGGGGTAGGCGTTCCCCACTTTCTGCCGAATTCTGGAGGCATTGCGTGTTAAGTGACAGAACTCAACGCCGCGCTTTGCCTCGACACCAGAGCTAAGGGAATAGAAATATAAATTTAGATAAATACAAAGCGATTTTATTATAAATATATTTAGGTATCAGGTTCGAAATTTATTAAATAAAAACAAAACAACAGATAATAAAGTAACAAATTGGTTTTAGTGTAATTAAACATGTATAAAACTTAAATTATTTTTTTTAATTATCACCTGCAAATGTTAATAATAAAAATTAATTAACGCAAGGTACTTATCGTTATCGTTCGTACATCCTGATATATTCCTAACATATGTCGTAGATGATAAGTAATAAGAAGGTAGTCGTATCGAACAAACATCAGATGTGGACGGTAGTTATAACTAATAATATTTATGGCCTTTAAATGATGAGAAGTATGGAGCAGTGCCCGGGACTTGCGACCACAGGTGTAGGCTTCAAGGTACCCTTACCGCTATAACAACACTCGCCTTCACTGCTCCAGCCCAGTGCAATTATAAATAGGTGTAAACCACATTCATAATTATAATAATAATTGATTAAATAAATAATCAATTATCCGAATAGTCGAGGTTATGTGGCAGAGTACGAGTAGTGCTCTATACCACACCAGAGCCTTCACGTAGATAATTATAAATATGTCTTAACCACATTTATAATTAAAATAACAATTAATTAACTTAATAATTAATTATCCAAATAGTAGAGGTTAGGCAGTGGTGAAGCACGAGTAGTGCTCCGAAGTCCGAACCACACCAGAGCCAAGACCACCCGTACAATGCCCGTGCGGTCTTTTATACGATCTCTAACAAATAAGTTGTAGGGTAGAATTAATAAGAATTGATGACGCTATTGCGTCATAGTGGCGTGATCGGTAGGTATCGTATAGAAATCTATAAGTAACTTATATTATATTCCTTACCATATAGATATATTATTTTCTCAAATCTACTATGATAGTTAAATATATAGCAACTTTGCACTCGTCCACTTCCACTGGTTGACTGGAAGAGATCTCTTATAGAGATAAGTCCATCTTTGTATACGATTTTATTTTAATGTTTTTGTCTATTATGTATTTTAGTACAATAAAAAATATTATATAAATATTTTTATGTTTTGTAATATAGGTACATACTATTGTCGTAAAATAGTGATGATATTAATATTTAATTTAACTTTTCATTGGGTAATATAATTAATTATTTAAGCATCATTTTTGAACTATAATAATTTGAATAATAGCAAGACATAGATCCATAATTCTATTCTGTTTGAATATCTATAGTATGTTTTTTTAGTGATATTGATGATATATCATCTGATGTGCTTCATCTGGACATTTGGGATCACGACGACGAGAGTTCAGTGTTGGATGCTGTGTCGCGGCTTAATGAAGTACGCGGAGTCCGCGGCCTGGGGCGGTTCTTTAAGCAAGTGTGCCAGAGTGCTAGGCAAGGCAGTCAAGACGATTTTCTCGGTGAGTACGGAGCGGCAATGTTTATTTATATTATTAAAACTAGCGGCTGACGCGCACCTTCGCTCCCGTTTAGCGGTTTTTTCTCCATAAATTCCTAAAATAAAAGAGATAGAAAAAGAAAAAAAATCGTTTGTTTGTGTATGACACGACAGTAGTCAATTATTTTATTACACTTAAAAAAACACAGATACTATTTTTAAATCACAGATAGACACTTCAATTTTATTACACATATATAAGTAGATTTTTTAGAAAGTACAATCTATAGTAGAACAGTATATTCCATCAAAGATTAAAAAATAAAATTTTCCTAAAATTTTCTATTTACGTTTTATAAACATAACTTACGTACAGTAATTAATAATGAAAGACAAACTTTAAGTATATTTTTTGTTATAACTTTTTTTCTTTTAACATCAACGTTGTACATGTATGTGTAGATAAGTTTTAGTCAATTTTTTATTCTTATCAGTTTATTTATTTTACACTGGCTCTTATATAATTATATTTCCTTATTCCGTATTAAATGTTTCTTTTCATATTTATAACTAAAGGTGAACTTACTACAACAACTTTAAAAAACTTACAACATTAAAAATTCTGTTTTATTTTATAAAAACTTTTACGACGCGTGAATGTGACAAATAAAAGAGTTATAAATTTTACATTTCAATCGCATGCAAAATTGTGGTAAACAAAGTTAAGCCGCGTAATTCGTATTCAAATGAGAGAGATAATCAAGTTGAACAGGCTTAAGGTGAAAAAAGTGAGTTTAATTTACATTCTAAAAGTGAAAAATTTCCCATTGTCGCTGTTCAATACTTTTTTTAAATAGAAGTATCTATATTTATATTGCAGCGTGGATTTGATGTTTATGGAAATAAATAATATATAGTATATCTATAATAACTTTCGACAAACTATTGCAAGAGAAAGGCTCTTGACAGACAGACGGACGTACGGACGGAAGGACGGACGGACCGACGGATGAACGGACGGACTGATGGACGGACGGACGGACTATCGGACGGACGGACTGACGGATGGACAGACGGATGGACGGACGGATGGACGGACGAACGGACGGACGGACGGACGAACGGACTGACGGACGGACGGACTATCGGACGGACGGGCGGACGGAAGGACGGACGGACGAACGGACGGACTATCAGATGGACGAACGGACGGACGGACGAATGGACGGACGGATGGGCGAACGAACAGACGGACGGACTGACATATGGCCTGACGGACGGCCTGACGGAAGGACTGACGAACGGACAGACGGACAACAAAGTGATCTTATAAGGATTTCTTAAAAGTTACGGAAGCCTAAAATTAAATTAAATCAAAACAGCTTCACGCTGTAAACAGCTTTTCGTCGAATTCTGGAGACATTGTGTGTTGAGTGGCGGAACCAGAGCGAAGAAAAGAAAATATAAAATTAAATAAATATTTCATTTCCTCGAGTGGGGATAGAACCTATAACCAGTCGCGCTTACAGTCAGATTACGCCCCTGTGCCACGACTGACCTTCTAATAAATCAATTTTATTATTTTAAAGTTCATACACCAGCGCTTAGTTCACACAACGTTGCTTATCACTAAAAACAGAATGAGAGAGAGACTATTATGATTTACAAATGAGTAATAATAATATTTTTTTGTTATTAGATTACGTGCTAAATAAGTTTTGTTTCAAAGCTTGAATACCAACTGTATAATAGTGCCGGGCAGTTGAACATGAAGTTCAGTTGTTCGAAATGCAGTGTTGCGGTAACTTACTAGTTTAAACTACATAGTTTTGACTAATATTGTTTTATTAGTTTGTTAGTTAGTTAGAAATTTGAACTTAAAATTAATGATTATTAAATTAAAACAATAATTTCATAAAAGGGACTTTGTCTTACCTCTTTTTTTCCTTTATTTTTTTGTGATTTTTTACTTATTTGTTTTTTTTAATGTACTCTTTTACACAACTGCGTCAGGTTTGAAAGAGGAGAATCTATACAATAGCAAAAATGAATGATAGATAGCTAGACGAGCCTTCCTTAAATCGTTTGTATAGACTGAGGAGTTTAAGAAATCTCTCTTAACACTGGTTGACTCTGTCTACCTTGCTATTTGTAAAAAAAATTGGGAACAAAAAAAAATGTCTAAGAAAAATATTTTATCTATGTTATGCTATTACATATGAGAAAGAGAGAATTATAATAAGCTTATTTTATCTGTAGAAATTATATTGAATTAAAATAAAAAAAATAAAAAAAACATCTTAAACGTTGTTGAACAATTTCATAAAACAGTTTAAAACGCACACCAATATTTGGTAAATTTACATAAAATATTGTATATTTATTTCTATAAATACTACGGCTTACCAAACTCATTTGACCAAAAATGTATTTATCCGTATACCACAGCACAAAGGCAACCGAAACGAAACCAATGTTTTGAAAATCTACGATATCGAAATATAGAATACGATGAAAAAATAAAAATAACAATATTGGTGGTAGATCCAATATTTATTTAGTAAGCCAAATGTGCCGGAAGCATTTGATTCATGCAAAAAGGAAATAATTTGGTTTAGAGTGCCGGAAAGAGGATTTTACGACAACCCTAGTGAACGTGGGGTCGATAAGTATTATACATAATAATTTTTATTATACTTAAAAAAAAATATTTCACAATAAACATTTTTTTATAGAATATAACAAGTCGATTCGAGTCGAGGCCAGTTGTGGCGCAGGGGCACAATGTAAAACCGACTGGTTGTGGATTCGATCCCCAATCGATACGCTCTGGTGTTGAGGCAAAGCGCAGCGTTGAATTCTGCCACTCAAAACGCAATTCCTCTAGAATTCGGCACAAAGTGGGGAACGGAGTGGCTTAACACTAGGTTCCCTCTGCCTACCCTGCTGTGTGCGGGATACAGCGTGAAGTTGATGAAAAACAAATCAATTTGATATCTTTTTTGACAACATATTGTAGCAGTTAACTATATTTGTATCGAAACAAAGTATTATTATAATTTTTGCGCAGATATAATTAATAGCCTTGGAAGTATCGAGCTCAATTTTCATGAGTTCCTATGGGACCAAAGTATACATTATGGAAAAATATGTTTATCTTCGAATAAAATTAAGGGAATTTTTATTACAATAATATAATTATTTTTCCTTATATGAGAATGCTTTGACTCCCATTTTTGTAAATAACTAAAACATATTTTTTGTAAATTCTTATTACTTCTACTTTACCAAAAGATGTTTTTTAAAAGCAAATGGACAAGATACTAGTTATAATTTACAATACTCGAACCATACGTGCACTCGTAATTTTATGAAGAGTTAAAAATATTTTTCCAGCATTCCAAAAAATAAATTAAAAGTATACATTTAAAAACAACAAGCTAATTTATTTAAAAGCCTTAAAAAAATATTTTTTTAGGTCTCAAACTAAGCGGTCTCTGCTAACTAGTGCTAACTAATCTTAGGAACTTTTATACATACGCTAAATATGTTTTTAGAATATAATAAAAGTTTTTAGAATCGAATTTGAGTAATTAAGGAGTCAAAAATGGTATACGCCAAGGCGTTAGCGTCCTGTAATCTAAAAAAAATAAAAAAAGAAGGAACAAATAATATTGTATACAATATTATTTGTTCCTTCTTTTATACAATAAAATAATAATTTATTATTAATATATTGATTTATTTTAGGCTGTGTAAATATTCCACTACGAGAGATACCATCAACAGGAGTAGAGGCATGGTACAAGTTGGACGCCCGTTCCCAACGTTCGTCAGTGCAAGGCCGTATAAAGTTACGACTGTGGCTTTCAGCAAGAGAGGCTGGCCGCCATGATGACGATAATCATCAACAGGTGTGTACATTTTAATTAATCGACTTCGGTGAAAAAGGAGGTTATCAATTCCACTGTTTTTTTTACGGTTTTTACCTCAGAACTTTTGACTGGCTGAACCGATTTTGATGATTTTTTTCTGTAAATTCAATGTTTAATTTAATCCGATTTACGAGTAATGCATGTATATTGCTTATAAATATAATATACTTGTATTCTAATGAAAAGAAATAATAGTGTATAAATGATTATTGAAGATTTTAAGCTAGCTAAAAATAATTAGTAAAAGTATATTGAATTGAGGGCGTCGTGGCGCAGGGATACAATTGTGTGACTGTAACATGACAGTTGTGGGTTCGATCCCCACTCGAGGTAATGAATTATTATTACTTAATATTTTCATTTCTTCGCTCTGGCACCAAGGCAGCGTTAAGTTCCGAGATTCAACACATAACGCTTTGAAAAATTCAGCGGAAAGTGGAAAACGGAGTGTAACCTACAACACTTCGTTTTCCACTTTCCGCCTATTCTCTCTCTCTTTGATTTATGATTTTTATTTATGCTATATAATAACAATAAATATAAGTAGCTATTATAATTTAATAGTTGTTTCTAGAATAACACACATATATTATATGTAAATCTACGATTATGCATATAATAAGATACTACAATCTATTCACTCTTTTTTGCTCTACATTTTTTACAGACATTTATTAAAAGTTACTTAAAGATCAAATGTGAATGGCACAGAGTAAGTGACATTTAAGTCATAATTGCAGATCGAACTGCTACTTAAAAAATCAGCCTTGAAAATGACAATTAATCGCTTATACCTAAAAAAAGAAACCTATTTATTCTTTCAAGACGTGTATAGATAGATAGGGCAAAACGATTATACTTTTTAAAATACACTTTATTAACATTAAAATATAAAAATAAATCAGCTTCACGCTTTATCCCGCACACAGCAGGGTAGGCAGAGGGAACCTAGTGTTAAGACACTCCGTTCCCCACTTTCAGCAGAATTCTGGAGGCATTGAGTGTTGAGTGGCAGAACTCAACGCTGCGCTTTGCCTCGACACCAGAGCGAAAAAATGGAAATATAATTAAAATCAAATCAGCTTCACGCTGTATCCCGCACACAGCTGGGTAGGCTGAGGAAACCTAGTGTTAAGACACTCCGTTCCCCACTTCCTGCCGAATTCTGGAGGCATTGCGTGTTGAGTGGCAGAACTCAACGCCGCGCTTAACCTCGACACCAGAGCGAAGAAATGGAAATATAAATTTAAGTAAATATTTCATCTCCTCGAGTGGGGATCGAACCCACAACCAGTCGGTTTTACAGTCACACCTCGTGCCACTGCGCCACGACTGGCCTCAAACAAAGTGTGACTGTAAAACCGACTGGTATTAGGTTCGATCCCTACTCGAGGAGATTGAAATATTTATTTAAAATTATATTTTAAGTGTTCCCCTGCGCTACGACTGGCGTTTTTATTATAATTGTTTTATGTATTTTTTTAATTATATCTTTCTTAGCAGTTAATGGCATTATAGTTACGTTTTTAAAGAATGTTAATAACAACATCTTACTACTAATCTGTTGAACATTAGAACATAAAAGTTATACGAAATTTTTTAAAATATATATAAACACTAGCGGCCCGCCCACGGCTTAGCCCGCTTAAAATAAATGATTATTGATTTAATAAGCAGAATTGATTGACAACGCTAATGTTTCTAATATGATTTTTTTATTACTTTAATCTGTAATATTCTAATATGTTTTTTTTACATTATCATAACTTCTATAAGATTTTTTGATTGTTTCGAAAAACTAAAAACTATGACCAATGTTGATATTTGATATTCATAAAATATACATAAAGCGAATTATTTATTATATGTATATATTTTTGTAACATTACGTTCTTTTTACCTATGTTATGTTTTTTAAAGCTCTGTTAAATGTGCTGATGTCACTTAATAATTTAATGTACTGCTTCAGAAACAGCCTTAAATGTAAAATGATTGATTTGGGTGATTCATAATATTCTTTGTAAAATAACTGTAATGTTTGCATATTAAGTCCTGTACAGCTTTTAAATTAGTTACACATATTATTGGCTAAATGTACAATTGGTAAATATTACAGAGTACACGTAGAAAGGATGTTTTTAGGCATTTTTATATAGATTTATTTCAAACGAATGACGAACCAAAAAATCTATGTATTTCTTTATATCTCTTTGAAGATCAAATCGTTCTTTATCTCTTTGTTGAATTAATTACGATTTCAACTTAACTGTTATGATTTATGAAGGTAATCTCCACTAACAATTCCATTTTGTTTACTTTATTGTATAAAATATTGTATAATAGTGCTTCATAAATATATATTTTTATCAACAGTCATGTAATCAAGACGTTTCGAATGTCATTCTTTAGCCAGGAACCTTACCAGCGAGATTGCTATATTGCTATTGCGAACGTTAGTTCGCAGGCAAACTAATGCCTTGAGTTCATTCATGATGATAACTTTTTTTTTAATGAACCGATTTTGATGAACTAAACTTTAGTACTTAAGTTGAGTTAAAACAAAGCAATTGGTGAAATTTTCAAATAAATCGGTTCAGTACTTTTAGAGAAAAATGCGGATAAAAATATGTCGACAGACAGACAGACAGACAGACAAGAAATTCAAAAACTATTATTCTTTTTAAGTGCTGTGTACTGTTTATCCATTTCAGTCAAAATTACTAAATGTACAGACAAAATATTTTTACTGTCTTATTATATATAGAGATAGAGATAATAACAACAATAAATGTTCTATTAAGGTTTATTAACATAAGACTGAGTGTAATAAGTTAATAAATGCTGTTCCTCTGATCTTAGCTGGAGCTTAATAAAATTATGGAATTCCGTAATTCAGTACAGTGTTTCTAAATTATTCAGAATGTAGTTATATACATTGAATATGGTCAGAGTCCCTTTGCCTGATCCACAAAACGTGAAAAATCTTGAAATAAAATAATTTTAAGTAATTTATTTGAAAACAAGATTTTAAAACGGAATAGAGATACCTTGCTCTTTTTGACTCCTTTATTTTATTTTTGCGAAGTTATAAGTAAGTCAGCGGAGAGATGAAATTTCGATTACACGATAAATCTAATTCATTCTCGAGAGTCCTTTATTCGTCTTGACTTAATACCTTCAATTTTTTTACTCACGATTTATACGTTTCAATTTCTTTTTGAGATGACAATTTTGTGCCGACGCAATATATTTCTATCATTAAGAGCTTTGTTGATATCTGAAATATAATTACAGCTTTTATTGGTACAATATTGTTAAAAAAAGTTTTATTTCATTTTCATTATATATTAGTTAATTACACTACTGAGACTAAATATTATATTGGCGTTGTTTTCTCCTTATGAATACCTTATGGCGCATTTAAAAAGTGTCTGTCCTTTCATTCAAGGTAGCAATCCTATTGAAAAGATCGATATTGCCATGATAAATCTCTCGCCGCGTTTAACCTCGACACCAGAGCGAAGAAATGGCAATATAAATTTAACTAAATATTTCATCTCCTCGAGTGGGGATCGAACCCACAACCAGTCGGTTTTGCAGTCACACCTCGTGCCGCTGCGCCACGACCGGCCTTTTTTGTTTATTATATTTTATTATATTCATTTTTTATGTAGGCGTTCTCCCTGTCCGGTTTAAAATGGTCTTCTACATATTTGTTACGCGCCACCCGGCTTGTCGGCAACTCTCGGGTACGCTGTCGCCGAGCTGTCGGGGAGGGGCTTGGCGGGAAAGGAATGACGCGCGCTTATAATGTCAAATTTGGGCGGGAAAAGGTTTTGACAGTACAGTGAATTATAATTAACAATATTGTAAGAAATATAGCGATTGGAAGTGAATAAGTGTTTCAATATCTACATTTTGCGTTACATATTATATATAGTAAATAGGAAAAATATAATATCAAGACACTTCGTTCTCTATTTTTATTTCTGACTTTATTTCTTTTACATGCGTGCGACTGGAAACGCAACGGTTGTGTATTCGATGAAATGAAATGTTTAATATTTTTATTTCCTGGCTTTGGTAAAGGGCGAAGGGCGGCGTTGAGTTCCGCCACTCAATCCGCAATGCCTCAAAAAATGTAAGTAAGTGGAGAGTGGAAGTGTCCACGTCTAGGTTCCCAGGTTTCATTTGCCAACACTGCTATGTGCAGGTTAGAGCGTGAGGCTAAAATTATATAAAAAAAATATATTAACTTATTATACACTTTAACAAATATAAAGGTGCGACAACATGAGCGCTTATTCGCCGTGCTATTGGCGCATGAAGTTGAAACAGCAAACGCGCCTACAAGCGGAGCGGAGGAAAGCGGAGAGTGGGAGGGAGAGTTGTGCAATGCAGCGCAAACTTTACTACACCAGCATGCGGTGCAAGGAGACTTAAGCCCACTGCAAGCTGCGATCGCACGGTTTGCGGCTTCGTGCAAGCTTAACAGCGAAGCTCCTTTGGATCCAAAGTAATTAACTACTTCTTAATATATTATTATTTATTTTATATTAACAACAGTCTTGTTATGAATGTACCTGTTGACTGAGAAAGAGTTTTTTTTAATTATTATTTTAGGATTCTATAATGTGAAAATATTTAATGAATATAGCATAAAAATAAACGTTATTATTATTATTGTACAATAATAATAAATAAATAACTATATATGACGTTTACATTACATTTAGGTACATGCACAAGCTACTGACGGAGTTGGAAAGGGCGTGGTGCGCCAGCGAGATCTTGGGAGGAGGCGGCAGCGGGGACTCGGGCTCGGGCGCCACGCGCGACGAGGAGCGGTGGCTTGCTGTTTGCTTCTGCGAGTTCGTGGAAAGGGCACTCCATCAATTACGTCTCCACAGGGATCTGTATCCCGTCCTGCATCATTTGAGCCTCAATAAGTATGTATATGGAATATTGGCAGAAATTTATGTTTAATTAATATTTTTATTGATATTGATATCGAATTCATTAAGCTCTATTATATTAATTTATTAATTGATTGAATGTTCGAAATTTTTCAATTTTGAATGAATATAAAATATTTTATGTGAGCGCTTTATTGCAAGCAGATTATGAAAGTATTTGGAAAACAGAATAAACATAAATATAAATTAAAATTAATATTAAATATATGTAAATTAAAATTTATAACTGTAAAACCGTCTGGTTGTAGGTTCGATCCCCACTCGAGGAGATAAAACATTTACTTAAATTTATATTTTCATTTCTTCCCTCTGGTATCGAGGTTAAGCGCGACGTTGAGTTCTGTCACTCAACACGCAATGCCTCCAGAATTCGGCAGAAAGTGGGGAACGGAATGTCTTAACACTAGGTTCCCTCTGCCTACCATGCTGTGTGTCGGGATACAGCGTGAAGCTGATTTAATTTTGATTTAATTTGATTTAAAATTTATATTTATGTTCATTCGTTCAAAAATATAAATATTGCAGACTTGAATTCCTTTTGCGCTGTCTTAATCAACTGTCTCAGATGAAAGCATTTTGGCGCTGCTGTCCTTTTAACAACGAAATCAGGTTAGTGCATTATTTTACATTTTATATTTTTTTTTAATAGAAATTATTATTGGCATCATTCTTTTTGTTTGAAAACCAAGAACTTTGTCATTAAGAAAGATGAGACGAACCCTTAAGACCGCAATTAATCCGATTCAAAGGTTAAAGTTTGTCCGAATTCATCTGTTTTGGCAACGGAGATTAAATGAGGATTGTGTCCTAAATAGCGACGTTTTGTTCGCTCTAATTATTTTCTTTTATTAAAATGTATCAACAAGCTTTTAACAAGACAAATTTCTTTACCAGATATTTAGTTAAAATTATAGTACGTCAAAAACTTGAAACAAAAACTTTGAAAACAGAAAAAGTGTCTACAATTTGAACAGAAATATTTGAAATGTAATATCACTTTTATAAGAAAAAAGATGATTGAGGTATAGTTAGAAAGGCATATGTACAGCAGTGGAGGAGGGCAGATTGATGACGATGATAACGAAAGGTTAGGAAGAGTCAGTTCTCCACCTTCAAATTGAAGAGGAATTCATTGCATGTTTAATAGGAAAATATTTAAAATATAGTAGTAAGTGTGAAATCGAACCCGCAACCATTGTTCGTTTATTAGAGTGTAGTGTACCCAGACGCTGCATCACAGCATCACATATCAACATTAAAGAAATATAACAAAATACTGTCTTAGGAGCGAAATAGTGGGCGCACTTCGTAAAGGCACATCCGAGTGGTACGAGGCGCTGTGCGCGCAGGACACGGACTCGGAACGCGGGGAGGACCTCGTCAACCTCATCACCCTCGTGCAAATTGATCTGCAGCAGGGACTCACTTATTATCATCCTCTTTTTGATACGTAAGTCCAATTTGTATCGTAAAATTCAATAAAATATTATTAAAATTGTGTAATAATTAAAAATCTATTTGGTTAAAGTTGATTACTAAATGTTTCGGATAACACCTTTGGATTTGGTCAGTGATAAGTTTATTATTGGGATAATTTTGAAATTTATCCTTTACTTATAGTTAATTCACTTTCAAAAGTAATAGACGAAATTATTTGTAGTTTTTTGTATATGTTTTTTTAGAAGTTTCATTACTTTACTAATTTTTATTGCCGTGGTACTGGTATCCAAAAAAAATATGTGAAAACATCAATTTTACGTTGTATGTTATCATAAGTCGTTTCAAGTTGTTCATCATATTATCGTCAACATGGAAGATAGCAATGTAATTAAAAAAATAATATTCAACTACTATATCACCTATAGTGCTTTATCATATGCTAATCTTATCTTGTGCCATTCTCTTTATCTTTATAATATTAATATCTTTATTTATTAAATAGTAATCAATGTATTCTGTATACAACAGGGTACCTAGAACCAGGACAAAGAAATGATAATTAATTCCGCGAGTGGGGATCGAAGCCACAACCGTCGCGTAACACTCACCTTGTGTGCCCTTGCGCCATGACGGCCTCAACACATAATACATTTACATTTGTTTACATTATTGTCATGAGAAAAACATTTATATACTTATTCATTTACGAAATTAAGTAGGTTTTATTAAATTCAACATTATTATTGTTTTAGAGAGATAATGCGGAACTTCAGTTTTGTGTATCCATTTTAATTTAGCGGTAAACCGCTTTATATATTGTCAGAAACAGTGCTATTTTTGTATGCACGTAAGTTGTGTTCATTTTCATATATAAAAGGCTAGCTAATGAGCTATACAATTTAAAACCATTTGATTTTACATTTTTTTCAATTTCGCTGTGCACATAGCGGAGAGAAAACCTGCGATCCTAGTGCTAAGACACTCCGTTCCCATTAAGATATTTCCGTTTCTCACTTTCCGTCGAATTATGGAGACATTGCATATTGAATGGCGGAACTCAACGCCACGCTTTCCCTCGATATCAGAACGAGCGAATTAAAATATTAAATACTTCATTTCCTCGAATGGGAATCGAACCCACATTCTTTCATATTTCCAATCGCACGCTATTACCACGACTGACATGTATATATGAATAATTCACATCATTAAATGAATCTTCAGTTTAAGTTTTATTAATTTGTCATATATTTAATATATACCTACTCGTAAATTATGCCCATGCAGGATTTAAATTTGTCAGGCTTTATATTGTCAAAGCTATCACATATATCATTCATAAAGCTTCTTATCTCCTTCTCCTCCTCCTTCACCTCCACGTAGAGTACTTTGCTGAGGACATTTTATGGTAAATTGCCACGCCGTGTTACCAGTAATAGTAGCGCGAAGAAGTGCCTTTTAATTTATGAGACCTAGGCACAAGGTATTAAAGGAACATTTGATACTAAAATATTACCACAACCGTTGTTTTTCTTTCTGTAACTGATTTAATATGAAGCCTATGATAGGCCCTAACACTATAGATATAAATTATATTTAGAATATAATTATAAAAATGGCTTCTGTTCTTTTATTTCCATTTTGTGTTTTTAGAAGACACGTTACTATTGTTTTATAATAAAACAACATAAAAGTCACGTTTTAGTCACGTTCATAAAGTAACAAACGATACTGAATTCAATAAAATAAATATGATTTCCCTTTCAGAAATTCGATATTCTATATGCAGAACATCATACAGATATCCCTATATCATATTAACACATCATACTCGTATGTGTACGCGATCCTTTAGAATCATGTCAAGTAAGAGGGAAAAAGCTACAATGCATACATTACGTATATATACATATATATTATACGTATATTTATTTACTTTATATATATATATATATATATATATATATATATATATATATATATATATATATATATATATATATATATATATATATATATATATATATATATATATATATATGTATAAGCTTAGTTTGGGCGTGTATTTATGTTGCCATAAATGTTAAAATAATATTTACTCTTAAAAGATTGGATCAATTTTAGGAAACTTTGTTATATCAACAATGTTTCAAGTTTCAAGGCAACACACATCAATATTTCATCGCGATTGAACCTCAGAAGAATATAAAGTTGTGGTTGCCACAGCTCAGATTATTATAAATTTTTCGACTATACTTTTTAAATGATGCCGGTATTATGTACTACCGGCCGAAGGCAGGATGGGTGCTTTCCATAGTTGAATTATAAAAAAGTTTTAATATGAAATCTAGCACGTGACTCGCTCAGTTTATTATTTTTAGTCTGTTAGTATTATTGTTTATGATTAATTTTAATCAATTTTATAAAGTAAATAAATACTTAAAGGTAATTAATTCATTTTTATTATTCATTATTTACAGGATATAATAGGTTATCACATCTATGTTTTTTATCACTTGGCTATTCGAGACAATTTTTTATAATAAATTCCGAAAATAGTGAAACTTAAATTACATTCATACAAAAAAATATAGACAAAATAAAAGTTATTCTCAACTAAAATAGAATGGATTGCTCCTCAACGCCAAAACTTCTGATAAAGTTTCGTGTTCATAACTTCTGGTTTATTTTATAGGACCAACAATGTTCCATACTTCAGCGTCGTCTTTACACAAATTGACAAAATGGTGAGTACATAGTATATAAGCCTGAACTACTATTACTATTTTATACAGGAAATATATTAGAAGCCAGTCGTGGCGCAGGGGCACAAAGTGTGACTGTAAAACTGACTGGTTGTGGTTCGATCTCCACTCGAGGAGATAAAATGTTTATTTAATGATATATTTGCATTTCTTCGCTCTGGTGTCGAGACAAAGCGCGGCGTTGAGTTCTGCCACTCAACACGCAATGCCTCCAGAATTCGACAGAAAGTGAGGAACGGAATGTCTTAACACTAGGTTCCCTCTGCTTGCCCTGCTGTGTGCAGGATACAGCGTGAACCTGATTTATTCTATTTTATTTTCAATGTTAATTAAAATTACATAAAAAATAGCTTAATTTTTTACTACAAAGATTAGAAAAAGTATTGTAAGCGTTTTCTAAAAGTTTACTGGTCTTTAAAGTACCTACGTATGTACGTTGTTTTATATTACAGAAATTCTAGGGCAACTAACATAAATACCTACCGAGCTATTATTCCTCGCTGAAAGGACGCGATATTTTATTTCGCACCATAAAAGCTCGATATTGTATATATTTCTATATGGAGACGTAATAAAATATATAAAAGATCGTGTTTTAAGTTTTATTATTTACATTTATTATGGTCTAGAACTGTCTCTAACGTTAATAGAACAATACATTGTGCGGCGTTGAGTTCTGCCACTCAACACGCAATACCTCCAGAATCCGGTAGAAAGTGAGGAACGGAGTGCCTTAACACTAGGTTCCCTCTGCCTACCCTGCAGTGTGTGGGATACAGCGTGAAGCTGATTTATGATTTATTGTACCAAATGACAATTATCAATAATGCCAATTATGATAATTTCAATGATGTCAATTAACAATAGTTATTTGAACTTAAAAAGATATCAAAAGTCCCCATGATTTAAAATTCGTCAAAGTTGAGAGTAAAATTTTTGGACATTTTGGATTTTTCTCGTAAACAGTAAATTATATCCAAAAAAAATTGATGTGACAAAAAAGTTAATCATATAATCATCTACTAACCTTATCTGAATATTTTTGTTGGTAACAATATTATTTTTGAGATATAGGGATTCTAAAAGTGGATGGTGTCCATCTCTACATAATGAAAAACAAAGCCGCTTCTCAACGATGTACGCACGCGTACGTACGGTGTTACAAACTTAGCCATCTAATTTTAGACAAAGTGATTGGAAGGGTATTATGTCTAATGTATGTAAGGTACATCGTATATACAAAAACATCATGCATACATGACGCCCTCGTGGCGCAGGGGCACTAGGGTATGACTGTAATACGACGGTTGTGGGTTTGATCCCTACGGCATCCAGATAAAAGCCCGACGTTGAGTTCCAATACTCAACATGCAATGCCTTAAAAAAATCGGCGGAAAATGGGGGACGGAGTGATATAGCGAAGCTTACATATGTACATAATTGGTCAGAGCGATTACCAAGAGGCGCGGGTTCAAGTCCCGGCACGTTCAAAGTTTTATATGTTTTCTAAAAAATATTCTTCTATAGCTTATTGGGAATAATTTTAAAACTTCCATAAACCTATAAAAAATGCAATTTCAAAAATACTTAACACCCAATAACCAAAGTTTAATTGTAGCTAAATTTGGTTTCACTTTACCATAAAATTGTAATAACCTGTTTCGTTAATGGATTTTATTGTTGCTTATACAAACTATAAATTAATAATCCGCCGACACGAAATGAAATGATTTACTACTACAAATTATAGTTGAATGTGAAAAAAGTCACAATAATATATAGTAGGCCAGTCGTGGCGCAGTGGCACGAAGTGTGACTGTAAAACCGACTGGCTGTGGGCTCGATCCCCACTTGAGGAGACGAAATATTTATTTAAATTTATATTTCCGTTTCTTCGCTCTGGTGTCGAGGCGCGGCGTTGAGTTCTGCCACTCAACACGCAATGCTTCCAGAATTCGGCAGAAAGTGGGGAACAGAGTGTCTTAACACTAGGCTCCCTCTGCCTACCCTGCTGTGTGCGGGATACACCGTGAAACTTTGTAATTAATACTATATATTATCAGCTTCATGCTGTATCCGGCACACAGCAGGGTAGGCAGAGGGAATCCAGTGTTAAGACACTCCGAAAGTACTTATTATTATTTTTTTCACTTAATAATAAAGTGATTGTAACAAACGTTAAGCGTATATTGAAATGGATTTTATACAGGAAATATTACCTACACGGTTTTATGTTTTTGCTTATTGTTACCGTAAACATAATTAATTAATAATTTCCGTCCAAAATTATTTTTATAACAAAATTACGAAGTGTATTAATTTATAGAAGTTTTAACAGGTATCTGAGGACGTTAAGCACTGTGTTGAGCTTTGGGTGGCTGAGGGCTGGTGTGGAGTCGCTGAAGAGGAATTATTCGATGAACACGGAAACGCAAGTAAGTTTATTATAATATTTTCATATTTAAACTTATATTAATAATTATATATAAGCATTTTTTGCATATATTTGAAATTTGTACATAAAAACATTTATTTATGTTTATATAAATGTAACTAACTACAGCGATAATCGCAGATAAACTTTTTAGTATATTTCTTACTTATATGCATATGATATACCTAATATCACATTTTGTGTTTTCGCTTGCGTAATTGACATATTTTTTGCGATTCTATTCTAATACTTATAGTATTTTTTGCTATTCTATTCTAACACGTATAGTTTGTTTTTTTAGAAGCGTTAAATGACATTTATTTTACAAAAATGTCTTGATATATATGTATACATAAATATTGTTTTAAGATAAGCCTCGCGTGCAGGGCGGGTAGTGCTTTGAATAACAAATGAGGCCCGGGCGAAACTTCCGGAAAACTTACACTATGATGTCATTTAGTAACTAAGTTAAAATATGCGTCAGAGCTCATTTTAAGAAATATGCTAATACTGTTCAAAGTTAGTTTTTCCGTTTTCTGTGCATTTTAATATTTTTTACTTTGGTAATTTTTTCACTGTGAACAATTAAAAAAAGTTATATGTCATAAGTTTAAAAACTTACATTATGTATAACTTTTAATGTTAAATTAATGACTGACATACATTACAAAAAAATTGTAAAATGTTAAGCAAAAAAAAATATATGTAAAAGAAATTTTAAGCACACACTAACATCCTTTTAGTTTTTTAAATAAAGAAAAAAAAATTAAAAAAAAATTAACAGCAAAATTACTTCTGTCGTAGTGTGCATAGTGTCGGCAAAAACTCTGCCTTTTGAAGTGCTGGCGGCAGTGAGAGAGCTTTACGCCGCCGCGTCACCGACGCCGTCGTTTCACGCCGCGCACGACCCGCCGCCTCTGCTTTTAGATGCCTATCAGTAAGTTCATACTAAAATACTTATGTATAACTAGTCTTCTAGAAGTATATTCCATTTCATTTTTGAAGTTTCGTTGGTTTAAAGTTTATCTTCTAACAACCTATTAAGCAAATTGACATTAAATCAGCTTTACGCTGTATCCCGCACAGAGCAGGGTAGGCAGAGAATCTATTGTAAGACACTCCGTTCCCCACTTTCTGCCGAATTCTGGAGGCATTGAGTGTTAAGTGAGAAATTTAAATGAAACACCAGAGCGAAGAAATGGAAATATAAATTTAAGTATTTTTTCATCTTCTCGAGTGGGGATCAAACCCGAAACCAGTCGGTTTTACAGTCACACTTTGTGCCGCTGCGCCGCGACTGGCAAACATTAAAGGCTGACATTAAAGGCAAACTAGGTATTTTAAAACTGTGAGTGTATATATGTATTATCTGAAGGTTTTTAGAATTTTGTAAATTGTTTTATATTCTTTACTATGTTAAAAAATAAAGGTCAATCTTGTACTTTTTTACACTTTTGAATGGTACTTGTATAATGTATATTACATGACCAGAAAAACAAAAACGAGTTTAGCAGGTTTACTCTAAGCCAATGATATAACAATACGCCAGCTTTCATTCTCTATTATATTGAAAAACGGTCAAGAATATAGTAAGTGAAAAAGTGAGTACACTATACATTGATTGCTAGATTTCGTTTCGGATGACGTTGACGGATGATCGATGGGAGAACGGTGGATCTAAGACTCTTTCTCATTCTCTCTCTTTATTATTTTTATAGATTTTTGCCTGAGTCTGATTTTGTAAAATAATAATCAAATTCAAATACATTTAAGCGTACTTATTGCCCAAAATTTATCAAAAAGTAGTTGTTGTTCATATAAATATTAATGTATTTTAATACAATATCAACGTTAGCATTATTTTCTGTAGGGTTTATCAAAATTCTACGCATACTGAATATAAATTAATTGATTATACGCCATTTTTACGTTAAACGCCTTTATTACTTACCTATCTTACTTTCATATTTTGTACACATTTCGTTTTTTGTATTAGAATTTAAATCTTCTTTAATTTAATCATCACATTTTATAAGATGTTATCAAAATAAGTGTTCAAAAATATTCAAAAGAAAAATCTTTTATATTTTATAAAAGTGAAATAGAAAAAGGTATTCATATTTCATAAAGTAAATTTACAACTCAATATGGCACCACTTTATGAGGATCGAAAGGAGCTTTCATTATTTTCATACTTTAGGTATTTGCGTAACCTTTCAAAATGACAGTTCCTTCAGAATTAGATCGTATAATGTAGAAAAAATTATATTCATAGGTAAATGGATGGGAACTACCTTTCTTCCACATCTTAATGCATCTTCACATTTAAGTCCTCGATTATGCCATTGACATTTAGGATTTTAAAATAATTTAAGTATACCTAACCTCCACGAGATCGAATTCGATTTGAACCTACTTTGTTTAACTTTTGGCTTTATTGACACACTCCTCAAACTTTCTCTTCTATAAACTCAGCCTGTTCAATACAAAATAAATTCAATTACATTAGCATTTTTCCGTCAACAAATTTAGATAAGTGAAAAATAATAAATTAAAAGCAAAAATCTTTTTTTAGAAAAAGCTTTTATTTAAATGCTCTAAAAAGGAGAAAATATTTTTTTTCTTTAAAATTTTAGCTATCAACTCATAACTTCATTATACACAATTTATATGATCATAAAAGCTTGTTGCGCGATTTACTTGTGTAAATAAACTAGTACTGATTTAATTATGTGAAATCTGCTAAATTTAAATATAAAAATTTTCAATTTATTGATCATTGCGACCTTTTTATTATTCTAACATTATTCAGAATTATTAGTCATTTGAAGTCACGTTTAGCATTCGTTTGTAAGGAAAAAAGGTAGAGTTTGTTCTGACCGTACTATATTTTATATTGTTAATTCATGTACATACATATATATCATTATTTCCGCATATTATATTAGATACTCTTGTGATTCTCTTGTATATATTTCTAACTTAAACGGTAATTAATATATATGTTTTGTTGTTTTCCAATAATTAACATGACAATATATATTTAATATCTTTAAAAAAATTGTAGATATTTATTGCTAACAATATTAAAATCCTTTCCTCTCTTTCTTAAGCCTCCAATTCACTTAAAAAAATGAAATGTTGGATGGTTCACATATCACAAATACATGATACGTGCTCAGTTTAATGCCTGTGTCACTCAATCGTTTACGGCAGCCGTTTGTACTTCCATTCTATAATAGCTACCTTGAGGTATGTTGCACATGGCGTATCTCAGGCAATAATTACGGTTTTAACATGAAACTACTACTGTGGTGAATAAAGTTCACAAAAGTTCCTGATGAGCATTAAAAGTTCATGGTAGTTTGTATGTTGTACCGAAATTAAAAAGGAGTATATGGTACAATAAGACATTTGAGGCCAGTGTGCGTGGCTGGTTGTGGTTTCGAAGCTCACTCGAGGAAATAAAATATTTATTTAAATTTATATATGTTTTTCTTCGCTCTGCTTTCTAGGCAAAGCGCGGCGTACGTTGTGTTCCGCCACTCCGACACGAAAGATGGAGAACGGAGTGTTGTAATACTAGGTTTTCTCTGCCCCTACCCTACTATGTATGGGACAATGTTTTTATAAAACATGATTGACAGGGGAGACAAAATAATCAATTAAATAAAAAAAAAGATTTCCACAGACAGTTGAAAGTCTAAATCTCTCAATTGGATTTTGAAAATAGTTTCTATATATTTTCATTGCTCTAATCTTTTTAAATTATCGCCTTCATTTAATGTCCACCAATTCGCAATGTTTCTGTTTGAGTAATAGTTGAGGACCAAAGTTCTTTCTCTATGTTCTCCAAACAAAGGTATATCACAATACATATTATAGTACAGTAAACTTAGTATAGATAGTGAGAGACACACCTAATCCTGAATCTTGCCGCAATCACCTTTAGCTAGATTTTTTCGTAATGCGTTTTTGGAGAAAATTGCACTCACATGTTCCAGCTCTCAGTCTGCCGCAAGCGCAGGGTTGCCTGGTTTAAACACGTCACTGGTCTAAACAAGTCACAATGTTTATAATTTGCATTCATCTGTTTTTTTAATTATTTATATTTTAAATTAAAGCTTTTTTTTTTCTATGTGAGTGAAATTTTCTCCAAAAATGCATTACGAAAAAAAATTAATTAAAGGTGATTGCTGTAGGATTCTTCTAGGCAACCCTAGTGTAATCTATTCTTCTATCACGTATCATTCTTAAATATAAGTTTCTTTAAAAAAATAGATACTTGCAGATTAAGCAATGGGATCATAACGGGTTTTTGATCCGTAATTGTTAATACTTAAAACTAATGAAATATTACACATATATATATATATATATATATATATATATATATATATATATATATATATATATATATATATATATATATATATATATATATATATATCTCTATTTATTTTACGTCTATCCAAATACAATCAAATCGCATTATAATAAAAAAAAGGACAAGCGCGAGTTGGGCTAGGCCTAGGTTAACCGGAAGTACCCTATTAATATTGATTCCCTTTATAGTGTCGAAACATGCGTTTTTTGCTATTTAAGGCTATTATTTTTTAAGATTTAACCACAAATGTATAATTTTAAGATTTTTGCCTGAACTAGTACTATCGGTAGATGCCAACTGCTAAATTTCATAATTCTAGGTTAACCGGAAGTACCCTATTAATTTTGATTCCCTTTTTAGTGTAGAAACACGCATTTTTTGCTATATAAAAGGCCATATATTTTTTTAAGTAAATGTAGAAATACTTTTTTCCCAGGAAATCATGGGACCGTATATATGGTTTGAATTTCAATTCGATATCTTAAAGCGGTCCTGAGATAAAGGCTCTTGACAGATAGACAAACGGACAACAAAGTGATCTAATAAGGTTTTCTTTTTCCTAAAAAGGTACAGAACTCTGAAAAACGATTATATCCAATAATTAACTGTAAATCTTCTCAAATAATTTAATTTCAATTTACATACAATAAACAACATATTGAAATAAGCACATAATTCGGCAGATGGTTTGAGCCGCTGATCGATCGATGGCTGGCTGTTACTAAAACCATGGCTTTACAACGCGTGCGGGCGGCAGTGGAGCTGGGTATGTATACATACATATATCATCTATATACACAAGCTTTAAATCTGTGCTCAAACAATCAAAACTCAGTTTTATACAGTGTGAAACACTAATTTCTCTATAGGTACTGGTCATTATTAAATATATTATTTTCTTCCGATTGAAACGTAAGATCATAAACTGGAGGCCATATGTCCCAGGGGCATAAGGACATGACTGTAACGCGATGGTTGTGGGTTCGATCCCCACTCGAGTGAATGAATTGTTATTTTTTAATATTTTCATTTCTTCGCTCTGGCGTCAAGGCCAAAAACCCAGCGTTGAGTTCCGCTACTCAATGCCTCAAAAAATTCGACGGAAAGTGGAGAATGGTGTGTCTTAACACTAGGTTCCCTATCTACCCCTACCTTACTGTGTGTGGGAAACGGCTGATTTTATAGTTACTGGTAACTGGACCATGCTGAAGTTATATATCCTGATAGAAATTCGATACAATATCAGTCCTGTTCCAGTTATTCCAGTATTTCTGTGGTATCAGAATTCAATAAGAAAATACAATATCAGAAAATATTTTACAACATAACCCGAGATGTTGATATGTGAAAATATGAAATTTATGCCCGGGAGGCGTCTACGGTAAATCTACCATAAACTTCGTGGAATGGCTAAAGCGGCAGAATACAAGAGCGTTACATTTTATTATCATGCTATTGATGAAGTAATAACCGGCGTAACTAATCTCACTTTATATCCATATAAAACCACTATGGATGCTACGAATGGAATATTTGTCTTACATTTTTCATCATGAAAATAGGTTACTCTACTATGTACGTGATACAGCGTGAAGTTAAAAAAAAATTATAAATTAGAAAAATGATAATTTATTAAAAAAAAACAAAGTTAAAAGAAAAAATCAGCTTCACGCTGTATCCCGCACACAGCAGGGTAGGCAGACGGAACCTAGTGTTAAGACACTCCGTTCCGCACTTTCTCACGAATTCTGGTGGCATTGTGTGTTGAGTGGCAGAACTCAACGCCGCGCTTAACCTCGACACCAGAGCGAAGAAATGGAAATATAAATTTTAGTAAATATTTCATCTCCTCGAGTGGGGATCGAACCCACAACCCGTGCTGCCGCGCCACGACTGGCCTCAAAACAAAGTTAATATCAATTAAAAATTAACCTCCAATAAATATAAATAAATGTGTTTAAAACGACAGGTCATGTCGAATTGCTAGGTCGAGCAAAGGTTCACACCAGAGCCCGGCCGCCATTTAGATAAGCATCGGATTCTAAACGATCGCGTAACACGAATGCTTTTATTGGCACGACAAATAAAAAATTGCTTTCAAATGTTTGCTTAGATATAGATAGACAAAAATCACACTAAAACTAACTTTTATTGATGGTTTGTCGAGTTTACGATCGTTACAGGCTTTGTAGCAATTAATCACTAAATTTAATTTAAATTGTGTTGGTATGTACATATGTATATGCAAATTATAGGACTAGAATTTAGATTAAGATTTCAAATTCATTTTGATATCTATTACCTAAGATAACGCGTTGTCTTTGCGTTATGTAACGTTTTCTTTACAAACGTTGGAAAACTGAGAAGGGATGTAATATAACTTATCACAGTGTCTACTTCGTGAAATTTAGAACAAATATTTTATAAATAAATAAATCAATGAATCAGCTTTACGCTGTATCCCGCACACAGCAGGGTAGACAGAGGGAACCTAGTGTTACGACACTCCGTTCCCACTTTCTGCCGAATTCTGGAGGCATTGCGTGTTGAGTGGCAGAACTCAACGCCGCGCTTTGCCTCAACACCAGAGCGAAGAAATGGAAATATAAATTTAAGTAAATATTTCATCTCCTCGAGTGGGGATCGAACCTACAACCAGTCGGTTTTACAGTCACGCTTTGTGCCCCTGCGCCACGACTGACCTCTGGACTGGACTAATATTTTATTTTCATTAAAAATATTAGCTATAAAACATGAAAACATTTGTGAAATGGTTACATAAATTGGACAACACTGTTTTCGAACGCCGCGCTGGAGTAAAGAATCCTAAGTTCACTGAAGAATATTTAGTACATCTACAACAACAACAAAGTCAATCACAAAGACAAACAAAATCTATTGAAAAAAAAACAAACTGATTTTTTTTGAAACAAAGCTGTTTTGCGATGTAAAATGGGAGAAATTATATATTTATAAACGCGTTTAATTTTCGAGTCACAGTTTTGTTATTTCCTTTGCGTTCAGATCGAGCTGTGGAAGGAGAACATATTGTTAAGCACAGCACATCGTCTGTGGATACGGCCGCTTGGTAAGTAAACAATACATAGAAATTTATTACGATACATTTACTAGCCTGTAATTTTTGAAAAAATATTATCAAATTCAATTCAAAAACATTTAATAATTTAGATGACTAACATTATATTAGTGGATACACATTTTCGTATTTCAACTAAAATAATAAAGGCGTGAGGCCAGTCGTGGCGCAGTGTGTGATTGTAAAATCGACTAGTTGTGGGTTCGATCTCTACTCGAAAAGATAAAATATTTACTTACAGTTAGTTATATTTCCATTTCATCGCTCTGGTATCGAGGCAAAGAGCGGTGTTGAATTTCGCCACTCAACACGCAATGCCTCCAGAACTCGTCGGAAAGTGGGAAACGGTGTGTCTTAACACTAGGTTCCCTCTGCCTACCCTACTGTGTGCGGGATACAGCGTGAAGATGTTTTTTTTTTAATTTTAATTGAAATTGTTGCACATGTAATATAAATTAAATAATTATAATTCTAAATAATTATTAAATAAAAGTGGCAGACTACTGGCTTCAGTGATATTACTCGAAAGAAATACTAGAAAACAATTAAATAAATATCTTAAAATTAAATACACAGATGATTCGTATAATATTTTTTTTACTATACTCATTTATAATTCTTTACGTATATAGCCTATATCACATGCGTATGGTGTGGCGAGCAATTGGCGGTGCGGAAGAGGGCACTGTGGGAGGAGGACTTAGGCTCTTAGAGGCAGCATGCGCTACCGCGTTGCACTACGCCGACCTCGTGCATGGTGCCCTGGCTGACCAAGGATACTATGAAAACCACGGTGAGTTTATATACTATGACGTTCCTTTACTCCTATGTGAAATGTGTTCTATTGCTTTATATATTTACTATAGTTCCATTCGATTAGCAAAATTATTTATTGCCAGTACGCATAGGCACTCGAGAAAATTTAATATTCATTTACATTTATGTTTTCATTTCTTCGCTCTGGTGTTGAGGCAAAGCGCGGCGTTAGGTTCCGCCACTCAACACACAATGTCTCCAAAACTCGGAGGCGGAATGTGGGGAACGTAGTGTCTTGTATGCTGATTTAATTTTGTTTAATTTATAGGAATAATTTTTCTTTCTTTGTCTATTCTGTGTATGGTATATTTTGTAAGAACCATATATTAAAAATTAAGCGGAGAAAATAAAATACTATACAAAAATTTAAAATAAAGGTATACATTATTATGGAGACTTAAAATGGTATAGCGAGTTGTAGACCAAACACATTTTTATGTTTTAAGATCGCTCTTGAGTGCTCACTTACTGTGACACGTGTCCCAGTGGAGCGTTCTTGTAACCACTTGAAGCAAGCACACTCGGCTGACAATTCTGGCCTGCTTAATGACATGAAGATCAAACTAACATCAGCTTTGGTCGATATAGATTATAAAATACGAATCATTTACAATTTATCTTCATAAAACGAATGTATAACAAGCATTTGCTTTTTTTTCTTAAATTTCGTCTGTGTCTAAGGTAATTTCACTACATTTTTTTAAATGTAATTGTATTTTAAGGCCAGTCGTGGCGCAGCGGCACAAAGTGTGACTGTAAAACCGACTGATTGTGGGTTCGATCTCCACTCGAGGAGATGAAATATTTATTTAAATTTATATTTCCATTTCATTGCTCTGGTGTCGAGGCAAAACGCGGCGTTGAGTTCCGCCACTCAACAAACAATGCCTCCAGTATTCAGCGTAAAGTGGGGAACGGAGTGTCTTAACACTAGGTTCCATCTGCCTACTATGCAGCGTGCGTGATACAGCGTTCTGTTATAATATTTGAACAGATTATTAAATATTACCTACATTACACCGGAAACCACAAGCGTGCTCACTTTGCCCACTCACGTATCACGACACATGTTTCATCAGAGCGTACGAGTACGTAAGCACTTGCCACTAAAAGCGCACTCGCGATAATTAATAGACATTTATTATTAGTTTTACCTGTTGTAGAAAATTATAATTATGAATATTTATTTTGTAAATGTTGAAAAAGAATGTACATATATATATATAATTCATTTTATTAATAAAAATTGTTATAATTCGTTTAGGTAAATGTCATTCAAAATATAATAATTTAATGTTCTAAAAGTAATCATCTATATTTCAAAATAATCAAATGGATAAGTTCGAATTATATCTAGACTTTATTTAAAACTTAGTTTTTTTTCAAATAGGGGAACAAGGGGATAAAAGCGCATAGTAAAAACTTGGTAGATGGTCTCGACCGAAATATTTTTATTGATAATTGAATAATAATAACATTCCCGTGTTATTAATGTGATTTTTAGGGTTTCGCACCTACCAATCAACCTCCCTACCTATCAAAAGAAAAAAATGTCTTTTTGTCTTAAGAACTCCTGGAGGTATTGAGTGGAACTTATTATCTAGAGTCCTTTAAGCACAAAATACATACAAGATTTAGTTTCTAAGTAAATGCAATCAAAAAATGCGAGCGTTTAAATGATATTCGTCGCATAATTAAAACCATCTATATCTATAATTGCACAATGAATTTCTCACAAGAGAAATTGATGATTGAAATTGATGATTTATATTTATCACAAGAAGAATTCATTACAAACTTATATTTATAGTTCATTTCATATAAAAAGAAAGAGAAGTGGAGAGATCGTTATGGTGCGGCGGCACAGCGTCTGGCTGTAAACACGATGGTTGTGGGTGCGATTCCCACTAGGGGTAACAACCGCGACGTTGAGTTGGGCCACTTAACACATTGCATGGGGGAAAAGTGGAGAAAATAATTTCTTGACACTAGGTTCCATCTGATTACCTTGCTGTATGCAGGATACACCGTGAAGCTTTTTTTATATTTATTTAGGCCCGTAAATGAAGTTTCTATTTTTTTAAAGGTTGTAAGTACTTCCCGTTGACCTACATTTATGAAAATGAACGGAACCCACGATTGCCGAATCCAATTCGCACATCACTGTTTTTTACGTACAAATAAGTTTACATACGATAAGATATTACATATTGCTAGATAGCTTAACGAGGTGGCAACATAATACCTGCGCAATTAAAGCGAACTACGGGAGACTGATTTGAAACTGATATCATTGAGATTATAATAAATAAATAAATGTAATATTTATTAGATATATATTTTCACATATGTCTCATATATGCGATTGAATATAAATATAAAAAGTGATTAAACCAGCACAGTTTTTATACATAGATTTAAATATATTAAAAATGTCAGGCGGCATTCTGATAAATTTGGTCTACCCTATCAGCCTCTAACTCAAAGTGAAAACAAATAAGTAAAAGTTAAAATTAGAGGAAAGTGAACTGAGTGGGTTCGATCCCACACGATCAAATGAAATATTTATTTAATTTTTTTTATGTCTTCGCTCTGGTGTTGAGGCATAGCGAGGCGTTGAGTTCCACCACTCAACGCAACACCCAATGCATCCAGAATTCGCCGGAAAATGGGGAACGGAGTGTCTCAACACTAGGTTCCCTCTGCCCTGCAGTGTGCGGCATACAGCCTGAAGCTGATTTTTTAAAAAATTAAATGGTATATTGTAATTCTCTCTGCCCACTAGATTAAATATTTAAGACGCTTTAACATAGAAACGAGTTATAAAAAGGAAATTTTCTTCGTAGGTCAAAACAAAACAACGGAGGAGATATGCACGATCGTGAACAACTTGGAGTACGTGCGCCGCTCGCTGTGCGAGTACGACGACGAGCACATGTAAGTGCCAAGCGCCTTGTACTGGGACTACTAGGACCGTGAAAAATTATTCCTGCACTTAAGTTATATGATGTACATTTTGAGAGCTCCCAAGCCACGGTTAAGTTATTTTTTTATGTATATTTTGTTTTAAATTAATATTTGAAACAATATCGAAATCGTTAGTCATTGCATGTTAAGTGAAAAGGCGGTTAGTGTAGTCGTAGAACGGTAAGTCTTAACACTACATCATCTCTGACTATTGTAGATAGGTACTATAAATGTATAAAAGAAGCGTGAAACTTAATTCATTAAATAAATGGACGCCAATAAATAGTAAAGCTGTAAAATGGAAATCGGCTTATCATTTGCCTTCATTTATTCTGTCAATAAATGAAGGCAACATGAATCGATTTCATGAAAATCGATTTATGAAATTATGACAATATATATTACTAGAAACATACGTGTGCATATTACATTTAATCACATTTACTAATAGAATCCTCTATTACCTTTTATGGTTAAAGCTTGTAACTCCACATCTTACACGAGCCCCGAGGGGCGATTTATGAAACAACCTTGGGGTTAACGCTCGAGCCATTAGAGACTACGTTATTCAGAATTATGTTACAAAGCATTCATATGGGATTGCCTCTATCTATGTATGTATTATAATATAAAAGCAAGTGTTTTTACACTTTATTATTATATATAGACCGAGGCCGTTATGGCGTAGTGACACAAGCTTGTAACTGTAAACGTGACAGTTGTGGATTCGATTCCTATTCGGGGAAATTAATTATTATTTTAATTTCTTCGCGGCGTTGAGTTCCGCCACTCAACACGCAAGGGCTCGAAAAGTAAAGAACAGGGTGTCTTAACAATAAGTTCCCTCTGCCTACCCTGCTATGTGGGATACCGCATTAAGCTGAAAAATAATTTATTTTGTATTTAAGTACAACGGTTAATGATTATATTTTCAAATAGTATTAGTAATAGTTTTTTTTATCATAGTAATTTGCGTGTTTTATTGACTTTAACCACAAGAAATATTTAATCACCTAAAGTTAAGTTAGCTTAAATATCACTTAAAGTTAAGTTAGCTTAAATAGACTTTTCTTGGGATTTACTTAATTCAATATATTAAAACGTAGTGGTATTTTTATTAGCTAAAGCTGCTTTTTGTAACTTTATACATATTTATATATGTAGATACATATAGTGACGCGGTCGTGGCGTAGAAGGGCGTCACTGTAACGCGATGGTTGTGGGTTCGATCTCCAGTCAAAGAAATGAATGCCTATTTCTTAATATTTTTATTTCTTCGCTCTGGCAACAGGCAAAAACCAGGCATTGAATTTTCTCGAAAAATTCGGTGGAAAGTGGGAAACAGAGTGTCTTAACACCAGATTCTCTCTGCCAACTGCGGGATACAGCGTAAAGCTGATTTAAGATACAGCGTAAAGCTGATCTATTAATTAATAATATAATAGTTGTATAATTGATAAATAATAATTATTAGTGCCAACGACGACAACGCGCGACAACTAGTTCGAGGCGCCCTCGGTACCCTGGACTCTCGTGCAGCGCGCGCCGCGGCGCCCCTCGCCGCCCGCGCGCGCCCTCCTCTTCGCAAGGCGGTGTTCCATCTCGCCTGGTCACCTGATACACTGCCCACACCACAGGTAACACTTCCCAACTAAAATATCAACACTTCCTTTAAACAGGATACATTAAGAGAACATGCATTAATAGAACGCAGGATCGATACACTATGTGCTGCTGTTACCAACGCTATTATAGGACAGCAAAATGTCGATTTAAAAGAAGAATAAAAAAATACAGTAGTGATGTGACTTTTTCGTAGAATATCAATTGGAGGTTCAACTGGAGGTATGGAATCCGCAATGTAGCATAACATAGAATAGGATCTATTCCATATTGTTGGTTGACTTCCTAGAACTGAATGTCGATGATATTAAACGTGTATGTGTTTTGTGGTTGATAACTGTGGTATGATACGTATACAACTGGATTTTTTGTTTCGTAATTTTCTAATGGAAGTCGTACTGCAGTGGAACAGCGTCTAATTGTATACACCATGCTTGTGGGGTTCCTTTTTCACTTTTTCCCCATTCTGATAAAATAAAGCGCGATGTGGAGTTTTATCACTCAACACAATGTCTTGAAAATTAAATGGAAATGAAAAAATCTTATTAAAAAATATTTATGGGTACATCCATATCTATATACATATATTTCCCACATTTAAAAACAACTGATAAATTACATATATATTAATATTTATTTATGTATCATTTTACAAATCAATATCTTAAAAATATTTTATAAAATAACTTTACTTTAAAAAATTAAAAAAAAAAAAAGTTGCTTAGAAACGTTCAATGCTTTCGTTGTCCGTGAAGAGGTTGCACGGCTACAACAGAATACATTATTGATGAGCTTGTTAGCGTTATTGACGACGAAAGCCGTAAACGCTTGGACGATTGCTGTCCAATTAATATGTACTTGTTGTATAAAATATAAAAGATATTATAAAAAATACCGTGGCACTCAAGTAAAAGAACTCTGTTCAATTTTATGTGTACGTGTGTCTTTCATTCGACGTAGCCAGGATATTTTCAATATAATTCTCAACGTTCATACGACATTAGTAATAAATAATACACTTTACTAACAATATTGTTTTATTAAGTTCTTACGTTCATCACAACTTATAGTTTTATACAAGTATAATTTTTCGATACTTCTCTAGTCACCTCTGACTGATTCTTTTTCTTTAAGGAAAGAAAACTAAGAAGACTATGAATAGACGTCTACAGACTAAATACTAAAGCAAAAGCCGTTCTTAATTCAAATTATAATTCCAAAAAAAAAAAGAATCAGTCGAAGGTGGCCAGTTATTTTTTATTAAGAGCATCCAGTCTATAATATATCATATTTGCGGTATTTAATATACACTTATGTATTAATTATCGTTTGCAGTAGATGAATTTTATTTCCTTGAGTAGTTAATAATATATTAATAATCGGTAACAGTAGTATTTCTTTGTAACTTTGTTATATACTATCCTTATCTTTATCTTTACTATCTTTTCTTTATTTTTACTATCCTTTTCTTTGTAATTTTGTTATATACTATCCTTATTTTTATCTATACCTTATCTTTTTAATAATATCCAATAACGTTTTATAACATCGCATAAGAAATAAGGCATCTTATGTTTACTAGTGACTCCTTTATCCACATACCATTATAACTTTTATAAAACTAATAACGCGGGCTCAGCGCACACTACGCTATTTTTACGCGCTTTTATTGAGTTCCTCTTGTCTCCTAGGTATTCCACGGTGATACGTATCATACATTATTCGAAGAGAAAATTTCATAGCTTTTTTTATGTACTTTTAAAAAAGGATATGGTTTTTATCTCTTTGTCTGGAAATAATTTTATAGAATAAATAGACATTTCGTGATAGGGGGGAATGTTAAAATTAACAGATTTTTAGAATGAGTTCAATGATCAATCGTCGATTTAATTAACACTAAATGTCAACAGTAATATCAGTGATTATATGTGAGTACTTATCATGACCTGATTTTTGGCAAAAAAATATACTCGACATAATCTCAGTTTTCCTATTGTAATTTTTATAATTTTGCTGTGTCGATTCAGGCAATAACACCACTGCTGGAGTTCTTAGACCAGCACTTGTCTTCTCTTAACACATGGTTATTACCGCGGGCGTTCACTCGTGCCCTGGCGGGGTGTTGGAGCGCAGTCCTGAAAGAGGTTTCCGCACAAGCAGATGCAGGTGGAGCAGAAAAGCCAAGAGTATACCATCACAGACTGAGGGAAGCACTCGATTTGTTGGCAGAATTCTTCCATGCTGAAGGGAAAGGTTTGAATAATAAATTTATAATAGATACCGACCATGCCGAAAAAGTATATTTTCATATAGGTATTTGATAATTTAAAATAAACTTATATATATTTATAGGAAACCTTTAATTATCATCCTTTATAAAATTAAATTAAATTAAATTCCGTATAGGCAGCGTATTTTAATTACAGGCAACTTTAGAACTAAAGTCAATTAAGCTTACGTTTGATATTTAATCAAATTTCACCATGTAACTACTAACTACTACCCATATTAGGTAGTAATCTTATTTCTTTTACAAGCTAGAAAAAAAACAATAAAATGACATAAATAACAAAAACAAAAGAGCATAACTAATATATCTATTTATTCACGGAAAGATATTCCGCATTTTCTCTTTTGTACGTTCCGTCATTGGTATTTAAATTATATTTGTTATTTCTTAAGCTGTTTTATAAATAATTAAGGCATAAAACATGACACGTTTAAATTTATCTACCTATCGAGGTAACCTATATACCTATCAATGTCGATACCTCGATAGATATATGGAGGTTTATATGGACATGTACATACAATATGTTTAGTAACATGTAAGAATAGTAAATAGCTTTAATGCTGTGTTAAATATAAATGATAATATAATATAAAAAATCAGCTTCACGCTGTATCCCGCACACTGCAGGGTAGGCAGAGGGAACCTAGTGTTAAGAACCTTTCTGTCCAATTCTGGAGGCATTGCGTGTTGAGTGGCAGAACTCAACGCTGCGCTTAACCTCGACACCAGAGCGAAGAAATGGAAATATAAATTTAAGTAAATATTTCATCTCCTCGAGCGGGGACCGAACCCACAACCAGTCGGTTTTACAGTCGCACTTCGTGCCGCTGCGCCAAGAATGGCCTCAAAAATGAATATGAATACATTAAAAACTTTGCAAAGTGAACATCTAACTTCAACGTAACTAAATTATGTACGTATCCTTTTAACAAACTTTTAATTAATTTCTTTTCACAATATTTGCTTCAATGACCTTTGCACGGTGCTATGAATTGTTAACCTTTTAGCATCAATTAACCTTCGTAAAGTGATCCATAACGTCTTATCGAGGCTATTTTTCATGTACATGACGTCTATATAAAAGCTTCAGCTAAATAAATATATTTTAAAAATAATAAATCGGTTAAGATATATATATAAAATATTACTAGGTCTTCCAACGGCAGAAGTACATAATGCAGAATGGACTCGAGTGGAACAAAGGATGAAGTACCATCAAGCGCCGACCGAGGAACTTCTAGAACTATGGCTTGCGGATAGGTTGCTGGAACAGTCTCGCACACCATTACCCTCGCCATATGGATCGATATTAGTCAGGTATTCTATCAAATACGCAAATCAGCTTCACGCTGTATTCCGCACACAGCAGAGTAGGCAGAGGGAACCTAGTGTTAAGACACTCCGTTCCCCACTTTCCGCCGAATTCTGGAGGCATTGCGTGCTGAGTGGCGGAACTTTGCCTCGACACCAGAGCGAAGAAATGAAAATATAAATGTAAATAAATATTTCACTTCCTCGAGTGGGGATCAAACCCACAACCAATCGATTTTGCAGTAACCGGCCTCATCAGATACGCAACTTCCTCCAAATTCGTATGATAAAAACAACTAGGTACTACATACCTACTATTATTTTTCTCTTGTGCAGGGTTTCCAACAGCATTATATACTTGCGGTTCATTTACATAACATTTTACTATATTTTAAAAAAAGGAGATCAAACTATTATAGTTTATTAAAACATAAAACACATTATTCCTGTGAGGCTGATTGCTTTAAATTTTCGACTTCTATTCTGTCTGTCTGTGGTGTATATACCTATGATAACAAATAAAAAAAAAATAGTAAAAAAAAATTGATAACGAAATATTAAACAAACTACAAACTTGTTATTTTAATACGTCATTTGTTTTTAAATGTATACATTTATGTACTCAATAAAAAATAAATATTTAAGATTCTTTACCATAAAAAATTCAAAAAATTATTTAAGTTCCTCTTCTCTAAATATTTAAGTTCCATTTCCTTAAAACAGAAGTTGAGCTAGCGCCTGATTTAAAATAAAACCTCAAAACATTGTTATAAAGCACTGTTTGGGCCAAATGATTCCGTATATATATAAATAAAACTATAGGGATCAAAGAGATAAAGCGTCTGTAATTAATTTGTAACTTCTCTACAAAACCGCCTTTGTAGATTTAAATAAGCTCACTCAACCGATTCTGTAATTAACTCGAAAGCTATGATTGTATATTTATATGAAATCTAGACTAAGAAATTATTATAATATGCTATCTGAAATTTAATTTGAAAGTAAAAGTAAGCATACATAAGGGTAGGCAGATAGAACCTAATGTTAAGAGAATACGTTCCCCATTTTACGCTCGATTCTAGTGGCATTGTGTAGTATGTGGCGGAACTCAACGCCGCGCTTTGCTTCGATACCAGGGCGAGGAAAATGAAAATATTAAATATTTCAATTCCTCGTATAGGAATCGAACTCAGAACCTGTCGCGCTACGACTGGTCATACGTAAATATACGATGAAATTTCAATTTACTTCACGTTGAAATGAAGTACTCGTTTTCGATATCTTCTTAAGTGAATATTTCGCAAATCTGTTTTTAAGTGGTATTAAAATTCGACTCGAGAGAAATATGAATAAAGAAATATATATTGTATAAAATATAATTTTAAGCTTTCATAATCGCCTTTATAAGAGTTAATATTTTTAATTATATAACTCTTATTAATCATTCCACTTTTAAAAATATTGCTTATAAATTGAACTACAGGTGCACAAGCGTGTGACTGTAAACACGACAGTTTGTAAGTTCGATTCCCACTTGAGAAAATGAGATATTTAATATTAGACACTCCGTTGCCCACCTTCCGATGAATTTTGGAGGCTTTGCGTGGAACTTAACACCGCCCTTAGCCTTAACACCAGAGCGGAGAAATGAAAATATAAAATATTTCATCTTGTCGAGTTTCCACGCGAGAAAATGAAATATTTAATATTTTCATTAATCGAATCTCAACCTGTCGAGTTTATAGTCACACGCCTGCGCCACTGCGCCACGACTGGCCTCAATATAAGTGTTCACAAATTTAATTAAGGCTACTTTATGTATTATGCCAGAGTGTATTTCAACCACGACTCGCTGTGTGTGGAAGTACTTTCCGCGCGGGATGTGATCCCGCTCGACCCGAACGGCTTGAGCGATCCATTTGTGGTATTGGAATTGCTGCCCAAACGACTCTTCCCCAAAACACACGAACAAAGTACCAACGTTCAAAAGGTATGTGTTTTATTTTATGTTTATTAAGTTGAAAATTATTTATCTTCAAATTTTTATTATTTTATAAATTGGGAATTTTATTTTTGCAAAACTATTTTAAATTAATATTCAAAGTACGCGGTTTGATTTCATACATTATTATGTTGTCCAGGCCCCTCTTATGATATAGCTAGACGTTGACAACTTGCATGACTTCATATTTCGATGAAGCCTAAACATAATATAAGGGCCTAATTTATAAATCGCTCTCAAGTCTGAGATCGATCTTGATATGCCGTTTCTTTTCATAAATTTTATACATATCTATGATCAAGATCGATCTCAGACTTGAGAGCGGTTTATAAATACAGGACTAAGTGTCATACTTAAACCTACAATTTATTTTCTCTATATTATATAACTAGAGGGCGCGCGCGGCTTCGCCCGCTTATTAGGAGTGAATTCTAAAAAAACCACGAAACACGTGTTCAATAAAATATTTTTAATAGTCTGAATTTAAATTTTTATAAAAATCGGTGGCAATTTAAAGATTTTTCCATATAAACTTTCAATCCCTTATTTGAACCCTTAGGGGGTGAATTCTTAAAAACCATGAAACACGTGTTCAATGAAATATTTTTAAGAGTCTGAATTTCAAATTTTATAAAAATCGGTACAGATTAAAATTTTTTTCCATACAAACTTTCAACCCCTATTTCATCCCTTTAGGGTTAAAATTTTTCAAATTCCCTTCTTAGTGGATGTCCAGAATATGAAAATAAACATTTGCCCAAATTTCACGTTTCTACCATCAGCGGTTACGGCTCTGCGTGCGTCTTACCTCAGTCAGTCAGCACAAGTCCTTTTATATATATATATATAGATAGAGAGGGTAATTTGGCCTTACCCTTAGTAACGTCATATAATCACGGAAAAACAATTCATTTCTTCGTATGAGGATCGAACTCACAATCACTATTGTACTTACAAATAAACTTTGTACTACTGTGTCACAATAACCTTATAATACTTGAATTTAATTAATAATGAGGCCGGTCGTGGCGCAGCGGCACGAGGTGTGACTGCAAAACCGACTGGTTGTAGGTTCGATCCCCACTCGAGGAGATGAAATATTTACTTAAACTTATAACACGCAATGCCTCCAGAATTCGTCAGAAAGTGGGGAACGGAGTGTCTTAACTAGGTTCCCTCTGCCTACCCTGCTGTGTGCGGGATACAGCGTGAAGCTAATTTAATTTATTTAATTAATTAAAAAATTGACTTACAGAAAACTCTCAACCCAATATGGGACGAATGCTTCGAATTCGGCGTAACCCTAGAAGCGTGCAAGTCGGCGCAAGCAGCGCTGGCGCTGTCCGTGTGGGACCGGGACGTGCTGACCGCCGACGACTTCGCGGGCGAAGCCTTCGTGTCGCTGTCGCGCGTACCCGGCGTCAACAGCAACGCGCCGCCCGACCCTCTGCGGCCGGTCGAGCTACCGTTAATGCAGTTGCACGATCGTTGTAAGTATATTATTTGTATGTTTTTTTCAGCTTTACGCTGTATCCCGCGCATAGCAGAGAGACAGTCTAGTGTTAAAACACTCCGATTCCCACTTTTCCACTTTCCGCTGAATTTAGGATGCATTGCGTGTTGAGTAGCGGAACTCAACGTCCCGCTTTATCTCGTTACCAGAGCGAAGAAATTAAAATTTTAATAAATACACTGAAACAATAACCTCTTATTCAATCTTTTTTTTTTTTTTTAGATTCTTTATTGCACAAAATTTAATACAAAAAAATATACAATAGGCGGGCTTAAAGCTAAACAGCATTTTCTACCAGCCAACCTAAGTCATGTGGGAGAATAAAATGTGTAGGTGTGCAAAAAAAAAATACAACAAAAAAAAAAAAAAAACAATATTCAACACACATATAAGTATATGTAATAAATACACTATAATATATGATATAATTATATACATGCTAATATAATGTTATATGTATGCATATGATACACATTATAAATAAATATATATTATTATATATAATAAATATACGAGTATGTTGTAACAGTATGTACCTTGAGTATAAGTTAAACATAAATAAATTAACTAAATAAAATATGCATGGCAATACAAATAAATAACATAGTTAATTATGAATAATACAAACTATATATTTTGAATAAAATATTAATCGAGACGAGTTCGTGTATTGTCGTCCCGAGTGTCGCGACCGTCGTTCCGTATATATAGGTGGTGGTGATGCTCGGAAGGCAGCGGTCGAGTCGAACTATTAAGTACTACGGTACTAATAAATATGATGCACATAAAGACTCGTACCCAATGTATAATAAATATAATGTGATAATTCGAAGTCTATGATGGCACGATCTTTTATGATCGAATTTCTTATAAAGGCAATATATGTGTAGGAGCGACACATATTGTGGATCCAAGTGATCTTTGACCAATATTATAATATTGAATGTTGCTTGACGTCGCGGAAGCTGACGTGATGGGCTTATGCGAACTGTTATAGCGACATTAACTATGTCGTGGCTGACGCCGTCTCGCAGTACGCTCGCGATACGTAAGCTATGCTTGTATGGCGTTAGCCATTGACATTTTATATACCACTTCTACGACTTGGTATACGACTAGTAGGTGTGTGGTGCTGTTATGTCCCAGGTCCGGTGTATGTAGTAGTGTCCGCCTGTCTCATACGGGTGTGTGGTGCTATTTTATGTCCTGGAACTCTGGTGTATGTAGTAGTGTCCGCCTACGGTTCGAGACACGACTTTGGGGTGTGTGCCGTGCGTTTATTTTAACATATCGGCCGCCTTGCGGTAGTGCGTTCGTTCCAACGACTTATATTGATCTCACAAATCAATCAACATCATGAATCACTGTTCTAATACAATCTTAATATAAACAAGCGTAACAAGTACCTTCAGAAAGATCACACACAAACGTCCCGGAGGGTTCAACGATGACTGTAAAGCCACGGTCTGGTCGGAATCCACGGTGTAGGGGCGGGGCGGGGCCCGTACTCTTTCTTCCTTTTATTATAACTAGTTCGCAGTTATAGTGGAGAGGAAGATAGGACGCGCTCTTGGCTTATCTTCGGACGAGCTTCGAGTTATGACAATGTTATATTGTCGAGTCTACAGTTATCTAAATAACTGACACAAGAACAACTTCTGATGGCAAATATCTTATTAAAGCGATACCTTCTAATGGCATGATATGGAATTCTTAACACTGTTTCCTCTGAATCTCTAAAAGATTTTGGGTTCTTCACGATCACAACTATAAAGAGTTCTAACCACTAGACACATCACGAGCCAAGGCATTAATTATTAAATAATATTTTAGAAGGTGTTTGGGATATCAGTTACAATATATACAAAATATAAACTATAACTACTACAACATACCATTATATAAATATATATATAAATAAATAATAATAATAATAAAAGAGTAGATAGATAAATCTTAATGTTTTAAATGTAACGTGTAGTGTAATACATTTTTGTTTTACTTTTATTCGATGACTAAATATTACGTAGACGTACATAGGATACGAAAAGGAATTATTATTTCTTAACATTTTCATTTCTTCGCTCTGGCACCAAGGTAAAAGTCCGGAGATGAGATCCGCCACTCAACACGCAATGCCTCAAAAAAATCGGCGGAAAATGGGAAATGGAGTGTCTTAACACTAGTTTCCCTCTGCCTACCCTGCTGTATGCGGGATACAGCGTGAAACTTAAAAATGATAATATTGTATCGTTTGTATGCATACCTTATAGGACACATTAATAGGTAACCAATAACAAGTTGAATGAACTAGAAACTCCGAACTCCAATATAAATATTTTAACAATATATGTACCGCGTACAAGGACGCCAATTGTAAAAGAAGTCTGAGAAGTTTATATAGACGTTATGGCATTAGTTGTACTTTAAAAGTTTCTATCTCTAAGAGAAACCTTTTAGTAAGTTAAAGTAGGACAAGACAAAAAGTTATCGCAGAGTAGATACTAGACAGATGAAACTCAGTTCCCTATATATCACTCTGTTCTTGAATTTTCGTCCGTTTTGTGGAAGGAGGAGGATCTTCATGGTATCGAAATGGAAAAATTTATGTGTATATCTTTAAGTCAATATTTTTTTGCATCACGCTGTAACCCATATATAGCAAGGAAGGCAGGGGGAACCTCGGAAGCTTGTGTAAAAACACTCCGTTTCCCATTAAGACTTAATTTTTCCTACTTTCCGCCGAATTCTTGAGGCATTACAGTGACGGAAATCAATATCGCACTTTGTCTCAATACTAGAACAAAAAAAAATTAAATATTTCATTTCCCCGAGTGGGAACCAAACCCACAACGCTTGTTCACCTGCGCAACGGCGGCCTCAGGAACGGCCTCATGTTAATATTCTTGTATAAATGAAAAAACGAATTAAATCAGTTTCACGCTGTATCCCGCACACAACAGGGTAGACAGAGGGAACCTAGTGTTAAGACACTCCGTTCCGTTTCCCACTTTCCGCCGAATTTTGGTGGCATTGCGTGTTGAGTGGCAGAACTCAACGCCGCTCTTCGCCCCGACACCAGAGCGATTCTTATATATTAATAAATATAGAAATATTATTTTCCAGGTCATCCCATCTTACAAATTTTGGAATCTCGAACAACGGATAAACTCGCAATTGATTTTGTAAAGAAGCAAAAATTGCGATTTGCAGAGCAGTAAACCAAACGTTATCTACACTTCTTACGCCTTCTTTTAATTTTGACATTCTTTTACTTCTAAGCACACGTCCATTTTAATCTTGACAATATAAATTTATATATATAATAAAAAGTTTTTCGATATATTATACATATATGTATGTATATGAGTCTAAATTTAATTTTTACACAAATATTGTACTATTAATATTTTAAATGGATGTGAATGCATCAGTATTAACGATAATTGTACTACAAAGACTGTGTTACTCTTTTATTCATGAGAGAATATTGTGTAAACTTTCAAAAGTATCTTAATCTTATATGTATGTGTAAATGTGTATAGCAGCACCTTGGAGCTTATGTCCCTAGTTTTTAGAGTCTAGTAGAAACTCCTGACCAAATATTTTAAGACTTGATGTTGACCTCTTATTTTTATATATCTATGTTTCTTAAATATGTATATGTCAGTAGAAGCATATTTTTTTTTCACTTGATACTAAACTATATTCCACACATATCGTAATATACGACATATCCAAAAAGTCTGGTCGGTTTTTTCAATCATCAAAAAATAAAACCATATTTTAAATATAGTTAACATTTGATAATTGATATCTACGGAATATAAGCTTTACTAGCTAAATGTCTATAATTATAATAAAAATTACTGCTTCCGCCTAATATGACAAAATCACTGCTCAAACAACTATTGATCGAAAGCGGAAATTCGAATTAGATACAAAGTAAACACAAACTTAATTCTTTGAACTTATGGCTTTAATACTAATCCTATAATGTACGATTTAAAACTCCGAATTTAGTGGTTTGCAACATATCAAATAAATATCCTTTTACAACCAATATTAAATTTACTACCTTAAACACTAAAAATAAATTCTCTCTAAGTTTGGCACAAGTTCTCAATCCTAAAGACTGTGAAATCCTAAAGTTACTTTGTAATTGTGTTCAGATTCCAGAAGTTTCCATAATAAATGATCAAAACTTTCTGCACTGTTACCTTCGTGCCGCGTTATTACAGCTTTAATACGAGCTTTCCTTCACTAATATTTTTATTATATTTAAAAAATTGAATAAAGCCGCGTTATTAAATATAAAATTTAAATTGTTTAATTTATTTTTATTTTATTTATTACAAAATTTTGGACTGTTACTTTCTCTTCATGACAAAATAAATATAATTGGAATTATCGATGTGAATATTTCACATCAATAATAATTCAGTTCAGTTCTTCATTTATGGCGCTTCGAGCGTGCCAGTTGAGCACTAATCACTTCGCCAATGTCACGTTATATGGAGAATAATTCCAAATATACTTATTTTTCCTAAAATTGTACGTTTTGATAATAAAATTGGAGAATAAATAAGTTAAGAATATGCTAATTTCTCAAATCTAGAATAGGTGTGAGAATTCAACATGGAAATTAAGCTATATTTTTAACCAAAAAAAATATGCTGTTTTACATGAACTGAATATCTGACGCGGCTATACCTTGTCTTTGACGACTGATTTTCATCATTAGTTTTAACTAATATTATTATGTATATATATATTATGAGATTTTAAAATTTTATAAATGTACGTGATGACATTCACTATGTATACAAATTATTATAGATGAAGTTGTATTGATGTTTATGTGTAAGTAGAAAATAAATATATCATATTAAATATATTATACCTAAATGTGTATTTTAAGATATCTAAGATGGCTTGGATTTATCTAATGGGAAATAAATGATTCATATACTATGTAACAGATGTTATAATTTTGTTATTTAGAAAATATTGCGTACTTATACTTTTATAAAAATATAATATATGCCACGGACTTATATTTTCAAGTTAATATTCAGATTTAATTCAGAGTGTAATAAATATAAATACATATTAAGAATAATATACATACATACGTTACGAGACTTCAAATATTTTTTATTCGTATAATTATATTTAAAGGTTACCGAAAATATTTTAATTATTTAAAAAAATATATATTTAATATACCTAAAAATTACACATACATACATTTAAAATTAATAATGGACAAGATTAAATCCAAGATATGGCAAGCATTTTATATTTATTAATATTGCGAAAAAATTCTATGGTGTTAGCTTTTTGATACTCGTGTGTATTTTGTGTAATGCATTTTAAAATGAACTTAAAGTAGACTATTGTGGCTTTTTAAATGGTAGCTTATCCCAATCATGTCTGACGAATTATTTATATATTTTTGTTTAACCACCACGCCAGTCAAAATTACAACAAGACCATTCCAAAACGTCAATTACTTATATTAGGCTATACAAATGATATCTTTTACAAGCATTTAAGGTATATGAATATTTTTGAACGGTTTGCCCATTTATTTTATACTGCTTTTACATAAATATACGTAATTTCTACTGCTATTTTTTAACATTTTTAAAACTTTAAGTTTTTAATTTTTTCCAGCTAGCGATTTATTTATAGGTGTATACAGTATAAATATTGTGAAAAGTAAGCATTGATGTTTTATAAATATATTACGATTTGCATTGGATTATATAATATACAATTCAGATAAATTTACATGCAAATATGCACTGTGTAACAAAACACATAAGATTTCTACTTCAACATTTTCAATATACCTGCTATATATCTAAAGGAAAATAATATTTTCAATTAATGATATTTTGGTCATCACGTACGCGTACGCGTTTTGGCATGTCCGAAAAAATAGGACCCGATAAGATATTTGTAACATTTATCTATGATTATATATATAGAGATTAGTATTAAATTTATTAATTGTCCTTTTAGATCATGCTGTAGAATGTCAATCGAGTGTGTATTGTTTGATTAAAGAAAATATCTATGTGTATTGCAAACGTTATGTACCTTCATGTTCCTAGCTTTAAAAATATTTTAGATTATGAAACATTATTTTATTTGCTGTGGCCAAAGAATATATACAATAAAGTACATATTATAAATGTGGATGTGATGTTTTTTTATTTTCTCCTAAGTCTAATCTCCTATTCTCCTAAGTCTCTCTTTTTTTAGTATCTTTATCTTTTATATACCCGTAAACACACACACGCACACACACGTACACACACACACACACACTTTAATACTGGTTATACAGCTCAATCATTTCATTAAAAAGCCATTTTTTTTTCACTAAGAACAATGGCGTCCCACCATGATTTTTTTTAACGGCACCTATCTAAGAACACTTGGGCTGCTAATACAAATAAAGAATATTACATACATACATACAAGATACGCGCGAAAAACATAACCCTACCTCAGCACTCGGGAATAAATTATAAATATAAATAGTTACTCACAATTACGTTGTTTAGATTTATTATTAAAAACAGGTAATTGCGTGACAAAGAACGAAAAATATCGTTCTTTCTCGTTCGGTTACGTGTTATATGAATGAAAAGTAGAAGATCGGCAACGCTTAGTAGTATTTTTGTAGTAGTATGTGTATGTGTGCGTCACACGAAATAAAGGCTTGGATAAAAATCGTGAAATGAAAAAAAAATCTTACGTCTAAACTGTTGAGGTACCTTGATTAATTTCTTTAGCTCTGGGTTTGCAATATCTTACCGTATATGCAGTTTCAGTAAAAGGAGCGCTGCCTCTTCCACCCTGTGTTTAAAATATAACATAATTACAAAATTTTACAAAAAATTAAAAAAATATAAAGAAATATTTTTCAAATTATTTTTATTTATTAAATAAATATATAGTCTTTTATAGTATTTATCTCTTCTTACAAGTCGTTGGAATTAAAGAGATGCATAAAATCAATAATTTTTTGATGAACCATGCTCTTAGCGTCGATTCCCCAAACAAAATCAACATGACTGAACGTCTTTTGTCGCACCAAGAATTTTCCAATTGGATTTCCTAATTCTTTAAATAATCTGTCAACATCAGCAACATCCGCCAACGGGTCACTTTGGGAATAATGAAGGAACACGGGGGCTGAAATTTTTGACAGGTTATAGCGTGGGGGTCGGACGCTGCCATACTTTCTTAAATTACCCAGAGTTCCATAATCATATCGTAGAAATTCTTTATTCACGATATTTTGACCGTAATGTGCGAGCTGCTTCAACGCTACTCCGGCTGGAGCATGGCCCGTTATTATTGGTAATAACGTCTGTGAAAATATATATTTATAGTAAGAATCCTTAATAATCTGGTTTAATCATAAATCTCTAAACTAATTACTGCTGAATGGAAAGTTTAATTTAACCGAAATATCTCAATTGCAACAAAATATATCTACTTATAATATAATAATTATAATTCTATAAATGTCACGATATAAAACTCAAAATATTGCCACACATATAAAGTATCGTATAACCGACCAAAATATTGCACCTAATTAAACTTACAGCATTGTGTTGATCTGGATTATATCCAGTAAAATAATAAAGCACATTGCTACAAATGGGCTGCACTATACTTCCATCTTGGCAAGCCACCAGACCCGTCTTCGTCCAAAAATTACTACGAGGCAAGAATTCACCAATCCCGACTAATAAGGATAGTGCCTGCAACGAATAGTCCCTTATATATAAAGATTGTAGTTATTCCTTTTAGATAAAAAATCAATGCTTTCAAGATTAATTAATTATATTAGAATCAATAAAATTGATGTATAAGAATAAACATAAAGTAAATAAACAAAAATCATTACCATTAATTCATTCGCGTGAGGTGCAAGACTCGACAACAAAGGAACTCTTTGATATGCCAAATACGCCACAGGTGCCATAGCATGCATTGAAATAATTTTGTCATTGTACTCAGGTCGAAGTGAACCCATCACAAAGAAAGTTGTAGTACCTTGCGATAGCCCAATGTAGTGTAAACGTGATTTTCCAGTTTTTTCGAGAACATAATCTATCATTGCAGGTAAATCAAACTTTCCTATTTCCTCCCAAGAGAAATCCCAAAATTTCAAATCGGATCGTGAATCCGGATTTAAGGTCGTATGCCTTCGTGAATAATAATTTCCGCGAGCATTTCCTAGCCAAACGTCAAACCCTTCTTCGGCCAATGTATAAGCTAAAAATATTCAAAGAAGAAATAAAACATAAAAGGTTGTAGCAACGAACTTACTATACAGGGTGGAAGTGTCAGCACCACATTAAATGAAACCACAGTTTTAACTTCTCTATAAAAGCCTAATATAATTCAGAAAAAAATAAATTCCCAAAAATGAAAAAGTTTTTTTTTTTCAAACAAAATAAATAATAAAATTGTCATTTTAAAACAAAACGCCAAAATTTGTAAGGATGACGCACGCACACATAAACCTATCAAAGGAACAGCGCCGCACACGGCTCATTCCGAAATCGAGTCGTATGTATTGGCGATAAAGTCCAAAGTTGTTTAACCTTTAATAGTATTTTTGTAGTAGTAAGTGTTTATGTTATTGGGATCTATACGTAATCGCGTCACACGAAATACAGGTATGGATAAAAATCGTGAAATGAAAAAAAAATCCTACGTCCAAACTGTTGAGGCATCCTGATTAATTTCTTTAGGTATAGGTTTGAAATATTTTACCCTGTATGCTGTTTCCGTAAATGGAGCGCTGCCTCTTCCACCCTGTATATTTATATTATATTGAAGTTTTTACTTTAATTTAAAATATTTAATAATTTGTAGTAAAATACATCATTTTATCACGTTCGATATATTTACAATTTTAATCCTAGAAGATTCTGTTGATATTGGTTCTACATAATATGTAACTAATTTATATCATAAATTACCTAATCCAGATCCAGGTCCTGGGATGATATTTTCAGATGAAGAGGATAACAAACCATGCATAAGAAATGCAACAGGTTTGTCACTGGGTACATTAAAGGAGTCACGGCCGTGAGGAATCCGATGCACTCCCAATATGTAGCCATCTTCAGTGATCACTGAATGTTCTTCAAATGGATAATTATATTTTCTTACTAAATCTGGCTAAATAATAAAAAAAGATACACACAAGTACATGTTTATTTAGATTTTAATCTTTGGGATATACATATATATGAACATACAAAAAAAAACTTACTACGTCTAATAATGCATCTTCTATAACACTATCGGAAATGCGACTGCCAAATGCGTTTTTCCAGAGCAACTCTTCGACGTAGTCAGCGTTAGGAGAGCGCCCACTTGCCGCTAAGACGACGCAGCTGCTTAACAACAATATTACCACGAACATTTTTTTTTTATTATTCCATATTTAGTCCAGCAACATATTTTTATATCTATGATAATATAAAATCGTATCAAATCATTGTTGTTTATAACATGTGCCTGATAATCTATATATATAATGAAACAGTAAAAATATTTTGTCTGTACATTAAATAATGTTGACTGAAATTGATAGAAATGGATAATGTTGACTTAAAAAGAAAAAGAGAAAGCAAAAATATATATTTTTAATTTTTTGTCTGTCTGGCTGTATGTATGTATGATCACATTTATCTCCGAAAGTACTGAACTGATTCACTTAAAACTTTCACCAATTGCTTTGTTTTATCTTTTCATCAAAATCGAGTCATTTAAAAAGTTATAGTCATTTGAATGACCTCAAGACATGAGTTTGCCTGCGAATATTATATAGCAATCTATATATATACTTATACTTATAATAAATTTATAATTGTTTATAATAAATCTGTATTTTTTACTGTCCGAACAGTTACAGTTTAATTTTAAGGTAATAAATGGGACTGTGCATATAGCCTCATTTTCTGAATCGCGCTAATAAGATTCCTGACTAAAGAATGACATTCGAAACGTCTTACTTATAGGACTGTTAACTGATCACTATTACTCATAGTACAAACAATAAAGTAAACAAAATTTAATTAATGGTGAAGGTTCTCATAAATTGTAAAAAAATTCAAAAAATCCTTATAGAAATTACGATAATGAAGTAAAAAAAACATATTAGAAATAATTATAGTTGTCAGCCATTCTGTTTATTAAATCAATAATCATATAGTACAAGCCGGTGAAGCCGCGGGCGGGCCGCTAGTTAATAATAAGTAATTATCAGTTTTTTTAAAATACCAAAACAGATTAGGTAAACTAATCACCCATCTCAACTATTATTTTGTCACGTTGATATGTATTTAAAATTTTTAATTATTTTAATTTTGTCCTTAGGTACACGGTATTGTTACCTCGTAATGTCTTCAAAATTGACAAAGAGTGGAGACCCGAGCATCAAATTCTCTCTACCTATGCTGCCACATCTAACATCTGCATGACTACTTTTCAGAACCATGGAGAGGCAGTGGACGTCGTTCTACGGAAACCCGGGAAGGACTACTCAACCAAAATCGTACAGGCTAATATGCCTGCTGTCGGTATGGATTTGCAAACCGTAGCACAAACTAAGAATGACCTATATGGCCTAATGACCTGGTGAATCACCTCAAGGACAGATATAGATAGATACCTAAAAGACAGAAGGAGTACGTTACGCAGGCAATCAATGTAGTCAAAGATCCATCAACGTTCTGGAACCTTCTACTCGATCAAGAAGGATTCAATGTAATAGCATGTTCAGGCCTTCGCAGATGACAATATCCTGGTAATCACAGGAAACACAGGAACCCAGGTCTCAATTAATGCACAACTGGTACACGGTGTACTAGTGGGGTATAGAAAGTAAACTAAAGTGTGCTCCTCATAAAACTTACGGAATGATCGAACCAAAAAAATGAAGTTTGATATACCATTCGTACAAATGGGAGGTGCGATATTAAAGCTATTCCAAGGCGTTCCTTATCATTGTTATTTCGTTATTTAAGGCTTACTACGACTTACGCCGTAATGTTATATAGCACTTCTGAAGAATGCAGCTTTCATAACATTAGCTTTCATACAAAATAAAAAGAAATTAAATCGGATCAGTAGATTCAGAGATCTTAGCGTTTAAACAAACAAACAAACTCTTCCGCTTTATTATATTAGTATAGATAATGAGTAATAATGTTCTTTTATTAATTTATTTGTTTATTAACAATACTACAAATTTACTGAGGCCGGTCGTGGCGCAGCGGCACGAGGTGCGACTGCAAAACCGACTGGTTCTGGGTTCGATTCCCACTCGAGGAGATGAAATATTTACTTAAATTTATATTTCCATTTCTTCGCTCTGGTGTCGAGGTTAAGCGCGGCGTTGAGTTCTGCCACTCAACACGCAATGCCTCCAGAATTCGGCAGAAAGTGGGGAACGGAGTGTCTTAACACTAGGTTCCCTCTGCCTACCCTGCTGTGTGCGGGATACAGCGTGAAGCTAATTTAATTTTTTTTTACAAATTTAAAAAATAAATAATGTTATTATCATGTATTATGCACATTAATCAATGTACACTCTATCTCAAACGATATGAAATCACAGGAAAACGATTGAAATTATTTAAGGTCATCATATCATTTGTTTTGTTAGGTTAATAGGTAAAGAGGACAGTCGTGGCACAGCGACACGAAGTGCGACTTTAAACAAAACTGGTTGTGGATTCGGCCACCACTCGAGGAAATGAAATATTTCTTTAAATTTATATTTTCATTTCTTCGTTCTGGTGTCGAGGCAAAGCGCGACGTTGAGTTCCGTCACTCAACACGCAATGCCTCCAGAATTTGGCGGAAAATGGGGAACGGAGTGTCTTAACACTAGGATCCCTCTGCCTGTGCCCTGCTGTGTGCGGGATACAGCGTGAACCTGATATGATTTGATTTTTTTTGGTTATAATAAAAAATGCACCTTTCATTACTCTGACCATGAGAACCAATAAGTCTGAACATAATTTATTGTTCCTTAGTGTCGAAAAAAAAAATAAAACTTGGTATCCTGGACCAAATGAAAGTGGCTATTGAAGCGATGAGGACAAAGATAGAGACATGGGTACAAAGAGGCATTAAAAATATTTTCTGTATTTTATCTTAAGAGCACCGCAGTAGAAATTGCAGTGAATGGATTTCTGCGTTTATTTTGCATTTTTACAGAAGATGTATGGACCATTCTTGGTTATTGAACATTGTATTGTTAAGAGGCTGTACTACCTTCTCAAGAAAAGTATTGATACACTTGTGCCGATGTTTTGATACCTTTTTCACAACACAAATATATGGCTCAGTCAGTTCTTCATAGCTAACACACAATCAAACCATCACTGAAGTCGGATAATGCCCACATTGTACTCTGTTATCTTGTTAACTTCTTTAGAGCTTTCAGCATGAATATGGTCATTTTTTTGTTAAAATATTGCTCAATTGTAAAAATTCCTCAAATGTAAAAACAAAAAAAATCTGTGACATTCCTTTACGTACCGCTTGAGTAGTATTTTGATTTTACCATCCTATTCTTTTTTAAATTATCAATTAAGAAACGACCAGTGCGTTCTCTTATAGATAGCGAGTTCTCTTAAAATAAGTGACATGGCTCTCCCGAGATAATTTTATTTGACCAATACTAAGCGGATGGAGGATTTTAATCATTGTCCCACTCTCTCAAAATCACGATTAGTTTTTGCTATCTATAAAGAATTTTGATTTTTTTTTAATCTAATAAAATACAGGTATAAAATAGAATCAAATTTTATTTTAGAAAATTAAGGGCCATGATGAAAATATTCAGACAGAAAGGTTGCAGGTTGGTTTTGACTGGCTGAAAAATAAAAAAAAAGGAATACCAAAATCAAAACATTTGTAGATAAACATTATTTAATGTACATATGAACATTATATGTATGTACATGTACAATACACGTGATATCTTATTACACCCTCCTTCCTCCTCCTCCTTTAACTGGGCAAACTTGGCTACTGTAAAGTAATGCAGGTCTAACTGTCATTTTATATAAAAACTAATAAAATGGAATATATTTTTTGTCACATAGCACTTCAGTGAATACGCGTTTTTGTTATATATACGGCCATATCTTTTTTTTACCCTAAAAATATACTTTTTTTCAACCCTAAAAACATATCAAAACGAGAAAGGGATATTTCTCTTTCTATTTTACGCAATTACCTATTTTCTATAATAAATCTAAACAATATTCAACTTCACCGCCAATACCTACGACTCGATTTCGTGAATAAGGCGTGTGCGATGTTATCGCTTTGATAGGTTATCTGTGTGCTTCATTCTTAACAAATGACGTTCTATTCTACGATATTTTATTATTTATTTTGTTTGAAAAATCATTTTTTAATTTTTGGCAAAATCCCTTTTGAGTGATAGATCTAGATTCTAGATCTTCATGACATATTCCAGATTAAATTTTTTTATAAACGAATGCAAAATACATGACACGTTGAAGATTTTTTATTATTCATCAGATGTGCCTATTGTTATACGTCAATAAGTCAATAATAGTGTATAGCAGGGTAATACCAATAGCAGGGTAGACAAAGAGAACTTAGTGTTAAGACAATTCCCTATTGACAATTACTTAGTGTTTTTCGAGACTTAGTGTTTACCGAATTTTTCGAGGTACTGCGTGTTAAGTGGCGGAACTCAACATCGAGCTTTTGTCTTGTTACCAGAGCGAGGAAATGAAAATATTAATAAATAATAATTCACTCTTTTGAGTGGAGATCAAACCAACAACCATCGGGTTACAGTCACACCCCTGTGCCCCTTCGCCATGACGGCCTCAAAACAACAATAGCTACACAACAAAAAAGTTTCATTTAAATTGGTCCAGTAGTTTAGACGACGTTCGAGTACAAACAGATAGTCAAAAAATTTAAAAATCATAGATTTATTTTCTAATAGTTATTAAGTTTAAGCCCCCACACATTGTTTTGTCGCAAATATATTCAATGTACTGATACCATTTTTTTACTGTAAGGTACACGGTGAATAGCATATAAAATATAATCTTTTGATTGTGTTGACTGTAAGTGACTGTGCAAGCCTGGATATTTGATATTAATTTAAATTTGATATCTCACGCAATCTTGAAAAAAATGGTTTTAACAGACATACACGCGGACAGGGAGACAAACAGAAAAAAGGACAACAAACTACTTATTTAGAAAACGCATAAAAATTTGAACGTAGCGGCACTAGAACCCGCGCCTCTTGGGAACTAGTCGGTTTCCAGGAGGCGCGGGTTCGAGTCCCGCTACGTTCAAATTTTTATACGTTTTCTAAATAAGTATTTTTCTTTCCTAAGTGTGGAATAACACTTTAAAAATGTTTAAAGACAGCTAAGTAGTCCTATAAGAGTTCCATTTTTGCTTTTGAAGTATGGAACCCAAAAACGAATTTATACCACCACTATGTATTTAATTTCTTTGTCTATTACACGACGTGAAATAATAATTATTTATGTATATATGTAAATAATAATATTTCATTTCATGTTTTTATTCACCTCTTCACATCGAGCATTCGATACAAATGAATTACTTTTGTGGCCTTTATATACCTTTTTAATTTTATTGCTTAACATCGGAATAGATTGGAACAGGTACTGTAAGACAATGATGCCGAATGTAATCAATATAATCCTGTTGTTTTAAAAAACCGGAAGAGACCAATAAAAAGTTCTGAATATTCATATACTCGAAAAATTGTCGATAAACTCCTAACAATAGTTTAAAACAACCCTAATGTAGTGCATTGACATTCGTTTTTTATGCCAAACATACTGATACATACGACTGATATATGAACGGATAAAGTGTGAACCAGTAAACAAAAATCACTAGTATTAATATTTAAGTAAGTAGTAATTTAAGAGTTTAGTTAGTAGTACTTTTATTTTGAATTTCTATTGTGTTGTATTTAAACCGATAAATGTTGTATATGTTATATAAAAAAGAACATTATTAGAATGAAGTTCATATAAATAAAATAAAACAATTTTTATACAAATTTGTTTATTAAATGCTATAATGAGTAAATATGTTTGATTAATAAGTTAAGCTAAAATGAAGAATTATAACAGAATAAAATTAAGCTGAGTATGTTATTGAATATTTAGAAGAAAAATCAGTGTTTTTCTAATGAAACATGACTTTATAGAAATGTCAATGAATAATTCATCAAACTACAATGGAAATCAGATCAGAGATTGTATTGAATCATTTAAGGCACTGATTGACTTGACAACATGTATTATATATTTTAAATAACATTTATATTATTTATTTTCAATTGACTATAAATGCTTCATTAATAACATATTTTTAGTAACAATATAATATTATTGTAGATGACTTAATTATTGCTTTTGAACACATCCCTTTATTCTTTGTATTTGAACCACAATTTATTACTATAAAGATATGCTTCAATAGACAAGATGGCTTAACTTAAATATAATAAATCAATTTCGCTCATCTCTATGAGGAATATTGGAAAGTAATTGTTTGAATACTACAAATCATCATCATCGGAATCAAGAGCAGCTCTCCTTCTGTCAAATTTAACAGTACTAGTTGATTTAGGCATTTGTTGGTTAACAGATTCGAGAAGTTGTATCAATTCTTTTTCAGATATTCTTGTATTTAACTGTCCCATTTGAGCCATTCTACAGATCATGTTTTCAACCATTGCACCTTTTTCTGGTTTGCTCAATTTTATAGTATTCACTGTAAGCAAGAAAAAACAAAACATTTAAAAAATATTTAAATGAGATGGAATATTTAAAATGTAACAAATTTAAATTAGGCAGATAAATTGAGTCTATAGTGGCACATCAGCAAAGCAACTGACTGTAAGCATGATGATTGCAGGTTCAATGCCATTTTGTAACAAGACAATGAGCAAATAGTTGTAACAATTAATAAATAATGTCTCGAAAATTGAATGGCAAGTGCGGAAAAATGTGTCTTCCATTGCCTGCCTCACTCATGAGATTGGATTCAAGGTACCTGTAAAAAATATAGTACACTAAAAAATTAAGAAACAAAATTACATCGAGCTCTGGCATCTTGACTGAGAGCTTGAGAAAGAATCGAATGTTTAGCTTCTTCCATAGCTTGCATTCTTTCTTCCTGTGCTTTAGCTTGATTTGGATCTCCTCCCTATAACAATACATTTGTTAATATAAAATTTAGTTATAAGCAAAACAAAAAAATTAATATTTAACTTGAAATACATTATATATTTTTACAAAAAAATGATACAAATATCATATGTAGCATTTCGAATATGACCTATTATTAGATATAACCTCAATAAATTAAATAAATAATCTTACCCCATGTTGTGCCTGTAATTGTGCCAACCGTTGTTGTCTAATCTTTTCCAGTTCAGGATCATCCATTTTAAATTATTTGATATTTATTCAGTGTAGTTGAAATGAATACAAGTCTAATGTTTGCTAAACTATAAAATGAAAATGTTGTCATATCATAAGCAGTTTGTTGAGTGTCAAAGTCAAACATAATTTATCTGTTGTTTCTTATTTTATGACATTTAGGCGTGCCAGTTGAGCAAAGTTAGTTTGTTAAAGAAGTAATCGCCTTCGAAATAATTTATTTTTAGTGTTTGATAATTAAAGAATTCACAGATATCATAATTATTTTATTTTTAACAGCTGAAAACTATTATACAATAGAATTTACTTTTTTTATTCTTACACTTAAATTATAAGTCGATTGATAAATGCAATCAATATTAACAGCGAAAATTCAGCGTGTCCACATAAATTAAGGCATATAACATAACTTAATTAAAAAAAAAATAGATCTTCATTTAGCAAGGAAGACAGCAAGATCCTAGAGTTAAGACAAAAAAATTCTACAATCCTGCTATTTCACATTGCTACTTAGTTATGGAAATTTAATATTTCTTTTATCTAACTGAGGAGACAAAAATAATTTAAATTTATATGTTTACCCATTGGTATAATCAGTCAGGCTCCAGGGCCAAACCCTATCTCACGATAAATTTTCGTAAAATATGTGTGAGAATAAGAACATATTAATGAATAAATTAATATGATTTAAAAAATACGAGGCCTGTTGTGGTGCAGGGCAGGGTTCGGTTGCCACTCAAGAAAATAAAATATTTATTAAAATTTATGTTTTCATTTCTTCGTTCTAGTGTCGAGGCAAAGCGCGGCGTTGAGTATCGCGACTCAGCACGCATTGCCTCCAGAATTCAACAGGTTCCCTCTGCCTACCCTGCTGTGTGCGGAATGCAGCGTGAAACTGATTTATGTTTAAAAAAATATAATAAAATTCTTACATATCAGTCATATTTCAACATTATTTTATAAATCACAATAATTTTGTAGAAATAATAACACAGATTGTATTGCTAATAGCTGCATATATTTATAAACAAATATTTGCATGCAATATTTATTGCATTAAATATGTAAAATATAAAAATTTTAACTATGTAAACTTTCATGCCATTGTAACGTTTGATATTCAATTTTTCCAAAAATATTAAGAAAAGCAAGTACTGCTAATTTGTTTACAGCCACAGATAGTCTTCCAAAAGCTACTAGGTTTGTTGGTCGAAACATAGTGTCCTGATCCACACATTTCACCATATACATTGCATGAAACTTTACAGGATCACCTAAAAAATCAAATATTGTCAAGATTACACTTCCAAATAAAAGCAGAGGTTCCCTCTGCCTTACCCTGCTGTGTGCGGGATACAGCATGAAGCTGATAAAAAAATAATGGCATTAATGTAATTTGTGTAATTACCTGGATATACAAGAAAGTCTGCTCCAAATTTTGAACCACTAGTTATATAGTGACCCTTTTCCCATAAATCTTTAAAAACATCATAACGAATTGAGCTTTCTTTGTTTAACACACTAGGAATTAAAACATCCAAAGACACTTTTTTAGAATCTGAAAAAATTAAAACAAATAGTTTGTACAACTTCTAAATGACAGGAAGTGTGTAGCTGTATATACTGATTATGGGCTTAATCTCCATCATCATGTTTTATTTTTTGTAAATAATTTTCTAATCAATCAAAAATAATACCAATGAAGTATTGACTTAAAACTATAACACTTTAAGAATTTCTAGATTTCATTGAAATAGTAAAATGGGATGTACCATTTTTGCGATATTGTATGTAGAGTGACAGAACTCAATACCACATTTTGCATTGTTACTGGAATATTAAAGTAATTCATTCCTTGGAGTGGGCATATTACTTTTTACTACTTAATACTAAAGTATAGTTTACCTGTATTAATATAATGTTCCGTTGGCAGATGTACTAATACATGAGCAGGAGCCAAACTTGGGACTTTGGTTATTTCTTCTTGTAATAAAGTTTCTTTGTTGAGATTTACATCTACATAAAAAATAATAAAAAAATATTTGGGTACATTCTCTTTTTTTATTTTTAAACTAACAGGCGGAAAAATAACAATAATATTCTTTCTTACTTAATATTCCTTTAGATATTAACTTTTGTTTCTTTCCTGCAAGAATAATATCTATTTTTTGGGATAACTGTTCTATTTTTCTCTTTCTCAATGCTTCTGATTGTTCTTCTATTACTCTGGAAAATCATTTATAGACATGTAAAAAATATAAATAATAGAAAAATCTAGTAAGAAGAGACTAAATAACAGAAAAATTAAACTTGCTTTTTATTAACTGCTTCTATTTCTTGTCTTTGCTCTACAGAAAGATTGCTATTTATGTTTGGTAGATCTATTAGTTCACAAATTCCATTTTTTACAAGTAAAACTGCTTCTTCCGACATCAAAGCCATAGGTAAACCTAGATAATAGGATGATATAATACATATTCAAATAAATGTATGTGCAGGAAATGTAAAACATAAAACACTGTACCTTGAAAATCATTTTGGCGCGGGAATGCAGGTACGGTACCAATTAGGGATCCACATATCCTGTGCTGTGTTCTAAGAGTTTGCCAGTCTTTTACAGAAAAAGAAAAACACAATGACATAAATATAAATACTAGTTTCAAACTTTAACGATATGTTTACTAATTACCTTCAGGATTCCAAACATACGCAACTCCCTTATATACGTATAAAGATATCATATTGTAAAATGAAGTGATTACAGCTAAAAATATTTCAATTAATTAAATATTTAAACTATTAATGAGCTTCGGTATTATATTTATATTTTCATTTACAATTTTTACAAAATCCAAAGACTTAGGATTTAATTTGGATTCATGATGAGAAAATTAATACATTTTATAATTTAAATTTGTCAACACTATTATGTTCTTTGTTTATCAACACTACTTACTTTGACAATGGAGTACCAATCAACTTTGAATATGACAGTATATATTCAATAGACAATACCGACAATTGTGAAATGTGAATTGTGATTATAAAATTTCATGAACATGAAATTCAAATCTTTTTTTTTATTAATGTACGATAATAATATACGGTATACGGTAATAAAAGCTAAAAAAAAAAGAAACAATATATATTTATTTTGTACATCGCTGAAAAAGTATAAGTTAATAAATTAATTTTAAAATATCTCTATCACATCAATTTTCAAGTGTACTATCAATTCTAAAGTTACGGTACTTTGATGTTTTTTAGTACTAAGTTCATACATAGTACTGACTATAGAGTTACAGATTAGAATTACTAGAGAAATTTGCTAGTCCCTCTCGACTCCCGGTTGTCGGCTTTTCCGATTGTATACATATGGAATGGCATTGACAATTGTCAAAAGTCAGCTGTTTTATTGTAAACATTAAATGAAAAATAATTTACTATACTTACATATAAAAAATTGCAACCCTCATCAACATTGAGAAGTCAATTTGATATCTATAGATTATTATGCAATTTAGTTACATATTGTAACTTAAAAACAATCAGTATTACATAACTTATAAAATAATGGCATCTAAGAAAGTTTTAATTGGTAAGTTTTCATATATAATAAATAATAAGTATATATTTTTTTAATTTGTACAGTACATAATAATATATTTTATTATTCTGCTATACGCTTAAATAGGTGGCGGAACCGGTTTTGTTGGCACACGTTTAAGTAAGCTTCTAAGATCCAGTAATTATAATATAATAAATGTCTCCCGAATGCCAGCTGCAAATAACATATCATGGACCACTATAGAAAGTTCTGGTGTACCTCCAAATACGACTGCTGTCGTAAATCTTGCTGGACAACAATTCATGGATTTCACAAAATCTTGGACTCCAGGGTCAGTAGTAAAATAAATACTTAAATGTATACTTTAAAATATTCTTATGAACATTTCTTACCCTTTTTTGCCAGTTTTAAAAAATTGCCCAATATAAAAATATTAACAAATTACTTTTTTCCATAATATCAGATAGTTTATTTAATTAATTTTAGGATTGCTTACAAAGAATTCCTTTTGTGTAAAAATTATTACTTCATTTTTAACAGATCTTTGATGATTAATTTATTGTTAGACTTATTCAAACTCATCAATATTTTATTTAAAATTTTCTCAAATGGCATTTTCTTGCTCTGTTAAATGTATCTTTATGATTTCCGATTTCATTACTAAAATTTCCAATCATACATTGCTACATAAAAGTAGCAAAAAAGAAAGTAGCAAAATGTAATTTTTTTTCAAAACATGTAATTTTTTTTCAAAATAATATTTTAGTTATTGCAATTGAAGTATGCATAAATGAACATGTTATCTTGTTGTACAAATATATCTATTTTATAATGATAAAAGAAGTTTAAAATTTTATCAATTTACCTCAAAACAGTAGTTACTAACACCAGATGTGATTATCTGTAAAACTGGACTATATGTACCTAATTAAGAACATTACAACAGGTTCTGGCATTATTTTAAACAATATAGGGGCGCAAATTGCACCCAGTAGCCTTGTTAAATATAAAATATCAACAAAATGAGAGTAAAAAAATCAAACACCCAAAGAAACAAAACTGAAAATTAGTTTTTGGAACTTTTTGTGGGAGGGATTATAATTACTGATATCATCGGTAAAAATATAACAAATATAAGAAAAAACTATGTAATATACATGTCATATATAAAAATATGCCAAATGGTCTATTAATCTTAATATATAATCAGCTTCACGCTGTATCCCGCACACAGCAGGGTAGACAGAGGGAACCTAGTGTTAAGGCACCCCGTTCCCCACTCTCCGCCGCGCTTTCCCTCGACACCAGAGCAAAGAAATGAAAATATAAATGTAAATAAATACTTATATTTTTTTTTATTAATGAGTAATGTTTCAGATTCAAACAAAATGTTAGAAACTCTCGTGTATACACAACAAAAGCATTAGCTGGAGCTATAAATAAAAGTCAGGATAAACCAAAAGTATTTGTCCTTATTACTGGTGTTGGTGCATATGAGCCATCAGAATGTAATAAGTATGATGAGTCAAGTCCTACTACTGGAAATGATTTTTTCTCAAGATTACTTTTTGAGTGGGAGAAGGCAGCTAAAGTTGATCCACCCGTGAGGCTTGTGAGTGAAATACAATATAAAAAATAAGCTTCACATTGTATCCTGCACATAGCAGGGTAGGCAGAGGGAACCTAGTGTTAAGACACTCCTTTTCCCACTTTCCGCTGAATTTTGGAGTCATTGCGTGTTGAGTGGCGGAAGTCAACGCCGCTCTTTATCTCGACACCAGAGCGAAGAAAGTAGAAATATAAATTTAAATAAATATTTCATTTCCTCGAGTGGGGATTGAACCTATAACCGTCGCGTTACAGTCACCCACTCGTGCCCCTGGGCCATAATGGCTTCTAATACAATATAAGTAAAGCTAAATAAAATCTGACTTTGATTTTATTGCACACACAGAAACATTTTGTTATCATAACATTTTCATGAGGCAGTGCAACAGCGTCTGAATCTAAACATGATGGTTGATGGTTTAATCACCAACTATGGGAATTTAATTTACATGCAGGGTGGAAGTGTCAGTACCACTTTAAATGAAACCACAGTTTTAACTACTCTATAAAAGCTTAATACAATTTAAAAAAAACTCCATAAAGTGTTTCAAACAAAATAATAATAAAAATAATTTTGTAATATAAGACGCCATTTGTCAAGAACGACGCACGCACACATAAACCTATCAAAGGGAAACCGCCGCATACTCCTCATTCCGAAATCGAGTCGTAGGTATTGGCGGCAAAGTTCAAAGTTACATAACCTTTAGTAGTATTTTCGTAGTTGTATATGTTTACATTATTGGTATCCATGCGTAATTGCGTCACTCGAAATACAGATATGGATAAACATTGTGAAATGAAAATAAAATCCTACGTCTAAACTGTTGAGGTATCTTGATTAATTTCTTTAGGTATGGGTTTAAAATATTTTATTCTGTATGCTGTTTCCGTAAAAGGAACGCTGACACTTTCACTCTGTATAGCATCGGGAAATTTTGTAAAGATACTGCATTCCCAACACACTGCCCAGTTTTCGAGACACTGTACGTTGAGTGGAGGTACTCTATACCACCCTTTGTCTTGTTACCAGCGAGCAATGAAATAAAAATACTTTAATGCCCCAACCAAAAGAAACCCACAACCAAGGTGTATAGAGTCAAATGCTGTCACAATGCACCAAGTCGGCCCTAAAGCGGGCTCAAATAGGTTTTTTAATTGTTTTTAATATGTGTTAAATTATAATATCAAACTTATAATAATATATTAACAGGTTATTTTACCGTTTAAGGTCATTATTAGATCTGGGGTCGTGTTGGGCCGAGAAGGTGGTATGATCAAAAACATGATATTACCTTTTTATTTTGGTCTTGGTGGACCAATTTCTTCTGGAAAACAATTCTTGCCATGGATCCATATTGATGATCTTACAAGGTTAATTCATTTTGCCATTGAAAATCAGGAAGTAAAAGGAATATTGAACGGTGTTGCACCACAAATTATCACAAATGCAGATTTTACAAAGGTATTTTTTATTAAACATATTTTCGACTTAAATAATAAGTAAATAAGTTAAACTATTTTGAAATTAATTACATTACTCTAGTACTCAATTTATATACTAAAAAAACGCTAGTTATTCAAAAGAGCCCAGTTATTCAAAAGAGATAATTTATTTTATGTTATTTTTCAGGCATTTGCTAAGGCTCTATCGAGACCAGCAGTTTTTCCGGTACCTGAATTTGTACTAAATTTTCTTCTAAATGAAGAGAGAGCAATGATGTTAACCAAAGGGCAACATGTGACACCAAAGAGAACTTTAGAATATGGATTTCAATACAAATACCCAGATATAGACGCGGCATGTGCTGAATGTGCACATTTATTTCCGAATAAATAATTTAGATTTTAAGAATACACAAAATATTTATGAACCAAATAAATAGATTAATTATAAGAAAAGATCTCCTTATATTTGTTAATGATAATTAAATAAAAATGAATAGTTTTCAAATTGAAATTAAGTATATTTTCATTTCAATTCAGTAAAAAAATTGTCAAAATTCTATGCGAAAAAAAAAACGTGAAGTTGCTTTATATGAAGATCGACTTACGCACGCAATTTTAGTTATTATATATTAAATGAAAAAAATATTTATTATCACATGATTGCTTTTAACATGAAAATGAAATAGGCAAAATAGGAAAAAATAATAATAATTAGTATTATGAAAAGAAACGAAATAAGAGTTGTTACTATTTGTAGGTGTAGTCTCTTTTGTCTTAATCTATGATATATTTTTTTATGTCACGTAATTATGACTTAGACTCATGTTACAATATCCGTTTAACAACGTAGTAAAGACTTGTAGGACGTATTTACAGAGAATTTAAAATCAATAAATATATTATAAAGTGTTGGTGTTTCATATTTCTTCTTAGTTACAACTTATTTATACTATGGGTTGGTTTCAAGCTGGAGATAACAAGAGCATTCTTGCTAGCGGCGTATGCACCAGTATCCTTAGCTGCATTAGGCGAACTCGTGGAGAAGGAGTGTCTGAGATGTTCTAGGTAGTATTAGAGAGAATGAAAATATATATAACTAGCGGCTTCGCCCGCTTAATCTACATGATTATTGATTTAATTAACAGAATTAACCGACATCTATAATGACTTCTAATATGATTTTATTTATTTTATTTTTTATGAGATATTAGGACTACTGTCGTCCAGACCTTTTTATTCTTGATTATTAAAGTTGTTGCTGTTGGTTTCTTGTGAAAAAATGTGAAGTGAACATTATACAAGTTACAAGTATACAAGTTATATTTTGAATGTTCTGCTCTCCTTTCTGTCAATATTCGAGTTTTGTGGACGTTGATTGCGGTGCTATTAATTGCTTATGTAATATTTTTATTGCCTGGTCATCTCTTTATTAAGAGGTTAAAACATCATAATAATTGTGAAGAAAAGGAGAGTGACAATTTTAAACACCATGAATAACTTAAAATATATTTATTTTTTAATATTATATTATTTCTAATAACATATTTATTTACTTAATTACAATATATCTTCAATATAATGCAAATTAAGTAAATATAAATTCAAATCGTAATTTTTCTAATGATGTATGTAGGTAGTTTAAATAGTTGAACTACCTACGGTACGGTATAAGGATTATGGCACTATATTTCTTTTCATTTAATGGATTCCTTTCTTATCATAATAAATTAATTCTTCGATAAAAAAAATCTAAATTGACACATTCAAAAAGAACTTGGAGTGGCTCGGAAATTTTTTTAAGTTGCTTTCACGCATTTTCAGATTTTAAGTGTTCAGCGAATTTGTCTACCAGTTTTGTAACGAATTTTCGAAGAATATCTTGTCTCATACGTCCCACATCTAGAACCTCCTCGTGGTTGGCTTCAGCGTCGTGCTCGTAGCTTGTAACGCATTCGTTCGTCACCAGAGACAAAGCGAAAACATTCATGTCGCAGTGTCTGGCAGTGATCACCTACAAATATACAAATTTAAATTCAAAATATTCTTTATTCAAATAAATTCTTATAAGCACTTTTGAGAGTTTATTTGAATAAAGAATATTTTGAATTTATTACCGTAATAATATAATAGGGCCGTCTTAACGCAGTATCACAGAGTCTGACTATAAACGCGACGGTTGCGATCTCGATTCCTATTCGAGATAACGGACAATTTCCATTTCCATTTCTGGTAACAAAACATACTCAGACATTGAGCTTCTCCACTTAACACGTTCCCTGTTCATACTATATATATGCAGAATAAAGTGTGAAGCTATTATTATAGCATAAATGATATCAATTTTAAATAAAATTTTCTCACGCCCATTTTTTATTTTAGAAGTAACAATTTACATATATGAATATTTACAATGTATATTAAGTATCTTGTTCATAATATACTTGCTATTCTAAAATCTCGATAGTTGAACATTTTATTATAATAGTATGATCGGCCTCTTCAACTATGAAGAGGCCGTCGTGGCTCAGGGGCACAGGCTCAGGGGGGGTGTGTGACTGAAACGCGACGGGTGTAGGTTCGATCACCACTCGAAGGAATGAATTATTATTTTAGGAATGATTTAACATTTTTATTTCTGTACTCTGGCACCAAAGCAAAAGTCCGGCGTTAAGTGTCGCCACTCAAAAAATGTACGCCTCGCCACGCCTCGAAAAATTCGGGGGAATGTCGCGAACGGAATGTCTTATCACTAAGTTCCTTCTGCCCACCCTGCTGCGTAATTTTAGTTTATGATAGGTGATTAATATTTTATTATCTTAATCATTTTTAATATTTTACATTTTATTGTAAAATTAAGTATTTAAGACACCTAATTACCTCATGGACAGTAGACATTCCTACAGCATCTACGCCGACCATTTTGAGCATGTTTAATTCCGCTACAGTTTCAAAGTTAGGTCCTCCCAGACAGGTGTAAACGCCCTCTTTTACAATACCATCAATATTTAATTCTTTGGCAACCTGTAAATAATTAGTTTTAGTTTTAAAAACCATTGCTTTACACTTTAGTATAGTTTGGAAATAAAATATCAAATATCGTTATGTATATATATGCTTTTATTTTTTAAGTATGTAGGTATAGGGACAAAATATTTATATATCAATATATATAATATTCACTTTTTTAGTAAGCCCTTACGAACAAAGAGGGAAGTTTGAGCATATGTCTGTCTGTGGCACCATAGCTCTCATATGGAAAAAAATAATTTTATTTAGTTTTTTTATTTGAAACTTATCTAGTGAGTAATTAGTTGAGAGTGTTTTAAGCCATGAAAAAGAAAACATGTTCAGCCGTTTGGAGATTATCAGCTTTTATCTCATATTTGTTTAGATTTTAAAGCTTTTAGTGTTGAAAATTTTTCAATTACTATATTTACCTCTTTAGCAATCTTTCTGTAGTAATAATTATATGCCTTGTTCATAGGTGGGAAACGTGGTCCGAATCTTTCGTCATTGGGTCCGTGGAGGGGATTGTTGCCAGCGAAGCCCATCATGTTAATATGATCCTTAACGATCATAATATCACCTATTTTGTAAGATGGATTGAGACCACCCGCCGCATTTGTTGCGAGCAAAGTTTTTACTCCAAGAAGTTTCATGACTCTCACTGGTAGACAACACTGTAAATAGAAATTTACATGAAATAAATATATATACGTCATGCATGTACCTACTGTGAAATCCTGTGTACTAACGTTGGATTTCACAGATTTTTTGAACGTAGCGGAATTTAAACCCCCGCCTCTTGGAAACCGTCCAAGCGCTCTGACCGCCAAGCCATACGTTCTCATCAAGCTACGTCGAAATTCCTACACGTTTTCTAAAGAAATATATTTCTTTCATAGGCGTGGAATAACATTTTTAAATTGTTAAAAACGTATATGGTGCCAGAGGTATCGAGGCCAGTCGTGGCGCAAAGGGCAAGTGTATGACTGTAAATGCAACTGGTTGTGGGTTCGATCCCCACTCAAGGTAACGAAATATTAACATAAATTTATATTCCCATTTCATCGCTGGTGTCGGTGTCAAGGGAAAGCGCGGCGTTGAGTTCCGCCACTCAATACGATGCTTTCAGAATTCGGTGGAAAATGCCCCTCCTCCTCCTGCTCCTCTTCTGCATGTGTGCGGAATTCAGTGTAAAACTGATTTAAATTTTGAATGTATGTATATAGTAAATTTACCTAATAAAATACTCTTAAACACGGTTTATAACTTTATTATATAAACTGTATTTGTAGAAAAATTAAAATCATTTGGGATTAATATTATCGCAATTACCTATCTAAATCCATATAAAAACCTTATTGTCACAGTGTCTATTATAGATTTTGATAATGTAAATCCTTTTTATTATGTAGATATTTATTCACATCTTTTCCTTTTATAAAAAGTACATTCATATATTATGATTTGCCATATATTTCATTTATTTAATGATTGATGACGTCACGCATTTAATATTCGCACTTTATTACTAAAAGTTGCCGTAAACGCGACAGGTTGTGGGTTCGATTCCCGCTCGAGGAGATATCCACTTCCACATGGAAACATTCAGTAAAATAAAAAATTATAATATAAGTACATATATAAGATTTAAGAGAGAAGAAGAGTTTATTTAACTTATTATTAATATTGCGTGTACGTAAACAATAAAGTGTTATCTTAAAGCGTGTTTACTCTACTCCCTAGGAGGCTACTGATAAACTTATGACCAGGGATCGTCAGCATCTTTGACTCTTGCATCATTCTATTTAGATATTTCTATAGAATTCGCTTACACAAAAAGTTGTATACTGTGGCATATTTTCTAAAGGTAGGTAAGGATAAGTAAGGATAGTGATATTCGTGACTATAATTAGAGTAAAACGCAATTGAGGTAGGTAAATTATATGAGGCCAGTCGTGGCGCAGGGGCACAAAGTGTGACTGTAAAACCGACAAGCTGTAGGTTCGATCCCCACTCGGGGGAAATAAATTGTTATGTATTAATATTTTCATTTCTTCGCTCGGGCACCAAGGCAAATACCCGGCTCTGAATTACGCCACTCAACACGCAATGCCTCGAAAAAAATGGGGAACGGAGTGTCTTAACACTAGGTTCTCTCTGCGTACCCTTTTGTATGTGGAATACAGCGTGAAGCTGATTAAAATCTAAAATATTATCTCAATTAAAAGAAACTAGCTACGTAATTATTAATAAATACCTCAAAATTATGTAAATATAATGCAAAAATTAATATTTTTACATAATATTCTAGATACCAGAATCAAGCAAGGTCATTCTTAGAGTCAACAGGGTAAACTAAATGTAAGTATCAACACAAGTATTCTACACAGTTTCTCGCACATTCAGCCTCTTACTTTAATGAATGTTGTACCAATCATAACACTAGTAAGTAATTACACTAAATAATTTTAAATAATGATTTTATTTTTTTTGCCTGTTGTTGTTGTTTGTGCGTTTCTTTACGCTAATCTCTGAAACTACATGACCGATTTAAATGCTATTCTCACAATATTGACGTTGAAAGTTCTCTAAATATTTTGTGCTTGTTTTATTTCAATCGGTTCATAAAAAAAAAGTTATGTTCATATAAAGGTTGCATATAACAATATTGCTATAAAATAAATATTTTATTGAATTGGGTGAAAGTTTAGCTATCAACGTATGGATATTGTTTCTAAAATGATACCAGAAGTTATTAGATCATGCATTAAATTAAGATTAATAATAATAAATAGTAAATTAAATAATTATAATAATATTAATATATTTAGATTAATTCTGATGAGAAAATAAATAATTGTGCAGTGCAAGCGGGCGAAGCCGCGAGCAGTTTTACCGGCTTAGCGGCTAGTTTATAATAAATTATGTTACGAGACGATCTCGACAATACGCTCAACTGGGCACAACTCTCATAATAACGATTTTTAATTGAAAAATAATTTAAAAAAAAATAAAAATAATCGCCGCCATTATCACTAACGCCCAATATTAATAACCTATCTCCAACGTCAATCTTAGATTGTTTCATATATTTGTCCAATCTAGAGATTGGATAGATATATGAAACAATCTAAGATTGACGTTGGAGATAGGTTATTAATATTGGGCGTAAGTACGTAAGTAGGTACTATCTTTTATGACAAATTATACGAGAAAAATGCTTGAAAATGTCTGTAATACGTTTTTATTTTGCTTAATCACACAGTTAAATCCAATTCAGTATTCTTGTTAAACAACATTTAGCGACAAAATATTTTGGACAGTATTTTATTTATTTTGACACTCAAAGGCACTTTTTGTCGTTTCGTCGTAGTTATCATATTCGCAGTAACACTATCACATTGGCCACGTTGCTTAGCACGTTGCAAGCTTGCAACAAACAATTTAATAACAAATTTAAGCTTACTCACAGATACAACATTCATATATACAGGCTGTTTACTATAAATTTTTAATTATGTATTTTTATATACAATTTATGACGCCAGTCTCGGCTCAGGGGCGCAAGCGTGTGAGTGTAAACTCAAGAAAATGAAATATTGAATATTTTAATTTCTTCGTACTGGTAGGCAGAGGGAACCTACTTCCCTTAATAACGAGACAGACATTTAAGACAATTCAGTTTGCCCACTTTCCGCTGAATTCATAAGGCTTTGCGTGTTGAGTGGCAGAACACTTCGCGCTTTGCCTAAATACCAGACCGAGAAGGAAGGAATGAAAATATTAAATATTTTATTTTCTCGAATTTAGAGTCACACGCTTGTGCCACGACTGGCCCCGGACTGATCCTACTTGTATTAGTGCTTATTAAACACTTAATATTTATTAATTACCTTCCAAAGAGGATATCCTTCATAGTAATGGAAACGTCCCTGCATAGCGACGACCGGGATTTCTCCAAGACGACCGAATACCAATTTTCCATGATGACCTTCCACTGTACTAACTGGAAAATTTGGTATCTCTTCATATGGAAAACTCTCCGATTCTGTTATGCTCTCTGCTAAGGCACCTGTAAGGAAGTAACTCTTTAAGAAACATTCTTTAAGCATAATATAAATATTCTTTAAGTATTTAAAGCTATAAGTACATATGATAACATCTGATCACATTAAAATATGTGATTTATTTTGGATTTTTATTATGCTGCTATAAACATTTAAAAATCCACAACCGAATTAATAATAATAAATTACTGCAATTTAATTTAAGTAACAAACACGTATCATCTTAGATCGTTGGATTTTTACAACTTATGTATAGAAGGAATTGATAATGTTTGTACGATTAAGCAATAAATACCCTCGTTCCAATACGAACCCAGCCCGGAGCCGCAAATCACGCCAATTATAGGTCTCACGGAAGTCCTCGCCAGGAGGAAGTTCGCAGTTTCAAGGAGCGTTTCATATGAATACCTATAAAAATTAAATAAAATATTATACATATATAAAGCAATTGAAATTAATAAATATAGTATTTATATGTTCTATGTAATATATAAATTAATATTGTTTAATTAAAAGTACCTAATGCGCAATAAAAATTCATAGAAATACTTTTCTAGTACAATTAAATGTTAAAATTATAGATAATTAATTACTAATATAATTTTGATTAAAATCATGACCTATCCTGCTTTGTTATGTGTTGAATGTTAATGAAGGCAATCAAGTAAAACATTACTTTGAAATTGCATAAATGGCTGTAGGTTACGTACCTATAGATAGATAGGAAGATTTTTCTTAAGTTCACGCTTTATCCCGTACATAGTAGGGTAGGGAGAGGGAACCTTACAACTTATTGTTAAGACACCTTCGTTCATGTCCTCATGTGGGAATTGAACTCACAACCAGTCGCGTTTACAATCACGTTTTGTGCCTCATAATCATAACAAAATGTAATCGTATCCAATTTTTTTTTTACTAAAAATGACATGATACGACGTTATAAGGAAAAATGTTTGTTAAAAACCAATTATGTTTTATCAACGCAAAAGCGAAAAAGACTTAAAATCATAATAAAATGTTTAATTATAATTTAAAATGTATCGTAATTATTTAGTTCTTTACTAATTATTTATTTTTCTACTACTACGACATACAATATTATAAGGAAAATTTTTATTAAAACTAAAAAAGTCCTAGAGAATGTATAATTCTAGGTGAAATGCTAAAATGATAAATTGTAATTGTATTGTAATTTTTTTTTTACTTAAAATTACGTATAATAATATAAGGAAAAATGTTTTTAAATCAACAATTATTATGTTTTAAGAGCGCAAAACCAAAAAAAAGCTAAGAAAATATGCAGAACAGGTACCTGTAGTACAGGAACCTATAATAACATGTGTTACTGACCGATGCCGATCACACAAGTTGACTCACTAGGACTCTATATATCTCTAGGTTCTTGTATGATAACAGGTTTGATCACTATACAACCTTCACAATATATGATGATTATTAACGATACACTTCGTGGGGGTAATGTCATTTGCTATCGTAAAAAACCGCTTATCGTCATTGTTAATTGCCTTTTCGTAATTAAGTTTTTAGAAAATTTATAATTATTTTCGTAGTATTAACAATATTTTGAACCCCATGTCATTTATTATTACTAGGTTTTTTTTTACTTCTAAGTTGTAAAATTTTTGAATTTGATATTTAAATTTGAATTTGATATTTAAATTAAACATGAAAAAGGTAAATAGACCGTAGCGGGTATGTGTTTCGTTTCTATCACAGGAAATATGAGAATGTTATTTATTTATTTAGTTTTTTGTAGCCTCAGTGTAGACAGAGGGAGTCTTTATTTTCTTCTCCACTTTCCGTGGAATTCTTGAGGCATAGTGTATTTAGTGGCGGACTCAACGCCGCGCTTTGTCTTTTTACCAGAGCAGAGGAAATCAAAATATTGAATATTTATTCCTTCGAGTTAGAATCGAACCCACAACCGTGGCGTTTACAGTCAAATGCTTGTGGCCCTGTGCCATGCCGACCTCGATGCTATTTATAATATTAAAATATTTGTAATATTCCTATGCCATTATTCATTACCAGCATGACTTCTGTCAAATTAGTAATACTATATTATTATTATTTTTTTTCAATCATTACCTTATTTTTCCATTGACAAATAAATATATAAAATCATAAGTTTTAAATTAAATCTAAGGAAGTAACATAATATTTATTGAATATAATATTCCCGTTCACTACCCCACCACCCTCTCCCCCTTGTTAAGTCAGGGCTTCACGCGTAAACGTTATAATACCATGTGTCTAGTCGTTTTAAATTATAATCGGCTTGTAATATTTATATTATTGTTTAATTAATAAAAAAAAAACAATATAAGAATTTTCCAAAGCTTACCTGTTTCCATTTCCGTTTCCATTATCAGTTTCCACTTCTGGAAGCACCTCTTTAGGTAGTGAAGCTTGATTGCCACTTAAAACATCAGCATTTATCGGAGACATCACAGCACAGTTTGATTTAACAAGTATAAGAATATATAAAATATCGAATAAGACCTCAGTCGTCAATGGCACGGCGTGAAATGCGACAAAAATCAACTCTCGGACAGCCTTATACTTGACGGGGCAGCGTGTAATAACAACGTATTCTTGTCTAAATCACTTCTTTATATAATTTTCGCCTGTTATCACTGGCGGACAGTCATTATGGTGTGATGTGTATACATATAATCAATTTACCGAAAACAAATGAGCCAACTCAATAGAACGATTTCAATGCTTTGGCTATCGTTAAAACATTTTATTAATGTTGTGAACAATAACACCATTTATGTTGATATAATTTGTGAATAGTTATTTACTAATATTATTGTATAAATAACTTATTTTGAGTATTTATAATTTTGTATAAATACTTGGTTTTTTTTTATTATTATGAAATAAAAATAGTTAATTTAATATTTCACAACAATTGTCATCTCTATCTCTATATATAATAAGACAATAAAAATATTTTGTCTGTACATTTAGTAATTTTGACTGAAATGGATAGAGGGACACTTAAAAAGACTAATAGAAAGCAAAAAGATTTTTTTTGAATTTCTTGTCTGTCTGTCTGTCTGTCTGTCTGTCTGTCTGTCTGTCTGTCTGTCGACATATTGTTGTCCGCATTTTTCTCTGAAACTACTGAACCGATTTACTTGAAAATTTTACCAATTGCTTTGTTTTAACTCAATCTAGGTTCTAAAGTTTGTTTCATCAAAATCGGTTCATTAAAAAAAAAGTTATCGTCATTTGAATGAACTCAAGGCATTAGCTTGCCAGCGAATGTTATATAGAAATCGCGCTGGTATGACCCTGGCTAAAGAATGACATTCGAAACGTCTTGATTATATGAATGTTGATAAAAATATATATTTTTGAAGCACTATTATACAATATTTTATACAATAAAGTACACAAGGCCAGTCGTGGCGCAGCGGCAAGAAGTGTGACTGTAAAACCAACTGGTTGTGGGTTCGATCCCCACTCGAGGAGATGAAATATTAACTTAAATTTATATTTCCATTTCTTCGCTCTGATGTCGAGGTTAAGCGCGGCGTTGAGTTCTGCCACTCAACACGCAATGCCTCCAGAATTGGGCAGAAAGTGGGGAACGGAGTGTCTTAACACTAGGTTCCCTCTGCCTACCCTGCTGTGTGCGGGATACAGCGTGAAGCTGATTTATTTATTTATTTTATTTTATTATAGTTGTCAATCAATTCTGCTTACATCAATAATCATGTATTTTAAGCGGGCGAAGCCGTGGGCGGGCCGCTAGTTATTGTATAACATTTGTTCACATCTCATCCTAGATTGTATAATATATGTATATATTTTATATTATAAATTTATGAATACATATTAATGTTGTTTTAGCGGCACGCCTAATTGGGAAACGTCGACTGTAGATGGAATAGTTATAGGTTCGAATACCGATAACTCGAGGAATATCGAAGAACGGAAAATAATAAAAAAAAAACAATCGAATAAATATCCGTCAACTACGAATAGGACTCACCCATCAAGGGTTCCGTACAATTTCAGGATTGTAGGTGAACGGGAACAACTTATAAAAGTTGAGAGTCTCGTTCCCGGCACTTATTTTGTGTATATATAGAAATCAACTACAATTATAAATTTGTAATAGTTTTTATAAATTTCCATTTTTAGGATCTTTTTCCTTTATTTTTTACAGTAAAGTTCTCATTTCTTAGCACAACTTATTTCATAAATAGGTCAATGGGAAATACGAAATGAATAGTTCATTTCAAGCTCTCATTCAATTATAATAAGCTTATAATTATTTTTTTTTAAATATTTATATAAAAATATAAATTTTCAATTCGCGGCTTTTTTCTATATTTATATTATAAGTTCCCACTTCGGTTCAATTTTCAAAACTGTAGCTCCACGGGGTACAGATTATGATTACGCAACGAATTTCATACAAAATGCTCGCATCTTTAGATTGCATTGACTTAGAAACTTGATTTTTTCTGTACTTTAAAAACTGTACACCTGAATATTTGACAGATGGATAGAAAAAAAACAAACTGATCTTATAAGAGTTCTGTTTTTTCCTTTTGAGGTACGTAACCCTGAAAATAAAAAAATATAATAAAAAAAAAATATAAATAAAAATAACAGGTGACGGCGAATTATAAAAAGAATATTATAAAAATATAAAAAGAATATTATAAAAATATGCTTAATTTAACGTAATGTCAGGCGCGTTACCATTGTTATGCAATAACTAAATATTTATCTGATAAGTTCCCGTCCCAAAATATATTCTAGTATTATATTCTTTGCTCGGAACAAGAATAACAATATGCATTTGAATAACTTACACCTTTGGCTAAATAAAGAAACTTATACACGAATTTAGCATTTGTATAAAAAATAAAAAATAAATCAGCTTCACGCTGTATCCCGCACACTGCAGGGTAGGCAAGGAACCTAGTGTTAAGACACTCCGTTCCCCAATTTCTGCCGAATTCTGGAGGCATTGCATGTTGAGTGGCAGAACTCAACGCTGCGCTTTTCCTGGATACCAGAGTGAAGAAATGGAAATATAAATTTAAGTAAATATTTCATCTCCTCGAGTGGGGATCGCACCCACAACCATTCGGTTTTAATGTCACATTTTGTGCCCCTGCGCCACAACTGGCCTCAAGCAGCATTTGTATAATATGCCTAAGCAAAGTAAAAATGTGTAAGATTTTTTATATTTGGAAGTGGCGGCTTAACTAAAACTCTAAGTGTTTATTCGTTACGTAAATACACAAAAAAATGTAATGCGTAATACAAAATTAAAATATTATTTTAAAACTTAGGGTATCATGGTTTGACATGAACGCAATCAAAAATAAAATATCCAATCAAAAACATTTTCATGTAAAATGTTGCCAAGACGAGGGCTGTGTACTGTCAAAAAATTACCAGATCTCACGTAAAGACATGTTTATAAGCTCTAACTTCGCAAACGTTAGTCAAAATGTTACATTTTGTATACATTTTCGGATCTGTAGCATCAAAATTTTCCATACCTAATTTCATTTGTTCCTTTTCCAAGTCTGTCTGTACTTAAGTATTAAATATAATTTGACAAATGAATATATTTCACCGTTTATAAGTAGCTTTATTCAAAAAATGATGCTATCATTACAAGCCAGAAAAATATAATATGAAAGGATCAAGTCATTTCAAGTTAGTAGCACTTTAAAATTGCAATAGAAACGATGTGGGTTTTAATTTTATTTATTTTATTTTTAATATTTTTTAAGGAATTCATGCAAAAGCCGCCTTCATATCCTCCAGGTAAATTAAGAATTCATTATATTCTATCTATACTCTATACCTACTCTACTACTACTAATAAAATTGTAACTGATCTATATCTACACATGTACATGGAAGATACATGAATTAATTTATTATTGGGAACATTTATCAATTTAATAAAACCCGATTTTTTTGTCCGTGTGTTTGTTCACGCTTATCTCAGAATCTTCTATTTTCGTTCGTATTGCATTGACTATTGTATTTATTCAAACTTCCCTTAATATTAAATGTTTGTTATTATTTAAATCAGTTCATAAATAAAAAAAAGTTATATCATTACAAATTATTTGGAGTTAATATGCAATTATTACATGTTAATATGTCATTTTACAAAGAATATTATGAACCCTTCAAATCAATAATAACGTTTAAGGCTGTTTCTGAATGAGTAAATTAAATTATTCACTGACATCAACACATTTAACAGAGTATATTATATAGGTAAAAAGAACATAAAGTTACAAAAATATATACGTGTAATAAATAATTAGCTTTTTGTATATTTTATAAATATCAAATATCAACAATGGTCGTATTTTTTTATTTAAAACAATTAAAAATTCTTTGACGATAATGTCGTAAAAAAATCATATTAGAAGTCATTATAGTTGTCAATCAATTCTGCTTATTAAATCAATAATCATATATTTTAAGCGGGCGAAGCCGTGGGCTAGCCGCTAGCAACTAAATGTAAAAATAAACAAACAAATAAATAAATATAAACTTAAGCTTTTTATTGTTTTTTTTTTATTTTTAATTTAAGGTGCAATAAAGTATATTTATTATTATTATTTATTATATACGTATATACATAAATACATATAATATATACATATATAAATAAGTATATAATAGATAATTAAATAATTATACACATATGTGTACTTGTATGTACATACAAGTTCTTATACATAGACTGATTATATAAATAAAATAAATAGAAAATAAATAAATAAAGGATAAATATATTAGCACATATTAAATATTATATTTTTTCCGAAGATAATAATTTTTTACTCTTATTTTAAAAATGTTTATAGAAGTAGATTGCCTAATTTCTCGTTGTAACGCATTCTATAACTTTACTGTTTCAACCGTAAACGACTTGCTGTAACATTGGGTACGGCACAATGGTATTTCTAGGACGTTGTCACTTTTCGAGCGAAAGCTGAGCGGAAGACGGGAATTGGAGCCTAGGAAGGAAAAGCGCTCCTTAAGGTAAAAAGGATGGATTCTATCCTTTTCCATCCTGGAATCAGGATGGAAAAGGATAGAATAGAGGAGCGTGACAGTGTGGAGATTCCGTCGATCTTTAACAGTAAGCCACTGCAGCCTAACGCGATGCTGGCTGATGTGATCAAATTTCTTTAGCCCAAAAATGAGCCTAATAAATAGATTTTGCAGACGTTCAAGCTTATTGAGCAACTGTTGTGATAAATCCAGGTAACAAGTGTCAGCATAGTCCAATATAGGCAGCAAGAGTGAATGTGCCAGTGATATTTTGGTTTGGGTTGGTAAATGATAATTCCATCTCTTTAGCCTACCTATGGTGTAGTATTGCGGCTCAGGTCACAGATATGAGGAGCCCAGGAGAGAGAGCTGTCCACTTTTATACCTAGATTTTTGACAGTATTGCTACATTCTAACTTACAATTGTCAAAGATAATGGGAGGAAGAGAAGGAAAATTTAATTTAGAGAATTGTTTAGGATTACCGAGGATACACACTTGTGACTTTTTAGGATTTACAGACAAGCCAAATGACTTGCTCCAGGTACTAATAGTATACAGATTAAAAATAATTAGATCGATCGTCTTAACAATGTCATTCACGTCCGTAGTCATATAAATCTGCAAGTCATCAGTATAAGTGAAAGGAAAGGGATAGAAGCTTAGTAATGGAATTGATAAATATGGAAAAAAGGAGAAGGGAGAGTACTCCGACCTGGGCAACACCAGCACTAAGACGACACACAGATGAACGTTTGTCGTTAATATAGATACTCTGCTGGAGTAAACTAGGTGCTAGGAGTAAAACCATTCAGTAGCCTCAGAGGATACATTAATAGATTTGAGAACTTCTAAGAGGATATCAAAATCAACGGTGTTAAACGCATTAGAAAAATCCAGAAGAGCAAGAATAGTAACTTTTTGATTATCAATACCCAACCTGATGTCATCATTAACTTTATTTAGAGCAGTTAATGTTTGTATGATAAAAAAACTCGAGATTGTATGATTATAAAATCGAGATAGAGTCGAGAAACCAGTGCATAAATCTGAAGGTATCTGTATTCTTATGAAACTTATTTTTAAGATGTATACACATACATACATGACAGCAGAATAGATTACACTAGGATTGCCTAGAAGAATAGTGCCGCAATCACCTTTAATTAAATTTATGGTAATTCGTTTTTGTTGAAAAATTGCACTCACATATTTTTTATAAACATCATTTGAAAGAAAATCGCATAAGGAATTGAAAAAAAGAATTGAGTGGGTGGAAAGTTGCCAGCCCTCAGTTTGCCGCAACCCCAGAGTTGCCTGTTTTAAAAAGGAACTTAATGTTGATAATTGGCACTCAGGTGTTTTTTAAGTGAACATATATCAAATTAAGACTTCTTTTTTTCTCATACTTTGTGCCAATGCGCCACAATTAACCTCAAACCGTATTATGTACTCTACAATAATGAACGATACAAAAGATATTTATCTTAAATTATTAACTGAAATTGTTATAGGGCCGCCAACAATACCAATCATTGGTAATATGCTATCTGTTTGGCTAAATTTGAAAAAAACCAAATATCATCATAGCTTATGGCAATATTGGTCTCAAAAATATGGAAATATACTTGGACTACGCTTAGGATATATTAACGTGGTTATAGTTTTCGGTAAAGATTTAATTAGAGAAGTGTCTGGCAGAGAAGTGTTTAATGGTAGACCAAATGGACTATTTTATTTATTGAGATCGTTTGGAAAGAAACTTGGTAAGTATGTAACTTTATATCATTTTTAATCTTAAAATAAATAATAATTTTATATTTTGTACACATTTATTGAATGTTAAATGGAAGCGTCCTTCCTTGTCATTAGGTTATTGTAACGAATCTGTAAACAATAAATGTGATTGTGTGTCAATTGCCTTATAATTTATTTGCTGACTCTCATATTACTTTTGTTTTAATTGATTTTTAATTTAATAATATAATATAATACTGTTGCCTTTCGTTTAGCATTTTCAACAGAATTAAAATTAAAGATATTATAGAACATGATGAATTCTATTGCTTCGATCCGTCAATCATTTTATTGTAAAACCGCTTGTTTAATATTTTACTTATGTTTGTATTAAATAACCTATTAATTATTCATTTAATTTGCAATATGTTTATTTATTATTTTTAATTATTTTAAATCAGGATTGGTATTTGCCGATGGACCGACGTGGACCAAAACGAGGCGTATGGTATTAAAGTGTCTAAAGAATTTTGGCTTCAGCTCACGGACAATAGAAAATTCAATAAGTACAGAATGTAGAGCCCTCGTAGATCTACGTATGACGGACGGGGGAGAACCTGTTGTTGTAAATCATATGTTTGACGTTTCGGTTATTAATATTTTATGGAAATTAGTTGCTGGAAAAAGGTGACCTTTTATTTTATTAATAATATGTAAAATTAATATTTACTGACAAATCAGTAATATAATATACTAAATACATAAGTTAATAATGTAAGTGTTTAATGGTAATAATTGGGAAACGGAGTGTCTTACTACTAGGTTCCTTCTGCCTACCCTGCTGGGTGCTGGATACAGCGTGGAGTGGTTTTTTAATATTGTATTAAATATATAGGCAGTAAAAATTACTCAAAATTTTAATTTATTTTGTTTTAGATACGACTTGAAAGATAAACAATTAAGAGAGCTTTGTGATCTTATTAAGAGAACTTTTAAATTAGCGGATATGAGTGGCGGTATTTTAAACTTTTTACCATTTCTGCGGCACATTATGCCAAATATTATTGGGTATACTGAATTGGAAGTAAATTACAAAAAAATTAATGCCTTTTTAAATGTAAGTTATTAAATCAATAAAAAAATCACATTATTTAAAGATATAGTAATTTTTTTAATAAACTTGAAAACTATATTTATAAATTTACAAACTTCAAAAACAAAAAAAAAAGAAAACTATACTTTATTTAGGTACTTCAAAATAAAGATAATTAAAAAACATTTAACGAAATTATTGATACTTATCTTAATTGTAAATCGTAATAAACTACTCCTTATTAAAGTTGGTTACGATATTTCATATATGACGACATATTGTGATATTGGTAAATAGTCGCGAATGTTCTATAAAACACAATCGAAAACGTGTGAAAATAAATAAAACTTATCAATATTTTATAATAGTTTTTAACAAAAAACTGACTTCAACCGGATCCTATAATTAGAACCTAACGAAATTGTCATCAAACTACTCTTGCAGTGTATCTTTACCAATAAAAAAAACATCGAAATCATTTGACGCGCTATTGAGTTATTCGTCGAATGCAAATTTAAGACTTATTAAATTTTCTCATGGATAACATTGTCAAAAATGGACCAAATTAAAATAGGACCATGGGAGAGTTTTCGAACAAAAAAGTCGTCAAAACCGGTTCACCTCGTCAAAAGTTCTGACGTAACAAACTAAAAAATAATACAGTCGAATTTATAACCTTTTCGTACAGAAGTCGGTTAAAAAAGTAATTGTGCGAGTGATTTTTATAAATAACTAGTGTAATAGCAATACAGTTCAATGCAGCCGTGAAATAAAAAATATTGTGTTCCTATGCCAGTATGCCTCATACAGTAGTTTTTTGTCTATTTCTGACAATGGTATCTATGACAAAATCACATAAGTCTTAAATTAGGATTAGGTACGTGCGCGACAAATGGATAAATAACTCGATATCACGCTAACCGATTGCGATGACTGTTTTTTTTTATTTTAAAGGATATATTTCAATGATAGTTTGGTGAAAATTTGGTTAGGTTCTTACTATGAGATCCGGTTGAAATTGCACAAGTTTGTTTTTCTTTTTGATAAAAAATATCATTTTCTATAACAATTACAAGGAAAAACATTGTTAAAATTGGTGTCAGAAGTGAGATTCCTCATTTCTTTTTAACTAACAACCAACAAAAAAAGAATGTTCTCATTTTCAACCGACGCCAAAAAGGAGGGGATTCCCAATTCACACGAATGTTTTTTTAAATTTTTTTATTTCAATATGCAAATATGTTAGCATGCACAATGCTAATTAAGTTTGAAGTTTTACATAGGATAACCACTAACTTGAGAAACAACGAAGTAAAAATTGAAAAATAATTTAACATAACGTAAAACGTGCTTTCATTTTGTTAAACAAAAATAATTAAAAAAGATTTTATAATTTAGAAGTCGGTGCCAAGTAAATCAAACAGGCTTTATTCGATATTGTAATAAAGTTATTGTAGCATTAGCTTCTATATATAATCTCCGTTATGTAAAATTATTTTTTTATTTAATAGTTCGTTGTTTGAAATCGGTGTTTCTTTTTGTAAAAAAATGTTTATTATAAAAGCGAGTCAGAAGAGCCTCTCAGTTTTGTAATAATTATTTGACTTGTAATAACTTTACTGTCTGAGGCCGTCGTGGCGCAAGGGTATAAGCGTGTGACTGTAACACGATGGTTGGGGGGTCGATTCCCACTCGGGGGAATGAGAAAAAAACTTTATTTGATTATTTGTTAGTAAACACTGTATAAAAAATATTATTATAAAAAAAACCCGACTTTCTAAAAATAATGAAAAGTGCAAATAAATATTATAATACTTAAAAAAAATTAAAAAAATCAGCTTCACGCTGTATCCCCGCACACAGCAGTGTAGGCAGAGGGAACTTAGTGTTAAAACCGTCCGTTCCCCACTTTCTGGAAATATAAATTTAAGTAAATATTTCATCTCCTCGAGTGGGAATCGAACCTACAACCAGTCAGTTTTACAATCACATTGTGCCCTAGGGCCACGACTGGCATCTATTAAAATATTGTTTTTACATATTTTTTTTTACATATAAAAATTTCTTACTTTATAATATATGTAAAAATGAAAAAATATACTATCCTTCTTGGTTCATTTACGCTGGTAGCCTCATTTATTAATATATTTTGCAGTGTTTGTAATATGCGTATTACATAGAGTACGGTCAACGAGACGTGGCTACTGTAAAGTAAGCCGTAAACGGTCGTGCAAAGTAGATTTTTCTAGTTTGATTTTACTGCTAATCTTATCGAGTTGCTCACTCGGTAAGAAAATATGCGCAAAAGTTCAGAAAACCCAACGTCCGAGCGGCCACGACTCATTCATAATACTATAGATAAATGCTTGCTCCATGTTATATTTTTGCGCAAATCACATTCATTCAAGTTTATATTTAAGTAAATATTTAATATGGCACGAAAGTACAGTGTACACATAAATAGATACACTATTCAAAGTTGAATACAATCATATTTCAGAATATAATAAAGGAACACCAAGCAACAATAGATGTTAAGAAACCAAGAGATGTAATTGATATGCTATTAATAGATCAACACAAGGAATCTTGTAAGTATGTTTCGTTTATCTGAATTTAAATATATCTAAATAATTCTAGAGGCTAGTAGTGCGACTGTTAAAACGATAGATTGTGGGTTCGATACCAATATCCAATTCGAGGAAATTAAATATTCAATATTTTCATATCTTCGCTCTGGTGTCGAGGCAAAGCGCGGCGTTGAGTCCCGCCACACAACAGGTAATGCCTCCAAAAATTTGCGGAAAATGGATTGACGAAGTGTCTTAATGGGAACGGAGTCTCTTAGCACTAGGTTCCAAGGTTCCATTTTCCTACCTTGCGCGGGATAACATAATAAAGGACGTAATTTTTCTAGTTTCATATGAAGAGCTACAAGTAATATGTCTCGATCTTCTGGAAGCGGGCGTAGAAACAGTAAGCAATACAGCAGTATTTATGCTACTTTACGTCGTAAGAAATGAAGAGGTACAGAAAAAATTACAGAAGGAAATTGATATGGAAATCGGATCTTTACGTGAACCTACTCTTAGTGATCGGACCAGGTACAATAAACTGTTACTTGAACGCAAGGACATTTGCGTTATAACACAAGATCCCAGGGCCCCCAGACCTACGTCATTTTAGCAAAGCTGAAATTTTGAGGCATATTACTCTAACATGAGGCCAGTCGTGGCGCAGTGGCACAAAATGTGACTGTAAAATCGACTGATTTTCATTTCTTCGCTCTGGTGTCGAGGCAAAGTGCGGCGCTGAGTTCCGCCACTCAACACGCAATGCCTCCAGAACTCGGCGGAATGTGAGGAATGGAGTGTCTTAACACTAGGTTCCATCTGCCTGCTATATGCCTAAATTTTAATACCAAAAAAATTTTAAAAAATAAATTTACCTGAAAATTAAAAAAAAACAACGTTTACACGGACACATCTATTCAAATCAAATGCAAAAGCGTGCTAGAGTACGCAGATAGGAACGATATAACCATTTTGTAAGATTTATATTGAGGTTACACGTATATATATAAATATATATATTTTACATTTGAAAGAACAATATGTAATGAGACAGTGACTAATTTCTTATCTACTAAACTGCTGAACTCTTGTACCACTTGTAAATATACCCTTTACCACAGGGTGAATTTCTTTCCAATTATAATAATAAGAATTCAATTTCGTATATTTTTGATTTTATTGAGTGGGTCTTAATACAAATTGGCTTTCGATTAACCCTTGGTTAAGAAATGAAATATCAAAAACAAGGATTTTTTTTAAATAACAAAGGCAAAAATGCCCTGGAAAGATTTAGATATACCTCCATAAAACTAAAAAGAATGAATACGATGTTTAAAATGCTTCGAACGGAGGCATGAATGTTGTACAACTTGTGAAGGTCAAGAAAATATTACTTGCGTTTGTTATTTAAAAATACAATTAGAGGCACGATCTGCTCATTTTTTCCCAAAATAAAACTTAATTTGGCTTTATCTAGATTATACTTTATGAAAACCGCTTAAGCTATAGAAGTAACAAAATTCTATTTGATTTCCTAGACTATTTTTGTTTTTTACAATGAATTTAAGGTTTGGTGCGAAGTTAGACAAGAATACTTTATACCTATTAATCTATCTGTATTAAGGATCATTTAGCTTTGTATATATTCATTTTCTATAATTAAATAAATATCCTACTTTTTAAAATTAATGTTGTTTTGACAGAATGGTATACACTGAAGCTGTACTACTAGAAACGTTACGAATGTCGAGTGTGGCTGCCGTAGGCATACCTCACATGGCGCTTGAAGATACAAAACTTGGAAAATATATTATTCCTAAGGTAAATCCTATAATTGCAACTGTTAAGAACAGTAATTTGTAAAGAGTTTACTTCATTTGAAAAATTCTCTTCATCATATTTTGTTTAAATATTCTTAATATTTTAAAGATTTAAAGAATATTAATTTGTAATTTGGGATCTGGCGTGATTTTGAGCAAAATTAAATCAGTTGGTATGTTTATGGATAAATATAAAAATATACATTCTGTTATATATTTCACAGGGAACGTTGGTTTTGTTAGCTATCCATGATTTACATAATGGAGAATATTGGAAAGAACCTTCAAGATTTAGACCGGAGCGATTTCTTACTAAAGAAGGAAATCTAATACAAGATGAATGGCTTATGCCTTTTGGATGCGGTAAAGTTTGTTTTTTTATAGATGCATACTATAATTGAAACGTCTTGTGATGGTATATTATATCAGTACTATACTCTTTGTCTCACAATATTTGGATAGGAGGCCGATGTAGATGGTGTACTAGGAATGTCTCATTTCTCTTTACTTTAGCAATATTTTACTACGTACAAATATCTACACTCAGTACTACTAGTTAAAACCTACTAGAAGTATCAAAATTACTTACCTATATAAAACTTCAAATTTCCAAACTCAAAATGTATTCATTTTGGAATTTTGTACTACATATTCATTACAAAATTCAATATCTAAATTTTTTTATGAAATTAAAAGTACCGACAACAAATAGATATAATCCCCTTTTTAGCTTCACGCTACTACACTGTATCCCGCACAGAGCAGGGTAGGCAGAGGGAAACTAGAAACCTAGTGTTAAGACACTCCGTTGCCATTAAGACACTTCCGTTCTCCACTTATCGTCAAATTCTCGAGGCATTGCGTGTTGACTAGCGCAACTCAACGCCGCAACTTTGCCTTGTTACCAGAGCGAAGAAATGAACATAATAAAGATTGGCTTCAATTTGTTGTTGAAATACGTTAAAAATTAAATCAAATGTTCCACTAGTTGTGTTCATTCAATCGAAATGATCCGGTTTTAGCGCTAGACATTTTAAACACATTATTTATTATTTTTCGCCGCGTTAAATTGCACTAATACAGATGTAAATTACATGTAAATTAATAATTTAGCCTTGATTTGACAACAAAAACTAAATAGGTAAGTACACGGCGACATTTTATATCATTTTTAACCGACTTTTGTAAGAAAAGGAGGTTATCAATTCACTGTACTTTTTTTATACGTTTGGTCCCATTTTAATTTGGTCCATTTCTGACAATGATATCTATGACAAAATTGCATAAATCTTAAATTTGCATTAGGTATGTGGGCGACAAATGGATAAATAACTCAAAATGATGCCAGCCGATTTCGAGGACTTTTTTTATTGAAAAGGATACGCTTCAAGGCTAGTTTTGTGAATGTTTTGTTAGGTTCTGATTATGGGATCCTGTTAAAATTAAACAAGTTTGTTTGTGTTTGGTAAAAAATATAATTATATTGCAATAGCAAAGAAAAACATTGTTTAAATTGGCGACCACGGTTTACTTTTCGGCACAAGTGAGATTCCTCATCGTTGGATTTCTTTTCAACCAACTTCAAAAAAGAGAATGATTGAAAGAAGAAATAGAGGCTGTTTTAATTTTTCACGCGAGTTCAAAAAAGGGAGCGGTTTCCAATTCGCCCGAATATTTTTTATGTATGTTCTTGTCAATATGCCAAAATGTTAGTTTGCACAAAAAATAATACCTAACTAACATTGATGTTTTACTTAGGACAACCACAAGCTCCTCGCTTGAGACCTTAAAAATATTTTTAAGGTTTACCCATCATCATTCTTCAAAGAATATTATAAAAAGTGAAAAATATATTTAGTTATCATAAAGTAAAACGTACTTTGATTTTGTTAAGTAAAAATAATTAAAGAAATACTTTATAATTTTAAAGTTATTTTAAGCTTTAGTGTATTGTTTGAAGTCGGTATTTTTTTGTTAAAAATAATAAAGATAAAAAAATTAGCAGTAATATATCACTCAAACAATTTTTTAAAAATATACAATATATTAATATAGTAACACAATACATGTAAGCATTAATCATTGTAAATAACGAGCAATACGTAGATTATTTAAGTTTTAATTTACTTTATTCCAAAGTCTAATTATTAAAAAAAAAGGGTGTAAAAATCAATCGTGGCCCTTAAATGGTCATTGCATTATTAAAAGCATTGTTTAAAAGCTGTTTAACATGTAAAAAATATTTACTATATTTATTATAAAAATATTTATTACAAAACTTTAAATTTAATGTTATTTTACTAATAGCAAGTTAATGTAAAATATAAAACTTTTATCACAGGAAAACGAAGATGCATTGGTGAAGGATTGGCTCGGTCGGAGCTTTTCATGTTTCTAACACATATCTTACAAAAGTTTAATCTGAAGCTGCCTAAGGGCGACCCGATGCCATCTATGGACCCGATCGAAGGAATTACTCTTTCTGCGAAAGATTTTAGAATTATATTCGAACCAAGAACCAAGATCTAGAGTATAACGAAAATGAAACTACTGGCTAATTATATTAAAATTTGTTTGGTTTTTTTTTTCTATTGTTATTACCTATAAAATTAGATATATTTCATTTCATTTCGTCCTCGTTTAAATAAAATGATTGCGAACAACACTTGCTTATTTATACTTTCATATAAAATCCTTACTTAATATAGTAGTGTTTTTATAGAAACAAGTTATTTTAATACATCTTGATAATGAAACTCAAAAAACAAAGTAAAGGTTATCGTTTAAAATACGCACATTCAGTTGTTATTTAATCAGTACATACTTCAATGTCTTTCTTGATAGGGAATGATATTTATTGTGAATAATGGGGATAATAATAATAAATATGGCTATTTTGAGGCTATCTTGATGCTGCAAACCTAGTGTGGAGGAGGGGAAAGAGGGAACCTAGTGTTAAGACACTCCGTTCTCCACTTTCTGCCGAATTCTGGAGGCATTGCGTGTTGAGTGGCAAAACTCAACGCCGCCCTTAATCTCGATACCAGAGCGAAGAAAATGGAAATATAAATTTAAGTAAATATTTCATCTTCTCGAGTAGGGATCGAACCCACAACCAGTCGGTTTTACAGTCACACTTCGTGCCGCTGCGCTACAACTAGCCTCAATTATTGTTTTTACGTCTGGTAAGGCAAAATATATTTGATATTTTTTATAGAGTTCAAATTCAAAAATTTTAATCGTATAAATATTTGACGGCAGAAACAGGATTTGAAATCTTTTTACTATTGGAATCCGTTGAAATTTTCTTACTAATTCTAGCTAGTCTGCTATTTACAAAAAATATTGAGTAAATGGCAATCTTTCCTATAAAAAGTACGATTCTTTATTATCTTTTTTTTAAAATTAAAATGCTTTGTGAAGATCTCCTATGTACACCTACATAAAGAAAAATATTACCTGTCAGCCATTTAAATTTTCGATATAGCGTGTTTGCTTTTTTTATTTATAAAAAGATATGTTATCAGCGTAAAATATGCGCTAAGAGTTTTACTTTTAAAAATATTAAAAATGTCACAAGTAGGACACCTCATATGTATACTTATTACTTAGATACACGCGTACCTTTTATATTTCTATGATTTAACAGTAAAAAGTGAAAGTCCACGAATACTCAAAAGAAATTAATCATAATATGTATCTATATCATCTAATTAAACTATCATTCCAAAATTATAAAATAATATTGAAATTATATTTTTTAAAGAAATCGGTTGTTTACTTTATTTACATAGATAAAATAGCACTTAGAAATGCCTTGCAGTAGGTACAACTGAAGCAACCTTAGCCCTGATAGTGAAGATAATCAGTAAAAGTCGCCCTTCACTAAAAATCGATCAGCCACACGCATGCGTCAGAAATTCTTAGGTAACGTATACCTTTACTGTCAAGTGAAGCCGGTCGAGGACTGTTTAGATACTCTTGAACAAATATAAATGCATACATAGCTCTTATAATAATTCCAACTTTTGGCACTATATTGAACGTTATATGAAAATAGATATATTTATTTTAGGTCCTAAAAATCTACTTAAATTACTTAGTGCTCTTAAAGAACTGCTACATAACTAAATATCTATTGTGTAAAATTATACATGTCAATAAATGTAATAGCGTTTAGCGTAAAATTTATATTAAATAAAAAATAAATAAATAAAAAAGTTGTGATAATAATAATAATATTTGACATCGATTGCTTATCAAGTGAAATAAAGTGAAGTTTAATTACAAATATGGATAGAAAAAATATAAAGTGAATCATTGAAAAGTATGAATGAAACTTTAGGACGCGGGTACGCCCGCATTGAAGCTATACGTGCGGCGAGAGGCGAAGCCCTAACCATGCCAGAACCCGGTGCTCCACCTCCGGATAGATACAACTCCGTATATTTGACACTTTTCGTCGCTGGAGCCGCCTTTTTACTACCATTCAATAGGTAAATGTTTGTTTGTAATGTAATATACATGTGGTGAGGCCAGTCGTGGCGCAGTGGCACAAAATGTGACTGTAAAACCGACTGGTTGTAGGTTCGATCCTCACTCAAGGAGATGAAATATTTACTTAAATTTATATTTCCATTTCTTCGCTCTGGTGTCGAGGCGAAGCGCGGCGTTGAGTTCTGCCACTCAACCCGCAATGCCTCCAAAATTCGACAGAAAGTGGGAAACGGAGTGTCTTAACACTAGGTTCTCTCTGCCTACCCTACTGTGTGCGGGATACAGCGTGAAGCTTATTTGATTTATTTATTTTTATTTACATGTATGTGATATATCTGTAGCGGTCTGTATCAAAACCAATGACAAATCAAGTGCTTATTAAACAGACATGACCAGAGCAATATGTAAGAGTGTACGTAATAAATATCGCTGTATTATTATTGGTTTTGACGTCATTCGATATGTTGTTATTGGTTGACAATACTAAGTTGACGTTCAATAATTGCAATTTCTGTTTTATTTTATTGACCCATATTTTTTTTATTCTTTACATTGAAAAGTAATATTAACCAATTAGGCAATAAAAAAAACCAACAAAAAAACACAACAAAATACAAAAAGTATTTAATGCATTATTTATCTTGTTATAATATTGTATCTGTGATCTATTAATGCTAGTTATTATCATGGTCATGTGAATATATTGGCTATATGCAGGAAATATTTTCATTTTTAGGGTTCCGCACCTGTTAAAGAATAAAGGAACCCTTATAAGATCCTTTTGTTGTCCGTCTGTCTATCTGTCTGTCAAGAGCCTTTACCTCAGGAACGCTTGGAGATATCGAGTTGAAATTCAAATCATATACTCAGATCTACGTCCCCTTGATTTCCTGAAAAGAACGTATTTCTACATTTATTTTAAAAAAGATAAGGCCATTCGAGGTAATGAAATATTTAGTATTTTCATTTCCTCTCTTCGACGTTAAGTTCCGCCACTCAACACACAATGTCTTAACTCTAACTTCCCTCAGTCTACTCTGCTGAGTGCGGGATACAGCGTGAACTTTATACAGTATAAAGATATTAAAAAATATATTGTTCACTCAACCTATTTTACTTCAAATATAACAACCAAAATCATAATAAATAACGATGTGATTTGGCAATGATTTGGCAATAATTTAATGTTGTATTGACAATTTAAAATATATATTTCTGCAACTGCCGTGACGCATTCAATTACACCTTTTCAGCTAAATGTTAAAAAAATAAAAATAAACATTGTCTTAGGTATACCTATAAATTAGAAATTATTTAGGTACATCGTACAACAGTTTGAAATCTTTATATGCAACATCTGTTTTTAAATAGAATAGCCTTTTTATTAGAACAAAGGTTCTGGTTTTAGAACGAGATGAAGAAAGGACGGAATCCAAGATCAGTGTAAACGGTTACATATTAGAACAAGTGAATGAAGTGGTATACTTGGGAAGTATGTTCATCCCAGATGGAAGATACGAGATGGACGTGGAAAAGAGTATTGCTGCCGGTAACAGGGTTGACGGCGCCTTAGCTGCAATGATGAGACAGCGAAACGTAGGCACAGCTGCGCGTTTGGCCGTACACAATACAGTTTTGGTACCGACACTGTTATACGGCAGCGAAACGTGGGTATTACAGAAGAAGAATGAAAGAAAGATGAATGCCGTGGAGATACGATCTTTTCGTAGGATATGCGGAGTCAGTTTAGCTGAACGAATCCGCAATGGAGAGGGACACAGAACGGTAGACAGGATATGACAGACACAAGGATGTCACTTTGAGAATGAAGAAGAACGTGATCAGTTGGCTTGGGCACGTCGAACGAATGAGTGATGAAAGATGGAAAAGTGAGTGGTAAGAGGGGTAGGGGGAGATTTTCGAAAACACAGTATCAAAGATACTGGAGGAGGGTCACGTAAAAAGCATGGGGATCCCCCGGAGGGCATGTATGAAGAGGTTGATGACAGTGGCCGAGGCAAAAGAGGAATGTAGGGACCGAAGCGTTTGGCGCTTCGTTCTCTCCGACTACCCCGCTAGGGCTAAAACGTGAAGCTAATAGCTTCACGCTTTTTGTAGTAGCCTTTTTATTTTTATATATTTATTTATTTTGCTTCACGCCTTGTTTCGAATATATAGCTGGATATATAGAAAGATAGGTTCTTTCTGGTTCACTCCGCTCTACGCTTTCTGTCCAAATTTTAAGTAATGCTGGAACTCAACGTTATCCTTACAGAGTTGAAAATTATAAACTATTTATTGTCCCAATTGAGAATCGATCCTCATCCATTGCGTTTACGTTTACTATCGACTTCAAGTTCTTTTATTTGTTCTTTAGTTTCTTTAATAACAACAACATCAGGAACTACAGAAACTTATAATAATGCGATGCTATATTCTTAATGCGAATGTTTATATTTTGCAGTTTTATCATGGCCGTGGACTATTTCCAGCATCACTATCCAAAATCTACGATCATGTTTGACATGTCGACTGTGTACATCGTGTCGGCTTGCATCGCCGTCATTACCAACAACCTACTGCTTGATCTCTTTACTTATAATACTAGAATCACTTTCGGTTCGTAAATTTTTGAGATACTTATCGTTTATTATTTAAATATTATTTTTAAAAATAAATCAAAATAATCAAAATTGTGATACAAATAGTGCAATATTTAAGAAATAATTTGAAATTCTAACTCAATTTTCATTCACTTCAACTATTATGAATGAATTAAGGATTTTTTATACATAATAAATTTCTAATACGTCTAATTTATGTTATTTATTACAGGAATACTACTATCTCTTGCAACAATGCTCTTTGTGGCAGTCTGTAATATAGGCTGGGATGGATTCTCCTTAAGTGTATCTTATACGATTAACTTGGTTGCTATAGGAGTGGTCGCTTTTGGGTGTACTGTACAACAGGCTTCATATTACGGTTTTACTGGATGTCTTCCACCTCGATACACACAAGCTGTGATGGCTGGTGAAAGTAAGTAACAAAAGCTCACCATATTCTTCATTAATCTAAACTCAGAAGTTTAAATATTTATATTCAAAACGTTCAAATGGTACTTACTAAAATATTCTTAGCTTATTGTCATTGATGTGTTAAATAAGAATTTAACTATATTTATTTATTTATTTTTATTTCATTTATTTTTCATATTTTACGGGAGTATATTAAATGATCCAATGAACAATAAATATAGATCAATAATTAAATACGTCTTAAAACTATTTTGCTCTTTAAATTTTAACAGGCGCTGCTGGTTTCTGGGTTTCCATAGATCGAATAGTCACAAAATATGGTTTCAGTCAGCCCAAGCGCAGTACATTTATGTTCTTCGTGTTCTCGATACTCATATTGTTGGGGCACTCCATGTTACACCATGTCATGATGAAACATCCACTCGTGCAATACTACTTACGACTGACCAATGAGTCACGACATCGAAGACGTATTCAACTCCACCTGAATCCTACTGAAGATGCCACTTTGGTAAATATATGTTAATATTTTTTTATTTATTCATTACTCAAATTAAACACCATACATATATAATATATATAGAGGCCAATCTTGCCGCAGGGGCTCAAGTGTGTGATACAATCACACAATGCGACTGGTTGTGGATTCATTCCCCACTCGAGGAAATGAAATATTTATAAAAATTAATATTATATTTTTTTCGCTATGGTGCCGAGGCAAAGCATGGCGTTAAGTTCCGCTATCTTTTTTTCAACTAAAGTTTATATAGTTTATATGTACAAATATAATAAAATTGTCATATATAATTGTACTATTAAAATTTTACAATTGTATATGAATATTTTTTTTAGATGGAAAGTGAGGCCGGTGAACCTAGTTACGGTGTGTTGAAGCTTCAAAGCCCAGCGCCGTCCACAGGAGCTGGTGAGTACTAAATACCAATATAAATTTCTTTTCATTTTACGTATTTTATAAATTTGTCTTTGTTATATGATTAATAAATAAATAATTCATAAAAAAATATCCTATTATTCAGCTCATGAATTATTATTTTAATTACACATATATAGAAGGCTTTATTTATTTTTTATTTTTCATTGTTTTAAGGAGAAGCAGAAAACACGTTCAGTTTCGCAAATCCTGTGTACTCGCCAACGGCGCCCGCACCTGTGCCACTCGTGTCACCGCCGAGTGTGTCAGAACAATCTACTTCCCCGTTAACAACACTGAGGACCCCAAGACCTTCTTATAAAGTAGAAGATGTCGTTTTTGAATCACCCGAAAGACCAACATCGTGGAGGAACTTCAAACGTAATATATTATATCATTATAAATATCACATTTTTATAAATATGTACATATTTCATAATTTGCTATACTTAACTTGAATTTAATAGTAACTTTTTTTATATTATAGCACTTTCATATATAATAATGCATTACACATTTACAAGTTACATAAGTACCAAAAAAAAATAAAATTTACAAATTTTTAAAATTTAAATTTTACAAAAGCAGGAAAAGGCAAAATCATGAAATATATTATTTCTAATTTATTGTAATATAAATAATTAGAGAAATATCTTAATAAAATTAATACCTATATACATCACATAATAGGTCTGGGCAAAAGTATTTTCGTATTTTGAATGTTTTATTAGTAATCAAACCTCTTTGGCTGTACTGAATGTAACTGGCTGGTTTTAAGACCATTAAATGTGACATTCATGAAGATGCAATAAATAAAAAAAACTAGTTGCCGCCATTTTTCAATTGTTTTTAAAGCAAGCAAAATGACGTAGCAACGTATGTGACGAAGAAATTTGGTACATTTTAAAGTTTTATTATAAAAAAGGTAAAATTGCGGTGAACGCCGCGAATAAAATTCGTGCGGTTTACGGACTTAATGTGGTATCAATAAGAATAGCATAAATGTGGTTCAAGCGTTTCAAGTCTGGAAATTTTAGTGTGAAAGATGAGGTTCGCTCTGGACGCCCAGTCACAGATAAGTCAGTGCTATCTTTGAAAAAGTGAAGCAACATATTAGTAGCAACGACATAGCTGAAGAACTGGATGTTGATCATAAAACAGTTTTACGTCATTTACGAAGGTCTGGATACCAGACAAAACTTGACATTTGGTTAACATTGGACCTTGGCATTAGGTTTCTCTCAGTGAGGTCATGCCTCACTGAGAGAAACCTAATGCAACGTGTTTCCATTTGCGATTCTTTATTGAAACGAAACAATCCCGAACTATTTCTTAAGCAGTTAATTACGGGTAATGAACAATGAGTGACTTACGATAACAATATGCGAAAAAGATCATGGTCGAAATATGGATAAGACCAAGCTCCTCTGGTGTTGCACGGGGTCGTGGTCGGCGGTAATCACTTACCATCAGGTGACCAGAACGCTCTTTGCCTTGTCTTTTTCATAAAAAAAAACCGTGGCAAAGCCCGGCCTGACTCGGAACAAAGTGATTGTATGTGTATGGTGCATAGCTTTTGCCACCGGGTAAAACTATCGATTCTGACCTCTACTGTCAGCGACTGATGAGATTCAAAAAAGCTATTGAGAAAAACCGGCCGGAGCTGGTGAATAGGTAGGGCGTGGAGTCCCACCATGACAACGCCAAACAGCACTCATATATAGACGGCACATACATATTATGAATATATAAAAAAATATACTTAAAAAAAATATTTTTCTTTGTATGAAAAATACGAAAATATTTTTGCCCCTACCATATATTTAATTCTTAATAATGCTTATATTAACGTCGGAGTTATTATCGCATCTATCTAAATATCATCTAATAAATTCCTAAAGCCATAAATTCCTATAGATCTAGCTTTAGCGATAATTGACAAGAACGACGGTAAATAACTTAGGTACTCTTTCCTCCTGCACAGGTGGTGTTTTGGCACGTTGGGCAGTGGCTCGCGCGATTTACCCTTACATGGTATCTATAGGATTGGTATATTTTACCACTCTCAGCTTGTATCCTGGTATTGCCTCTGAAGTGCCATCATGTAGATTAGGATCGTGGATGCCTATCATACTGATGTCAGCTTTTAACCTCTTCGATTTCATCGGGAAAGTAAGTTATTATTTAGATCCTAACTATACTCATATAGCTATGAGTTATATATTTTATATAATGATAGTTCTCATAAATAGGTTCGATTCCCATTGTTATTTTCAATTCCTTGCTCTGGTAACAAGACGAATAGCGGTGTTGAGTTCTGTCACTCAACACGCAATATCTCGAAAGTTCGGCGGAAAATGAACGGAGTGACTTTAGGGATAGACTTCCCTTTGTTAAGTTAAAAAATATAGCATTATTGTAAAAAAAAACAAAAGTATTGTAAATACTTAGCAAATTTTTCACTTTAATTGTTGTGTTATTATGTGACGTAGTTAATTCAACTTATTTTCTCTTTGAAAGGTAGAGCAATAGAAGTTTTTTATATATAAATAAAATATAAAAGAAATAAGCGAAAATTTTCATCCATCTAGATCTTCACTTATTTAGAAAATATATAAGAATTTGAACGCAGCGGGACTCGAACCCGCGCCTCCTGGAAACCGACCAGCTTAAAAACAGACCCGTTTTAAAAACATCTAGATCTTATTTGACGGTTCCGTACTTCAAAAGTAAAATGGAACTCTCATATACAGGATGGAAGTGTCAGCTCTCCTTTTACGGGAACAGCTTATAGGGTAAAATATTTTAAACCCATACCTAAAGAAATTAATCAAGATACCTCAACAGTTTAGATGTAGGATTTTTTTTTTCATTTTACGATGTTTATCCATATCTTTATTTCTTGTTACACAGTTACGCATAGATACCAATAACGTAAACACAGACTACTACAAAAATACTAATAAAGGTTAATCAACTTTGAACTTTGACGCCAATACCTACGACTCGATTTCGGAATGAGGCATATGCGGCGGTTTCCCTTTTATAAGTCTATGTTTGCGTACGTCCTTCTTGACAAACGGCGTCTTATATTACAACAATAATTTTATTATTTGTTTGAAAAAATAACTTTTTCATTTTTTGTCAATTTTTTTTATTGTATTAGGCTTTTATAGAGTAGTTAAAACTGTGGTTTCATTTAAAGTGGTGCTGACACTTCCATCCTGTATAAAATTTATAGGAGTATTACAGAAAAAAAATATTACAAACTCATATTTCTAAGTGTAAGTTTACGCAAAATTAGTGCATGAGTACGCCCTCAAAAATAGGCTGCCAATTTTTAATAAATTCTATTTTTTTATAAACTTTTATAAAATCGGAAAGTTTGAGTGAATGAGTGCGCGAGTTCTACTCACGCTTTACGAGTTTTTTCCATTGAATAGATAGCTGCAGCTTGGCCTTATGAGTGGAGTCGCAGTCAACTATTGATGGCCAGTGGACTCCGTTTGCTTCTAGTCCCGCTGATGCTTTTGTGCGCAGCACCGAGATATTCACCCCATATAGTTGGCGATGTAAGTTTATATTGATTTCTAATATCTTTTTTTTATTAACTGTTAAATCAATTGTAATAATATTTTTATAAATATATTGTCTTTAAAATATTAAGTATATCCGATTCTAGTGAGATTGCCATATAAAGGTTATTTTATAACAAGTAAAGGTTTTTTTTATCCCGCAGCATCCCGCATATTATGCAGCAGGGTAGGCAGAAGGTGCATAGTGTTAAGACACTCCGCTCTACACTCTTCGCCAATTTCTGGAGGCGTTTCGTGTCTCCTCGACACCAGAGCGAAAAAATAAAAATATTAAATATTTCATTTCTTCGAGTGGGAATCGAACCCACAACCTGTCGCGTTTGCAGTCACATGCCTGTGCCCCTACACTACGTCTGACCTCTGATAACACCTAGGCTAGGTAATTTTCTAGTTTTCTTTATAATAAAAAACCTAAATATAATTACAAAAATGTAATATGCAAAAACAATTATCTTATATTCATCAACATAATAACAAAAATAAATTCTAAATTGCAGGTGTATCCCATTATGTTTTCTGTGGTTCTGGGCTTTACAAATGGACTATTTGGCTCTGTACCGATGATTATGGCCCCATCACGAGTAGGAAGGGAACATCGTGAAATAGCTGGTAATATATAAAACTTAAACATACGAGTACGTTTCAATTAATATAAGTTTTGGAAAAAACATACGTACGTTTTAATTTACGAAATCCTTTAGGTTATAAAATAAGAAATGCAATTGAAATATGCTAATAGAGATCTAGAAAAAAGGTGATCGGAGTGCCTTAGGTTCTCTTTACATGCAAGATGTATCTAACCTAAATTTTAACTTTTAAAGAGTTTATTGCTTGTTGAAATATAGCGTGCCACGAAGTCTATATAATTTGGTATTGGTTAAATAAAGTGTTAAGACACTCCCTTCCCCACTTTCCGTCGAATTCTGGAGACATTGCGTACTGTCACACTTTGTGCCCCTCGCGCCGCGACCGTCCGCATAAAGACTAAATGTTTATTCTATATCAAACCATCAAAAGACTGCACGTGATTTTTTGTAAAAAGCATCAATTGGATATTCCAAATTTCAGGAAATATGATGACGTTGTCCTACAATGGAGGCTTGCTCTCAGGGTCCCTTGTATCATATCTTTTGCTAGGCATGCTCGGCCCTCCTGCTGAGACTTGCCGAATCTACCCCACGCCAGTGCTACCAACGATACCCCCGATACCGCCGAACACAGGCAACGCTACCTTTATTTCTACAGCTGTACATTAAAAACGTATCAAAGGTACTTTCACTTCACTAGCATCCTATAATAAATTTATTAGTAATATTTCTTAAAATTATAACTAAAATTTTAATGGCATTTTTCTCTTATTAATAAAAGAAATTTAATGATTATATTTTCAAACATTGTTTTTTTTAAGTATATTTATTTATAATTATATTATATAAAAAAATATATGTTTATTCTTTTTAATTAATTGCAAGCTATGATTATTCACGAAAAAAAATATATAACAGCGCACAAATATATATATATATGTATATATATTTTTTAACAAATTTTCCCATTTCTTAACATCCATAGACTGTAGAGTTATAACATTTTTGCAGTTTAATTCATGATTTAATTAATTGAATACCTTTTATGATATTAAATTCATACACTTTTTATTTTTTCATGAATGTTTAAAATAACTCGGTATAATCATAATAGTAAATTTATAATAATTTTTAGATTTTATTGTTGTAAATTCATATAATAATTATTATAATATGTAACTTGTGCAAGAGTTTGTAAATATCGTTAAAAGTAGAGGCAAATGTGACTGACACTGAAGATTAAACTAGGTTATCTATTAGAAAATCATTTCAAAATAATTTTAAATATTTTAAAGTATTTAAATATGTATTGTGCTTAATAATAATAGCTAAAAATGTATATAAATACAGTAACTTCACTAATTAACATAAAAAAAGTAATGTAAACGTATTTCGAATTCTTTATGAATCTATTTGAAGAGTTATAAGTAGTATAGCCCACTATTTTTTAGTATGTAAAGGTCATGTTATTTTTTACATCTAAGAACTTTCTAGATTAGAGAAGAAAAATAGAATAATTTCTAAATCAAAAAGCAAATACATATATATGAATTTCAATGGATTATAAAATTTTTAATTGTATATAATGTACATATTGATGTAAATACATACGTAACTAAACATATCTTTTTGATTTAAAAGTTCCTATTTTTATATATTTTTTTAAAACAACATATTTTTATTTATTTACATATAATTTGTATTCAGTTTTATTGTAACAATGATATTTTACTATAAAGCCTTTCATTTAAACATTTTAAATCTTTAGAAAGTTATACCTACTTGTTCAATAGTTCTTATAATATTGTAACCAAAGCTTAAATTCATACTATACATAATTCCTACCTTAATGTTATAGAGTTACAACGTAGTTTATATTCAAGCAAGAAATTAAATAATTATATTATAAAAAGTTTTTTTTGTACCTCCGGTCGCTTTATCCTATTATTTTTTAGTAGTAAAATAATTTTCCAAGTTAGTTAAAACTGTGCTTTCATTTAAAGTGGTGATGACAAAAACACTCTGTATTATTTTTGTGATCACTAACAGATTAGGCCAGCCGTGGCGCAGAGGCACAAGTGTGCGACTGTAGACGCGATAGGTTCTGGGTTCGATTCCCACTCGAGGAAATGAAATATTTAACATTTCCATAATTTAAAATATAATGTATTTTAGTTATTAAGTTATCACATTAAATAGTACTTAATAAGTTATTATTTGCATCTCACATTCATTTAAAGAAATAAAATAATCTTGAAAAATGAAAAGCACATAATAAATTGTATTCTATATACAAACATATTTTGTTACTCTTTTTTATATTTTTACTCATTTGATATATATTTTTTTGTTATTATCTTAAAATATAATTAGGTAATTATATTAACGAACTGCATTCAAAACAAGCCAATTAGTAACATTAAAAATATTATCAAACGATTACATAAAAGTATTGCGGTTTTTGGCAATAAATAAAAGATAAACAACCTTTTTGACCTATACACTTTTCGACTTTGCACAATCACATTCTTGCACAATCATATCTTACTTTATAGTGATTTGTTAAGAAAAGCAAAATATGAAATTTATCACTTATTTTATGTACAATGATATTTAAACTGTATTACAAAATAACCCTTTTATAATATCCATATTACCTATTAACAAATTGTTAATAGGTAATATGAATTTAGATAGTTTAAAGCCCAGCGTTGAGTTCCGCCACTCAACACGCAATGCGGTGGAAAGTGGGGAACGGAGTGTCATAACAGTAAGTTCCTTCTGCCTACCCTGTTATATGAGAGATACAGCGTGAAACTGGTAAATAAAATATAAAAAAGTAAAATGGCGTAGCCGCCATATTAGATTTTTTTTAACGTCACTTACTAAACGGCTACTAAGACAAATCCAATGATACCTCAATTATGTAATGCGCGAAAAACATAACATTTCCTTTGCAGTCGGGTAATAACAAGTCTACGACATTGCACAAAGAATCATTCATACCTAACATTAAATAAACATTAAATCAAATCCTCTTCACGTTTTATCCCTTACACAGCAGGTTACGCAGACAGAACCTACTCACTTTCCGACGAGCTTTGGAGGCATTGTGTGTTGAGTGGCGGAACACAATGCCGCGTTTTGCCTCGACACCAGAGCTAAGAAATAAAAATATAAATATAAATAAATATTTTAAATGAAACTATTTTAACCGGATTAATCGCGTATATTTTGTACTTTTATACATTTTTGGAAACCCGACGTTTCGAACACTTTGCAGTAGTCCGTGGTCACGGGTAGACTGAGGTGGCATTCGTCTGTCAGTTGACATAATTATTATATCAAACTACCGCCAACGATTTCTTAATTGCCTCGCGTACTGCCCTGGATTCCTGCAGAATGAGCTGATAGTATCTTGCCCTCTGGTATGGTGGGTTTGAGACTTCAATGATTTTATGAGTGGGTCCCAGGTGGTAGAAAGCTTCCAGCCATCCTCTCTATTGAAATTAGGATGTTTTTGTATTTCAATAGCCTCGCGGATCATTCTAGGAATGTATCTGTTTTCCTTAGCGAGGATTTGGGGTTTATCAAACCTAATGTAGTGGCTGGGTTTATCCACAGTATGCTCACACACAGCTGACTTCGATACATGCCCATTCTTGATATCAGAGATGTGTTCTTTCACCCTAACACCGATGCTTCTCTTTGTTTGACCGATGTATGATAAGCCACAGTCACAGTCTAGTTTGTATACACCTGCACTCTGTAAAGGAATATTACTTTTTACTGGTCTCAAGAATTGGCTCACTTTCTTGTTAGGCTTGAATATGGTTTTTATGGAAGCTCTTCTTAAGATGTTGCCAATCCTGTCTGTAACCCCCTTCACATATGGAAGAAATGCTGGCTGTCTCTCTACTGTGGGTGGCTTGTTGGTCTTCTGACAACGCTGGCGGGGAACTGGCAGCTTGTTCTGATGAAGGCTATTCTTCACCTGGCGAAGCTCGTCCCCTAGGTGTTCAGCGTCGCAGAAGTGGTGGGCTCTCTGAAACAAAGATTTGCCAACGGTAGACGGTGTAGGGTGATGGTGAGATTTACCATTGAGGTATCTATTGGTGTGCGTGGGTTTCCTATATACTGTGTGGCCTATTGTGCCATTGGGATTTCTTATGACTAAAACATCAAGAAAAGCTAGGGAATTATTTGCCTGTAATTCTATTGTAAATTTAATATTGTCATTAATAAAATTAAGGTGGTTTAGGAATATATAAATACTGTCCGTAGGTAAAATGGTAAAAGTGTCATCTACGTACCGCTTATATATCCTAGGTAGACAGGGTGCAGAGCTAAGAGCCATCTCCTCAAAGTCCTCCATGTATATATCTGCTATTACCGGGGACATGGGCCAACCCATAGCAATACCATCTATTTGTAAATAGAATTCTTGATTGAACTAAGGTATCCAGATGTGAGGCAATGTTCTAAAAGTTCAAGATATTCTATAGGCATATTGTTATCCTCTAGCTTCCTCTTGACAATCTTGATGCAGTCCTTGACGGGAATACTGGTGAACAGCGACTGGACATCAAAACTGACCATGGTTTCATTGTTAGCTAACTTAAGATCTTTCAGTCCGCTAACAAAATGGTAAGAGTCCCTGACATAAGATGTTGTGTGGCCACGCAGTGGAGAAAGTACTTTGGCGACATGTTGAGCCAGTTTATACGTCGGCGTATCGATTTGGCTGACTATTGGTCGAAAAGGTACATCTTTTTTGTGTATTTTTGGTAACCCATACAACTTTGGAGGTTTTACACAGCTAGGCACGAGAGATTTAATGTCAAGATGATGTCTCAATGGTGAATCTCACCATCACCCTACACAGTTATCTACCGTTGGCAAATCTTTGTTTCAGAGAGCCCACCACCTCTGCGACGCTGAACACCTAGGGGACGAGCTTCGCCAGGTGAAGAATAGCCTTCATCAGAACAAGCTGCCAGTTCCCCGCCAGCGTTGTCAGAAGACCAACAAGCCACCCACAGTAGAGAGACAGCCAGCATTTCTTCCATATGTGAAGGGGGTTACAAACAGGATTGGCAACATCTTAAGAAGAGCTTCCATAAAAACCATATTCAAGCCTAACAAGAAAGTGAGCCAATTCTTGAGACCAGTAAAAAGTAATATTCCTTTACAGAGTGCAAGTGTATACAAACTAGACTGTGACTGTGGTTTATCATACATCGGTCAAACAAAGAGAAGCATAGGTGTTAGGGTGAAAGAACACATCTCTGATATCAAGAATGGGCATGTATCGAAGTCAGCTGTGTGTGAGCATACTGTGGATAAACCCAGCCACTACATTAGGTTTGATAAACCCCAAATCCTCGCTAAGGAAAACAGATACATTCCTAGAATGATCCGCGAGGCTATTGAAATACAAAAACATCCTAATTTCAATAGAGAGGATGGCTGGAAGCTTTCTAACACCTGGGACCCACTCATAAAATCATTGAAGTCTCAAACCCACCATACCAGAGGGCAAGATACTATCAGCTCATTCTGCAGGAATCCAGGGCAGTACGCGAGGCAATTAAGAAATCGTTGGCGGTAGTTTGATATAATAATTATGTCAACTGACAGACGAATGCCACCTCAGTCTACCCGTGACCACGGACTACTGCAAAGTGTCCGAAACGTCGGGTTTCCAAAAATGTATAAAAGTACAAAATATACGCGATTAATCCGGTTAAAATAGTTTCATTTAAAATGTGTAATAATCGTGAAAATCAAAGAACTTATTATATAAATAAATATTTTATTTCCTCGAGTGGGAATGGAATCCACAACCAGTCGCGTTTACCCTATTGCGAATAACTTACAAATATGTATACTTAGATATTATAAATACACTTATTACAATCAGGCTATGTATAGAAGACAAAACACAGATAGCGCTCCATTAATATAATCACATCAACAAGACTGTTATAATATAGTCATTCATAAGAAACTTTCATCATTGTTTATGCAAACAAGAAATTTCTATTATTATTTATAAGGATTAAAAATATTTTTAAACAAAAAGAAGCCAAACAACTAAATAAGTACATTATAATTTTGAAGCCGGCTGTCGGTGTCAAGCTCAGTATTACACAGACGGACGGACAACAAAGATCTTATAGGAGTTCCTTTTTTCCTTAAAAGGTACGGAACCCTGTTTGTCTGTCTCTCTGCCAAGAGCCTTTATCTCAGGAACGCTTGAAGATATCGAGTTGAAATTTAAACTACGAGTACTATATACTCAGATCTAAGCCTAATGAATTCCTGAAATAATTGTATTTTTATATTTACTTCAAACAAAATCTCCCTAAAGAATATAGTCGAATTTATCACCTTATTCTTTTAGTGGAGTCGGTCAAAATATAGTGGCCTTGCCGATTTTACTTGCATACATTAGATTATAATACGTACGATCGCGGGGCAGCTTGTGCCGAATTGATTGGGAGTGGTGAAACCCGAGGCCCGAGTCCTGAAAAAGAGAATTGTAATCTATTCCCCGCTTCTGAATTATCTTTATTGGCCGGCAGACTGGAATGCAATAGCTATATACTAGAAAGGACTCTCCTGATGGTGAAACCGGTGCACACCCCCCTGCACCCTAAGCCGATCATTTATGTCAGTCCGTCAATTTCTCCGTAACTTCTAGACTCATTTTAAAAATTCTTGTTTTTTTATTTGAAAAAGCGAACTTTTCCACTGTGTGCTATTACCACAAATTCTGGATCTGATGATGGACACCCCTGGAAGTCAAGAGAAGCCCCTTTTTTAAGTACGTACTATATGTTTCATTTAATTTCTTATAATAATTATATATTTGCCATTGGAAGTCAAGAGAAGCCCCTTTTTTAAGTACGTACTATGTGTTTCATTTAATTTCTTATAATAATTATATATTTGCCATTGGAAGTCAAGAGAAGCCCCTTTTTTAAGTACATACTATGTGTTTCATTTAATTTCTTATCTATATATATAAAAGGACTTGTGCTGACTGACTGAGGTAAGACGCACGCAGAGCCGTAACCGCTGATGGTAGAAACGTGAAATTTGGGCAGATGTTTATTTTCATATTCTGGACATCCACTAAGAAGGGAATTTGAGAAATTTTAACCCTAAAGGGACGAAATAGGGGTTGAAAGTTTGTATGGAAAAAAAAATTAATCTGCACCGACTTTTATAAAATTTGAAATTCAGACTCTTAAAAATATTTCATTGAACACGTGTTTCATAGTTTTTAAGAATTCACCCCCTAAGGGTTCAAATAATTGGTTGAAAGTTTGTATGGAAAAATCTTTAAATTGCCACCGATTTTTATAAAAATTTAAATTCAGTTTCTGTCTGTTAAAAATATTTTATTGAACACGTGTTTCGTGGTTTTTTTGGATTCCCTCCTAATAAGCGGGCGAAGCCGCGCGCGCCCTCTTGTAATTATATATTTGCCCTTGGAAGTCAAGAGAATCCCCTTTTTTAAGTACGTACTATGTGTTTCATTTAATTTCTTATAATAATTATATATGTACCCTTGGAAGTCGAGAGAAGCAACTTTTTTAAGTATGTACTATGTGTTTCATTTCAAAATACTAACAAGTAAACTGTAAAGCATTACTCATATATAACAAATGACAGCGGAAAGATGATTGATTGCACGTTCAATAGGATTGTTGACAACTAGTTAAATCCAATACATCGAATTTCAAATCAACTTTTCGCATTGTCAAAAATTTACGTTACGACGCCATCACGTCAACTAACATAAAACTTACATGAACTTTCATAGTTATTTCATAAAATTAAAATGTGTTTTATTTTAATAAATTTGTACGTCGAAATAATTTATATTAGAGCCAGCACGGCGGCTCGTACGTACCGGAGCATACTCTACTTCTACCCATGCAGCATGCTCTTGTTACTCACTGCGCGTTGATCAACGCCTCATCGCCAAAATGCTAAAATTAAAATAGTTTGCGGACCGTTTTCTAACTTCAGCGGACCACTCGTTGGGAAAAATTTGTCCACACAATCAAAGGCTTTGGATGCATCATGAAACACTCTAATGACATTTTGTGACTTCTCCCATTCTCCCATATTTAAGAAAATTATGAGCTGGTAAATTTTCTTTTTTTCAAATATTTTACTTAAAAACGGCAAAACGAAGATCGATCTGTAATTTCGGTTAGGATTCGGTTAGGATCTTATTATTATAGGATTTTATTATTATACAAAGTTTTTTTTTTATTTTACAGTGACCACTCAAGCTGCGTGAGAGTAGGAGCTGGCATGTCGCCTTGGTTTGACATCCAAACGGGTGTTAAACAAGGATACGACATGTCAGCTTGGTTGTTCAATTTGTATTTGGATAGCTGTCTCCAAGAAGTGAAACATCGTGACGACGATGGGAGAAAAGTGTAGATGAAAGAAGGGTGTGAAGATAATGGCCTGAGCCTGAATGCCTTGACAAAATGACAAATGGTTCTGGTATTTGGAAGAAATTGAGAAAGGACTATGGATGGATGTAAGATCAGTGTAAGTGGTAAGATATCAGAACAAGTGAATGAAGTGGTATATTTGGAAAGTTTGTTCAGTAGAGATTGAAGATACGAGATGGATGCAGAGAATGCGGCATCGATGAGACGACGAAACGTCAGCACAGCTGCAAGATTGGCCGTACACGATGCAGTGTTGGTACTGATGCTGTTATACGGCAGTGAAACGTCATCACAGAATCACAGAAGAATAAATACTGTGGGGATGCGATCTCCACAGCATTCATCGTTTTTTCAAAAAAAATCAAATCAGCTTCACGCTGTATCCCGCACACAGCAAGGCAGACAGAGGGAGGCTAGTTATAAGACACTCCATTCCACACTTTCTGCTGAATTTTGGAGGCACTACGTGTTGAGTGGCGGAGATTAATATTGCATTACACACTTTTGTAATACACTCTAAATTGACTATAATTATTGTAGTGATGAAAAAATTATCTCTATCCTATATTATTCACAAAATATCGATTTTTTTTAATAACACAGCTATGGAAAATTATAGAATCTGTTAGAAAACTACAAACAGTACCGTCATACGTAGTGAAGTTTATTATTTTGTAGCATCAATAACTACGCAGCAAACATAATAGCTATTGATGATATTACATTATCAATTTTGGTAATGAGTTCTAAATTGATTATAATTAATTGTTGTGATAAAATAATTAGAATTTTGAATCTTTGCTTTATTTTAATCATGGAGATATTGGAGAATTCCTAAAATCACGTAGCGTGGAAATAACGATAACTATAAACCATATTAATAAATGTAGTAAAGTTATTTTTTTGTAGTCTTATTGATTCTTAAGAAAACATAATTAATAATGTTTAAACAAAAAATATTTGTATTTTCCCCGCTTGAACTGCATGATTATTCATTTAATAAACATAATTGGCTGACAACTACAATGACGTCTAATATGATTTTTTATTACTATAATTTGTAATCTTCGATTCGATTAGCCAAACTGACTCCGCTTGTCCTGTTGAATAAAAGAAAGAAGCACCAGTCGTGGCGCAGGGGTACAAAGTGTGATTGTAAACGCGACAGGTTGTGGGTTCGACTCCCACTCGATGAAATGAAATACTTATTTAAATTTATATTTCTATTTCGTCGCTCTGGTGTCCAGACAAAGCGCGGCGTTAAGTTTGCCAACTTTTGCAAGTTGTACTTCGCTTTTATTTATTCAACTTACAATCATGAAATTGATACGAAACCCTCGTTGTGCGAGTACGACTCGCATTTGACCTCTAACATTTATTCTGTGCTAACATTTATTTTATGTTATTTCATCTTGACACCTACCTACCTCTATAAAAAGTAGGTATTCTGTAGTAAAAAGGTATATAAGTATCAATAAACTTACTTATCATTTTTCTATTTTAATTTCTTTAAAGTAATTAAAAAAATGACGCCAGTCGTGGCGCAGCGGCACGGGGTGTGACTGTAAAAACCGACTGGTTGTGGATTCGATCCCCACTCGAGGAGATGAAATATTTACTTAAATTTATATTTCCATTTCTTCGCTCTGGTGTCGACGTTAAGCGTGACGTTGAGTTCTGCCACTCAACACGCAATGCCTCCAGAATTCGGCAGAAAGTGGGGAACGGAATGTCTTAACACTAGGTTCCCTCTGCCTACCCTGCTGTGTGCGGGATACAGCGTGAAGCTGATTTGATTAATTAAAAAATAAAATAAATAATTAAAAAAATATTTTCAATAATTTAGTTTTTGCTTCAGTTTGTGCATATACTCGTAAGTATAGTTTAATATAATAGTTAAGACGCAAATGGCAAGCCATTGAGCGGACGACTGTTGACCTCAGCTCACACGTGTTCCATTGAACGACAAGTGGGTGAAATAGATTCTGATTAAACATACTACAGTACTTACCCTAGACCGAAGATATAAAAGACAAGCTATTGGACGAGACTACATCTAGTATCTACGCAACAACTAAAGACCTACATATATATTAAACTTATAATAAATAGGATTGGTTTTTTGATGCAAAGACCATTAAATACATATTTAATTATATAACTTTCATAAGAGCTTTCATATATGTACATATATGAGGTACAGCAATGTTAGTTTTAATTAATGTTTTTTCAATTTTAAAACATCCAAAAATATTAATATTATTTATAATATATAAAAAAATCAGCTTCACGCTGTATCCCGCTCACAGCAGGGTAGGCAGAGGAAACCTAGTGTTAAGACACTCCGTTTCCCATTTTCTGCCGAATTCTGGAGACATTGCGTGTTGAGTGGCTGAACTCAACGCCGCGCTTTGCCTCGACACCAAAGCGAAGAAGTAGAAATATACATTTAAATAAATATTTCATCTCCTCGAGTGGGGATCGAACCCACAACCAGACCAGACCAGACAGGTTTCAGGCCTCATATATTACCTTATTTTTTACATATAAACAGTATATTACTAGAATAAAGTTTGTTTAAAATTAATTATTACTTCTGGTTAATTATACATAATAACCCACAATCATTTTAATTATCATTGGAGAAAATTGTAAATATCTAAAAGCAGAATGTAGTATCATTATTTCGTACACTTCGCAGATGACCTCATAGATATAAGCGACACTTTCGCTTCACGTGCTACTATTGAGAAAAGTTTGTACATCAACTGAAATATGTATCTATATGTAACTATGTTTTATAATATCTTCTTAAATAGATATTCTAACTTTAATTATTTATACAGGTTCAGTTAAGTATTTTTAGGGTTCCGTATCACAAAAGGTAAAAACGAAAGATTACCTTATAAGATCAGTTATTACTATTTGGCGGAAAGTGGGGAGCGGAGTGTATTAACACCCACTGCCTACCCTGCAACATGCGGGATACAGTGTGAAGCTGAAAAAAAAATGTTGATGCACTTTGTTGTCTGCCAAAACCATTTATCTAGAGATCAATTTCGAAAAGTGATATGAGATTTTATTTTTATCCAATTATATCGATATTGCCATCTTAATTTTTTATTAAATAAAAAAATACATTATCTCATAAGTATCAAAGAATGCAGACTAATAGTCTATTGTATTATAGTTTTTTTTTTATAATTAAACTGCAAGCAAACTTAAATTTGTCGGCTTTTTAGTTATACTTTCCGTTGGCATACAATCCTGAAATTACTGCGGAACCCTCGCTGAGCGAGTCCGACTCGCTCTATGGACTATGAAAGTAAAGTGCGAGTCTTGATCCCTAAACTAGTTCAGTTTTAGGCACTGCCACTCAAACTGCCAAATACAGTAATTTGATAGGTAATAAGAGTATAATAACATATTTTTTACATTTTTATAAGTAATTTTCTTATGATTTTTGCTTATGTCTAGTACTAGTACTAAACTATGAGAAATATAGGGAGAAAGAACTATTTGAACTTAATATGTAAAAATTAAAATAAGTTACTTAATAAAAATCTTAAAGGTTTTATGTTGTTGCTGGAGGTAGATGATTGAAACACAATATCATAAATAATTATTTTATTATCTTAATCATTATTTTGTTCGAAAAGAACCTTGAAATTTTCTCCAGTACCACACTTTAAGCAATATTTCAACTTATTTACATCTTATGTGAAATATTTTAGCATTATAGTAAAATAATTTATATAATAAATACAACTACTACTACGTCATCAGTAGTATATACAGTGTGTAATAGCTATGACTAGCTACGAACGGAATTAATCACTCAAAACGGCGCTACTAGCTTCCAAACTCAACTTCTCCGAGTCGATTCCAAAGTATTGATCTCCTACGACCGCCTCTACCTCTTGCGCCGTCGCGTACGTGGTCTGTGTGAGGATTGTGAACTCCACTCTAAGCTGAGATCACTTGAAGAAGGCGGCGTCTCTGGGAACTGAGCATCCGACGTCCAACGACAAGAGGCGCAGACCGGCTTAGGACTTTCCGTCAACTTTTCGGCCCCACTTCCACCTCCGTATGATTCCAAAATATGCTTGTATGCGCATTCCAAAGGCTCAGGGCTGCGCCCTCTCGCCGCACACAGCCGCATGCGGACGCACGCGTTGCAATACCCACAAATATCACCACGGAGAGCACTCTTCACCATTTCGACTGGTGTAGTTTGACGCACTGAATAGACTAGTGTGTGTCATCCATCTACAGTATATTTATGCTCGTCGCGACGCCGACGACAGGCGTAGCGCACGCGCCCGCCGATAACCCCTGTTCGGCGCCAGTGTTAGCGACCGCTTAGCTACGGCCTTAGAAAAAATTGTCTGTATCTCTCTGGCACCTACTTACCTAATATATTTTTTATTATCTTCAATAAACAGCGATGCTTTCTGCGATCATAAAACTATTCGAGTGCAATAGGTTATGCCTAATAGATATTTTTATTGACAATAATAAACACTTAACGTAGCCATAAATTATATTCGTTTGACATTTTTATCTTAAATAATGTTAAGTTAAATATAAAAAGAAAAATAACAAGTTAATTAATAATTGCAATATATTTTAATGTAAGCGTATAGTCTGTGACGCGGATTGTTTGCGAAGGATCTGGCATGAAACTATTATCTATGGAGACCTTTTGATGTGAACAAGTTTAGATTCATTATGTATTACTATCGAGATGTCAGCTACTGTATTTTATTCTCGATAACGTCAATATTGTTCTAGATCCTTACCAGTAAACACCAGCTCGACAACCTCATTAACTATATGGTGCAGATATATTCAGAATGTTGAGAATACTAGCGTAAACATATACCTAATATTATCATATTCCCACGTGTTCGTATGAATACTGTATTCAATATTATTATATATAATATTATGTTCCTATAAATACAGTATTTGTAATTCAATATTATAGAATTTAAAAGAAAATCATTATAGGGTCACTTTGTTGTCTCTTTGTTGCTCTGTTCGTGTGCTAACTACTCAGGTTCAACTCACTCCTTAAAAGACAGAAAAAACTGAATTTCTAAGTCATCGCAATCAAAAGAGACGACCGTTTTTACCGCATTTTGACCCTAATTAAAAGTAAAAAACTACAGAGTTCTTACCTTGACGTAGAATTACGAAATTTGACAAGAAGTACAAACTCACAGGATAAATAAAGAAAAAATCGTTTTTTTTTATTTATAGAAAGAATTTTAAGAAAATAACAGGTAAAACCGTTAAAAACATTTCATGTTTCATTTCATATAGAATAAGTGGATACGCTCGCCAATTTAAGTTTGTCAGCTTTAATATGTAGTAGGGAAGTACTGTCATGAAAGAGCCAGTTTCCTAAACACAGCAAATAATATGAAAAATGAAAAAATATATATAATTTAATTTTTCTCAAATTATTATTTATTTTTTAAAATACAACTTTAAAAATAATAAAATAATGAATGAAATTATCATTTTTAAGCTGGATGTCATTTGGCTCTTTCATAACATTTTGGTATTGAAAGATCCACTTAAATTGTAAAAGAGCTAGTCTGTATTACAAATGAATATTTATAAAAAAATATGATTTATAAGAAAAAACAATTTATATAAATACTTTTGGAAAACTAATGACATTTTTTTTTATATTAAGAAAACGTCAGATTTATGGGGTTTTCTGTCAAATTGATTAGTTATGCAGAGTGTTTTTGTCAGCACCTCTTTAAATGAAACTACAGTTTTAACTTCTCTATAAAAGCCATATACAATTTAAAAAATATTATTTCCCAAAAATGAAAAAATGATTTGTCAAGAACGACGCACGCAGACATAAACCTATCAAAGCGAAATCACCGCATTCCGAACTCAAATCATAGGTATTGGCGGCAAAGTTCGATGTTGTTAAACCTATAGTAGTATTCTTACAGTAATATGTGTTTACGATATTGGTATCTATGTGTTACTGAATCACATAAAATACAGGTATGGAAAAACATCGTGAAATGAAAAAAAATCCTACTTCTAAACTGTTGAGGTATCTTGATTAATTTCTTTAGGAATGGACTTAAAATATTTTACCTTATATGCTGTCCCCATACAAGGAGCTTCCACCTCGCAACTACATTTAATATTTGTACAGAGTATGGCGTGTTTCCTTAATAAAAATTAGTAAAGTCATACCTATATTTTAATCGGGTAGTATATCCTAATAATTTTCACCCTCGTTAAGTAAAGATTATTTATAAATATCCTAAATTAAATATTATTGCATTTTAATTCACATAATTTTATTTACGATAAACAATATGGTTTTACTAAAGGTCGCCCAACTACAGATGCTGGTATACGTCTTATAAAGAGTAAATATACAGGATGGAAGTGTCAGCACCACTTTAAATGAAACTACAGTTTTAACTATTTTATGAAGCCTAATACAATTTAAAAAAATCCCAAAAATGAAAAAGCGATTTTTTCAAACAAAATAAATAATAAAATTATTGTTGTAATAAAAAACGGAGTCTTGTCAAGAACGGAGTTTACAAGAAAGATTTTTATTACCAGAAATAAACTTAAACTTAGCGCACCTGTAACTCGATTGCATCGAATCCGTAATTCATTTATGGGACATTGTTGTACGCTTTTACAGTAGGACCCCAAAAAATATCTGAGAATTTTCTATATCACGATTTAAAAAAGTTGTGAAAAGACGTTTGTGTGTTAAAGCTTATTACCAAGTAATGATATTATAAATCATAACACGCCTTGAGAATGAAATGCTCGCTCCAGTCTGTTCCGAAAATATAATTGTCCCAAGTAATAAAAAAATAAGTCCCGCTGAGTTTCTTGCGCTGGTTCGTCTCAGGTCTGAGGCATTAACTTTAGTGAACTGGTGGTTGTTAGACGTTAAAAAAATAAAGCATGTAACTTTTTATTTTGAATAAAATTATTTAACTTTGACTAACTTTTATGATTATATAATCTTAAAACATTAGAGAATATTTTTATATTTTTCGATAATAACAATATTGAAGAAAAAAAACGAAAAATAATAAATATATTCTAGGAAAAATAACATCGTTTATCTTTAATAACTTAAGAAAATAACTAATTTAAAGCTTCTAATTCTTAACCAAAATAAAATCTATTTTTTTTTAAACATTACCAACAGGAATGTTTGGAGATATCGAATTGAAATTCAAACCATGTACTGAGTTCTACGGCCCCATGATTTTCAGACAAAGACTAGACTACTATCAAGGGAATCAAAATTCATAGGGTACTTCCGGTTGACATAGAATTATGAAATTTCGCAGCTAGCATCTACAGGTACCTAGTACTAGTTCAGAAAAAATCTGAAAACTATACAATATGATTAGTGGTTAAATCCTAAAAATAATAGCCTTAAATGGCAAAAAACTAGAGAGCAAAATCAGACAAGGGCCAAGTCGCCCTTGTCTGATTTTTTTTTACTTTTCAGGAGTATCACTTACGACAGCAGAGAACGATTTTCTTCAAAATAATGTCAATGTGATAACTTTTTCGACTAAATATTTACAAAGTCAAATATTTATACAAACTCAATCTCTAATACGTGAATGTATAATTATTTACAATTAAAAAGCAAAAAACAACGCCAAAATCTTCGACTCAGCTAACCGGTGTCCAATGGAAAATGCAAACGGTCAAATGTTTTTGGGGGTAGGAACTTTGAATTACCACTTAAAAATAAAATTTCCAACCAGATTCGTTTCTAAGCTACCGAAATAGTATTATTTCGGAGTCTTTTTTTGAGCCTGGCCTCCGAGATACTCAGATCTCAACCCTATCGATCTTTTTGTCTGGGGGTACTACAAAGAGCAGATATACAAGTCATCATACGCCACTATAAATGAATTTCTAAAAATAAATTTCTGAATTAATCCACTTTTATGGTTCTATACTTCAAAAGGAAAAAAACGGAAACCTCCATAGGATCACCTTGTTGTTCGTCCGTCAAGACCATTTTATTTGAGGTCGCGTTGAGGTATCAAAGGAAAATTAATTTAAGATATTCAGATATACCATTCCATGGAGCTTAATTAAGCTTCTACTACAATCGATTCAAAAGATATGAGTATTTATGTATCATTTTTTGCAATTCGCGTCCGTCGTTCGCGTAATCAAAACCTATCTTGTAGGTACTTCCCGTAAACGTACAGTTATAAAATTGAAGATGTAGTAAGATTTTACAATTCAAATAAAGGAAAAATCCTAAAAGTAAAAAAAAATATTGTATATTGACCTATAAGGTATTTCTTAATCACAATACTAAAATTGGTACATGACACTCGGTGGGCGAGTCCGACTCGCACTTAGCCGGTTTTTTCTTCCATACACTTAAATAAACATTGGAATATTTCCAGCGGGCGTAGCCGTACGGAGGCCACTAGTCTATAATATATTTAAAAGGACATAAAACTCATCCAATATTGACTGACCGACAACGTACAGCCTCAAAAATTTGAAAATTGGACAATAGCACTAAGACTGAATCTCTTGGGACGACAAAGGAAAAATACGGAATTTTATGTTTTATAATATTTTATTATGAACATTTGAGTTTTTTACTACGATATTCATGAGATATTCATGTACACATCTAAATAGATAATAAATGTCACAAATTTTCAACCTCTGTGCGAAATGATAAGCGGTCATTTAACTTCCACTATGTCACGGTCCTCACTGTAGATACATTTCTCATTTGCAGATGAAGAAAAAAAACCGTTTTCAAATTAGGAGAGCAAAAGCAATTAAGCATTTGTATTTATAATTAATCCAATAATAACATAAAAATCGGTTAAGTGCGAGTAGGACCTGCCACTGAGTCTTCCTGCTTCAGTGCAGTTTCAGAATTGTAGGTCAACGGGTATATCTTATAAAATTAACAAGCTTAAGTCTGCGGGCATACCTACATCTACTCATTTTGTATGAAAATAACTACAAATATGAATTTGTAATGATTATTCTCTATGTATATTGTATATTCTCTATGTATGTATGTATGCTTTATTTGTAAAGTTCCTTTGAAAATATCCTATAGGTTTTGATAAGGGGTGAATTTCACACAAAATACATCAAAATTGATGCGTATCGCGGTCGCATCTTTTGATTGCGTTGTTTTAGAAAAACGTTTTTTCTGTTTCAATGGACTATAGACCTAAACGTTTGATATAAATTTCAGTTTGATATCTCCACGCGATCTCGAGATAAGTGTTCTTGAGAGACGGATTGACTCACAACAGTGATTCTATAAGGATATTGCCTCGACACCAGAGTGAAAATGAAAATAAAAATTTTAATTAATATTTAATTTCCTCGAGCGGGGATTGAACCCAAAACGAGTCGCGCTTTGCCACATTTTGTGCCCCTGCGCCACGACTGGCCTGACTGGAACTAGTGATTGAACAAGAAAGAGTACTCTTCTTTTTTAAAAGCTTTTATTTAACTTGCAATGTACGAGTTGCTCGTATGTTAGCTCGGGTGAAATCTTTGAGCTCAATTTTTAAGTAGATATCTTCAATCGATTGAGCTGAAATTTTGTATACACGTTTGGTTTGGATGAAGTCACATACCTTATCGTGTTCATTCAGTTCATTCTAAATCTAATATGGCGGACCATCCAAGATGGCGGAATAGTTATATTTAATGCACTTCTATAATATGGGTATCAAATGAACCGCGGAACGAAGAATGTTAGCAACTGTATTATGTTGGGCTTGTACAGTACGCAAAATGTAAGGTAGTAAGTACTATTGACTACGTCGTTATCTACTTAGGCTCGAAAGCTCTTTGTGTGTTGATCAAGCATTCGTGGCCTTAAGTTGGGAAAAATAATTAGAATCTCAAGGTTTCAATATTGAATAGCTGGACTGTTCGAAATTAACTAGCAAACGAGCTTGCAACAATGATACGTTGAATGAGATGAACAGTCTGAGAAACCTAGCCACTCATAACTAACAAGTAAAAAATTAATTAAAAGTAAAAAAACTTTTTTAAAAAAAGCTTTTATTTAAACACTCTAAAAAAGAGAAAATATATTTTTTCTTTTAAATTTTAACTATCGACTTATAATCTCATTATACACAATTTATATGATCATAAAAGCTTGTCGCGCGATTTACTTGTGTAAATAAACTAGTACTAATTTAATTGTGAATAATTTGCTAAGTTTAATTTTTTTTATTTCAATTTAATGAAATATTGATAGCCGCGACAAAATTTTATGATTTTATAAATTGTGTATAATGAGGTTATAAGTCGATAGTTAAAATTTAAAAGAAAAAAAATCTCCTTTTTAGAGCGTTTAAATAAAAGCTTTTTCTAGGATTTTTTTTTAATTTTAATTTATGCTTATTTTACAAAACGGGGGAGATCCGGTAAGATAAATAAACATAAACAACGTCGATACTTTACCAAATCAAAAAATATCTTAATTTTTGACTTTTCTATTATTTAACGTTAAAAATATATATCTACAAAATTATAAAGTATCTCAGAAGAAAGATTAGCAAATCTTTAGTTAGATTTACATAATTATATTTCCTAGAGTAACGTAGTAAACACAACCTATGTCATGTGAATCTTTAATTCCAGATACATATTTTTTATTTATTATATCTATGGGATTGTAGAAACAAGGCAATAATAATTAAACAAGAACTGAATAACATTATATACAAAGATAAACGATAAAAAACATTAATTATAAGAAAAATGTATTGAAGTTAAAAATAAATTTGTTTTTCTTAAATTATAGATACATGTATCCAAGCTAATATAAGTTGTTGCCACTGATAACAAAGCCCCATCAAGTCATAACAGGATAAGTGAACGATAAGTATAATTATCATAAAATATATTATCTACTATAAAATATACAATATAAGAAAAAATATATAATTTTATTCATTGTGATTGAAAATTAGACCGAATTGTTATTGCCTTCGCCACATAGTAAAAATATATAACTTGGACAACCCCAGGCTAAGATTATTTCATATACTAATAATAGATTGTAAAAATGTGATGAAACTTTTACGGAAGATGTTTATATATTTTATTTATAGCAACTCGTCTGGGTAGCATTTAAGATTGTATTCGATTTGTCATACAGTAGTGTAATTTTTTCAAATATTTCGAATAATAAATATGAATAAAGTTTTAATTTTTTTTTAATTAGTCAGCTGTACACAGCAGGGTAGGCAGAAGGAACCTTGTATTACACTCCATTCTTCATTTTCGAGAACGTATAGCTTAGGTGGTCACAGCGCTTGGACGGTTTTCAAGAGGAACGATTTCAAACCGTTAAATAACGTTTAATTTTTATGTTTTCTAAAAAGTATTTTTTTTCCAAAGTGTCAAATAACACTAAAAATGTAAAAAAACACTATTGACGTTATATAGCTTAGTAAATAGTTTTATCTGGAGAAAATGTTATTGTTATATGTTATGAGGAGAGTATCGGCGCGGGGGCACAAGCGTCTGACTGTAAACATGACAAGTTGTGGATTCTATTCCCCACTCGAGGAAATTTAATATTTTATTTTCATTTCTCCGCTCTGGTGTCGAGGCTTTGAATTCCGTTTCTCAACACGTAATGACTTCAGCATCGGCGGAAATTGGAGGTCTTAACACTACCCTGCTACATGCAGAAAATAACGTGACGCCGAAAAAAAAATTATATATTATTATTGTAAATTTCTTACTTCCGAATATTAATATAGGGCTTACAATTTTCTGTTCATACAAAATAAAAATACATTATCTTTAATAATTTGTCATTTATTATTAAAAATAGTTACTTTAAAATATGTAACATAATAGTCGCACGTCACAACGTAACATACATAATTGCGCTAAATTTAATCTAACAATATAATAGTCAAAATTTACACATGATAAAGTTGACCTTTCACAATAAATAACCGTGTACCAACAATAAAAGAAGTTACTTAATGGTAATACTTAATTATAATGAAGACGGCAATTTTTTCTTAATTTGAAAAATATAAAAAAAAAATTGAAATTGATTGAGAACAGAAATAAGAAAGTAAATTGCAATATAGTTTACAGGAAAAAATATGGTACACTAACTAAGACTATCGGCGAGACTGTCGAAAAAATCATTTTTACACAGAATGTTTAAGGATTTGAGATAATGACAGAAACGGTTATTTCTTTTGATACTAGATTCTGTTTTGTTTTTTTCTAAACGGCACAGAGTCCTGCAAGATGACCAATAGTCCATGGCGGCAGCTCTTCGATCCAATACTGCGGACGGGTTAAGGTAGCTCGAAAGAGTCGCATGTCGTGATACTTTCACGTCTCGTTCCCTATAATAAAAAAATATATTTAGATAATTATTATTCGAAAATGTATAGGCATTTAAACGTTTTCAAATTACACAATGGCGTGCTTCTATTATATTTTCACTTTCTTTATTTTTTTTCAATACTTACAGAGCGCAGAAATAAAAATAACTCTTTCCCATCACAGCTGTAGCGTTTATAGCCAGCCACTGAAGTTCAACAATAACAAAATTAATTCAAAACTCACCTTTGCTTACTCATACTAGGAGAATTTATATTTACAGTATTATGAAACGGCAACTCTTCAGTTTTTGAAATAGTACTCTCCGTGAGTACATCTATTATATCCTTGTTTACAGAGAATGCACTATTAAAGTCGTCTACGTTTTCAAGCTCTAATAAACTTGCATATTCATTAGTATGCCATGGTCTCATAGCAATATAAGATTTTCTACTAGGATTCAAACTATCGATATTGTCAATTATAGATATTGTATCCAAAATTTCCACCATTTTCTTCATATACGAATTTTTATCTCTATTTTCAATAGTATCGTTAACATTTGTTTTATTAGGTATGTTAAAGTAACTGGAAAGATTCCACCATACATTAAAAATATCCAATGATTCAGAAAAAGACTTTTGTATTTGTTGATCTAGGCCAGAGTCTGGTGTAGATAAAATTTCATTTGAAGTCCCCGAAAATCCTTCGGAATCGGCCCAAGACATACTTGAACTTTCTTCATCAAAGTTACACTTAACTTGTGATAAGACAGCATCGTCTGCTTGATTTACTTTAGTTGAGTTCATGTAAAATTGTAAAAAGTTAATGGTTTTCCGTATATCACCCTTGTTTATATCAAGTAGCTTTGCTCCCAATCCTGTAAAACACGTACCAACATCCGCTAAGCACATTATATCTAACCATGTGCCCAGCATTCTGGGTAACAATGGGCGCATATGAATAATTTTCCCTATTTGAAAAAACTTTTGCAAATGTAAACACGACAGTGATGATGTAATCAAAATGACAGGCCGCTTGGAGGATTGAATCAACTGTGAAATGGCTGAAGTAAAACCATCATCTTGGTCAAATACTATATCGGCATCATCAATTAAAATGAGCGACATTCCAGTTCTCATACTTTCTTGGCTCGTTGTTAATGGAATTACAGATTCTGCAATAACACTAGCGCATTTCTTATTTTTCTTTATATCTTCTTTCAATTTCTTAGGTTTTCCACGCTTTTTAACATTTGCACAAAGCTCTTCCTGTGACTTTTGGGAACAATCTGAAGTCTTACCTCTGTTCACTTTATGAGACTGAGTAGCTTCTTGAAGATCCTGTAACATAATTTTACCATTTCTTTTGCTACTTGCGTTAACTTCTATGACCTTGATGGCTAATTCAGCTGCAACTGCATATACAGCACTGGTTTTACCAGATCCAGTTTGCCCTGTTATTATTAGTACATTATTTGAGCTTTTCTGTGTATCTCTACTATCTGTGTCGGACCAATAAAAATCAGACATATCGGACATATCACTACTATTTTTTGCTTTGATTAGTTTCTCAGTCCAAGACTCAAGCCATTTTTTTAATTCTCGAACACTATCAAAATTACCTATAATTTGTTTAGATGTTGACAGCTTATACTTATCACACCAACTTAATCTTTCAGGAGTTTCATCATAAACATCATTAAAATTATTAATTATTTCGACACTATTATCCAATTCAGGATAGTTGCAGTCCTTAAATTCTCCTTTGCTCTTACCTTTAAGTAAGTGATATGTTCTATAAACAGGAAACTTTGGGTAATCCATTTTGATACTTTTAAGAATCTTATCTGGCTTTTGTTTTGGTAAAGGCAATTGAATATTTTCTGATGGAGATGGTAATAAAAACTGATGAAGTAAAACGCTGTTATTTACATTATTTACATCATAATGTTGATTGTCATTGATTATATACAAATCTCCTCTTACAAAATTTCTAAACTTTAAAGGCTCAGATAATTGTTGAACATGAACAACTGAATAAAAAGTATTGGAAACAGAAGTATTTGTATTATGTTGGACAGGTTTTATTTTTAGCTTTTCTGGGACACTACTTTTTAAAAAAATTTTTTTGGCTTCTATTGCCTCTTGGGAAAGTTGTGGTTTTGAGACAAAAATTGGAGCTAATTTGATATTTTTTTTCTGAGTAGTCACATTTTCCTTAGAAAGATTTTGTGTTTTTTTAGAATTCTCAATACTTTTACTTTGTTTAGAAACGTTGGTATCCTTTTTATTAACCAATTTTTTTTTCTGTTTATCATTCTCAACAATTTTGGAAGACTTTTTGTCAAGCACATCTGAATCTGCCTTTTTACATTCTTTACTGTTTCCAAGACTTTGAAAATTAGAATTAAGTTCTTTATTTCTTTTTTTCTTTGGTGTAAAAATATGTAATTCTTCATCAGAGCTAAAACAATGCACATCCTCTTGGTATTTAACAGGTATTTTAGAATTGCGTTTTGGCCTGCCTTCATTAATATTAGATTCTTTGTCATTTTTTTCTAAAGAAACATCCAATGTATCAACTTTAATATTACGTTTTCTTTTTCTACTATCACTAACATCAATTATTGCTTCAATCGAATTGTTCATGTCTTTATCCTGACTATTTTCTTTATATGTCTCAATGGTTTTGTGAATTTTCTTTTTTTTTCTCTTTGGAGTAAATTTCACTTTTATGATAGTTTTATTCTTACACTCGAAATTAGTCTCTAAAACATCATCTTCATTATTAAACTCTGTTTCCATAGACAAATCCTTATCTTTATTTAACTTTTGAAAGTAGCAAAGCATATTTTCTTTTTTTCTAAGAGACGGTGACAGTTTGTTTAAAAATTCTATATCTTCATCAGAAATTTTCTTTATAAAATTATCTTTATTAGTAACAGTGCTGGAGTCATTAAATATGTCGCATAATTTTAATGAACACGGACTTTTAGTTTCGCTAACAGCAACATTGTTAGTATCTCCATTTGCAATTTTTAAAGTATTAACTGAAATACTTTTTTCTAAATGGTCCAATTTTTTATCTGGCTTTTGAATCATATTTTTCAGTCTTTCAGCTCTTTTCAACATTTTTTGTTCAACACATCTTTCTCTATATGCATCGATTTCTTTATTCTTTAAAGCTCCTTTATCTTCAGACATCTTCTGAAGTCTTAACAATCTTTTAACTTTTAACTCTTTTTTTTCTATAATTTCTTGAAAATCTGGATCACTACAACTCTTTTCTTTACCTGGGGAGTTTCCCCCAATACTTTTGTTTCTAGATTCCATCATTAATTTAAAAGCATCCATTTGTTTTTTATTTTGTCTTTCTTTTTCTGACATATGAAAGGGTGGATCTTCGATAACATTGTCAATGTTAGAACTTTTTAAATCATTAACTGGTGAAGTATCTATTTGAGTACAATTTTTCCTTGTTCGTACCATTTTGAAGAGATAATTACTTGGTTTTAACACTTCGCACTCAGTGAATACACTAGCGACCTGTAAATTATTTTTACTATTAGGGCTCTTAATCCGTAAAGAGTTCACTAAAATTTCTGATACATTTACAACTTCTGGATCTTCATTGCCATCTTTTCTTAATTTATATTTTTTTAACTTTTTCTTTAATTCTTTATTGTATTTTATTTTAAATAGATTTTCTTTTGATCTCAATACCCGTTTACGACAGTTATGTTCATTATAAGCATCACAGCTAGTCACAATTGCATCCTCTCTCACAGACTGGGACATTACTATCCTGTAAATATACCAAAGCATTACTTTGTTAAACACTGATATATCACGATTATAGCTTATGTTTTGATACATTTAGCATAATAGTCACACTAAGAAATACGAACCGTACATGCTTCTAAATTTATGCCAATCCCATTTATTTAACACAGGACATAGAAATCGTATCATTGACACATAACTATATAAATAGTAAACATTTATTTATTTATTTTGTTTCTTATTTAAATCCATATATATATAATTACTGTAAAACAAAATCGAGCAAAATTGGCGCCGATATTTATCATTTACCACATATACATTGTCAAAATTGTCAAAGTCAAATATGTTTACCACACTTAAACAAACGACATAAATTATAGCAAAGAGAATTATATTTATCTTTGTGGTATGAAACCCATGTTCGACACCAATAAAATAAATATTCGTAATAGCAAAACAAAAAAAATGTTACCTTATTATAATATGTCATTTCTTAATTACCTCTATTTTTTAATTATAACAGTGCAATAAAAATCGATTATATGAGACATGGTAGTAATAAACTAATATCTAATAGTGGATGAGGCCATGGCGCAGCACGTAAACAAACGTGGTGGAACAGCGCGTATTAGCGCAAGAGATATGGTTTCAATCTCCATTTAAGGGAATGATTTTATTTAAATTATCTTTCTTCCGCGTTCTGGTAAATAAAAAACGAATATAGCGAGGAGTTGAGTTTTGTTAGTCAGGTAGTCGGCATATAGTGTCTCTAAAATAGAGTGGAAAGCGAGAAACTAAATATTTTAACAACACGTTTAACACTGCTCAGCGAGGAAAAAGGGTAAAGTTGTGTAGTCGCGGTTTTATCACAATTTTATGACAAATGAAATATTATTGTAGATGAGGAAATAATATCATTATAGATATTGTTCCACTTTTTCATTAGAAAAGGGTATATTTTAATTCAATTCCGTACTAAATATACAAGTAACATGTAAGAGTAATCAATTATAAAATATATTACGTAAAAAATGTTTTCGTAAATTTGAACTCTGAAGTGAATAAAAAGTTAATTACAAATATTTTTTATTATTATTAATAATATCACAAAAAATAATTATTCATGAAAATTAAACATGCAGTATGATATCGTAGGTACGGTATGTGTGTTCATATATTGCAATCCTAATAATTTTCTGTCTTTATTCTCTCTTTATTCAAATTACTGATAAAATAATAAATTACAGATATCCTATAACATTGTTTATTTCTGGGTAATTATTTTATTACTTCCTACAGTTTTTTTATTCAATAAAACTTATTAATTTATTAATTCAACTTATTAATGTTCATGCAAAAGTGTAAGTCGCTAAGTCAAACTACTTTTTTCATTAAAAATAGTTGTATATATTTTTGAAGTAAAAATATCTTATAAATCGATGGACGCCGCTCCACATACAAAAAGCACGACTCGAGTTGTCACGTTCCGCCGATCGGCTTATGACGCATGTTTCCATACATTTTTACTTGTAATTAAATAGCACATTGTTAATTGTAATTAAATTTAATTAAATGCAATTGCATAATTTAAGTAAAAAATATTTGATTTGACGAATGCAATGTTAATCTATCGAAAACGATTTAATTTTTAATCAGCTCGTTTTTTGTATTATACGAAATAATGATAGCTCAGTGATAATAATTCAATTAATAAAAGTATGCAATTTTTAATTACCGTTTTCTTATGCCTGGCCGCACACACCAAATAATATTGTCAATAATTTTGCGTGTGTGCAGCCGGTATTTCATTATTTATAGATTTGTGGATATTCTGTTTTTGTAACGGCAATATCGCCGGAGGCAGGGTTATCGTCAATAATATTGGCGATGTAATATGTATGTTGAAACAAAAATTTCAAAGAAAGCGAACGCTTCTGCTTTCGAAAACAGTGTAAATAGCGAAAATAATCAAAAATAATATTTAATAGTTTATTAAAACATGGATATTTGTTCAGAGCTATGGAATACATCTATTGAAGCATATCGCGACAAAGTCAAGAAAAATAATGCATTAATGCATTAAAAGCTGCTCGATATTGCCAAAAATAAATATTTTTTTAAATCATTCTCTGTTAGTAAAAGTAGCTTCACGGTGTATGCCGCACACAGCAGGGTAGCCAGAGGGAACCTAAGGATATTATTTCATTAATTACCATAATAAAGCAACTAATAATTTTGTACAACAAACCAACTTATGTAACAAACCAGTCGTGGCGAAGAGGCAAGAAAGAGAAGTGTTCCCTCTGCTGCTCTGCTGCGTGCGGTATACAGCATGAAGCTGATTTATTTTTAACAATCTTTATGATGGTCTTAAGCAGGGGTTCGTTGGTAACAATAGCTTTGCTACGTTCCCCATTTTCCACAGAATTCTGGAGTGGCGGAACTCAACGCTGCGTTATTTCTTAACACCAGAGCTGAAGAGAGATGAAAATATTAAATATTTCATTTCCTCGAGCGGGAATAGAACCCACAGCCTGTTGCCTCTGACTTCTGTTAGTTGTAGGTCATTAAAAATATTGAAATAATTAAAATCCGTTTTTTTCTGATCTAGTTTTCTATTTTTTTATAAGTTATTACTTATAAAAAACTTACTAGATTAACTAATATATAACATAAATGTTGCCATATCAGTAAAATCGATTTTCGATAACGAGTTCCGACAGCCGATAGCTGTGTAAGTGGAGAAGGATTTTATTAAGGTGTAAAAACATTACAATTTTGAACAGTACTTGAAAAAATGTCGTCAAAAACAATTGCTACACCACTTATTCGTCACGTAACGGTACTATATTTCACTTATTATTTTTAATTTAAAATCTGCACTAATAATTTTCTTGTCTGTCAAAACCCTGTTATGTAAAACCATATGATTGATCAGGAATATAAAAACTCCCAAGCACAACTTACCATGTATTAACTTAATATTTTGATATAGGCCAGAAACTACGCACAAGTTGCTCCTGCATTGAAAAAGGATGTGAGAATTCAGTCTAGTGTTTTGCCCAATAAAACATTTGTGGCTGCATTGGATAATGGTTCCCCAGTAGCACGAGTGACTATTGCCTTTAAGTGAGTAGTGTGATATAATATACTTTCTTTACATACCATCCTTTCAAAGCAATTCATGTATATAGAATTATATTTACTAAAATGTAATAAATTCTAACATTTTAATTACTTTTTAATCAATTATAGGGCTGGATCACGCTATGAACCACAAGGAGAATTGGGCTTAGCCCACCTCTTACGTTCTGCTGCAGGACTTACTACAAAAAATGCTAGTGCTTTTATCATCCGTCGTCAACTTGCACAGATTGGTGCATCTTTCAATGCATCAGGAGACCGTGAATTCATCTACTATACTCTTGAGGTAACTGACAATAGATAATATTTATAATATATTGGTTATAGAGGTAAAGGTCTTTTACAGTATGATCTGCCATAATTTTATGTAAAATTTTGTGAAATTCTTAGTGCGACCTGTGCGGGTGAATTTCAAAACATTCCACAGCTTAACTCTAGTGGGACATATTTTGACCATTTACTCAAAAATACAATTATCACCAAACTTCGCTGGGATCACCGCATCGTCTACAACATTGCTGCAAAATTTCAGAGCTGTATGTTTAACAGTCTAGGAGGAGTAGTAGCATTACAATTAAACACATTTTTGACCAATAAGAGCTTTGCTTCACTCAGCTCAGTAATGATTGTCAAATTTCAGGCTACCCAAGACAACTTACAGCAAGCTGTGGAATACTTGAATAATATTGTATCTAACCAGGAGTTTCGGCCTTGGGAATTAAGTGACAACCTTCCCCGTCTGAAGTATGATCTTGCAGCACTGCCTCCTCAGGTAATAATATACTTTACTTCTGGCTTCATGCTATATCTTATTGCCTGTCCACTACTTGATACTTATTTACAACTTTCTGCTTTCTGAAATTTAAATGTTGAGTTTGGAGTGGTGGAACTGAAGGAGATATATCTTTTCAGCAAGAAAATATAAAATAATTAAATTATCTTAGTAGTATTTTGTTTAATTTTATTAGTAGGATAATTAACCATTTGTTGGACTGAAGTTAATAATTATAACATAGTAAATATATAGATCATGAGTTTCACAAAAAATGTTTATTGTGAAACTCATGATCAATATATTTTTATAAAAGTACTATGTTTACAGGTTCGTGCAGTAGATTTGCTTCACAAAGCCGCATACCGCCGTGGTCTAGGCAATTCTCTGTTCATTGCCCCTAAGAGAATTGGTAAAATCAGCTCAGAGTCTCTTCAACACTTTGCAAGCAGTACTTTGACTCCTGGTCGATGTGCTGTTGCAGTTATTGGTAATAGCCAGGTAAATATACTTTATAACTAGCAATCTGTTGGCAGCTTCCTCTGTTGATCTACACTGTTATCTATTTATTAATCTACGAAACAAGTTATTTTCTTGTTCTAATAACATTTTATTTTAAAGATCACATTACAAACAAAAGTTTCGGCCAATTCAATTAAACTTTTATATCAATTTCGTTGGACAAAATACTTTGTTAATATAATTTTCTTATTTATAAACAAAAAAATATATAATAATAAGCAATTTTTTTACCACCTCTTCTTAATTTCCCTCCTTGTTTTAGCTGGTCACAGCTGGTTTGTTAGATATTCTACTTGTTGTGACTTATTATATTTTGTCATTTTATACCTAGAAATTATTAAATTATAACAGGAGTTCGAAAAATTATCACACGAATTTCGCATTTTAATACTTAATAATAAATTTATATATATATTTTAAAATGTGATTTCATGAAATTTAGGACTCCCACCCCATTCTTTGTTGCATTATGAATTCATAGTATTCATTAACATTATGTTAGGATAGTGTGCTAAAATTGTATTTTGATGTAAATTGTTACATGTATTATTTTAATATAATTTAAAGTATATATGGAATATTTTTAAAGTTCCACAATTAGGAATTTTCTATATAAGTATATGTGGAATGTTAGTACTTAGTATACAAGTTACTAGTTAGTTAGTATTGGAGGGTTAAGAAAATACGATTTTTATACTTAAACTTATATTAATAAAATTTAAAATTAAAATACATAAATTTTAACTACAACTAAACTATATCTAAGACTACTGCCTTCAATGTTGGAAGAAGAGTAATCTGTTTAAACCTAAATTAATCTAACTTATATATAATTGTTCTCAATTTTGGAGAAACAATATTTAATCTAAACCTAACTAAATCTAACTTAACCTACGACTTAATTACTCCACGATGGAATAATAAGTGTGGGAACGGAAGAAATTCCTTTCCCACCGGCGCTGTTCACCCGATCTCTCCTTTGTCAGCGTTTTGTGGCGCTCGGCCGCCTATCAGACGGACATATTATAATATTAAATAAATTTTCCGCCTGTGACACCGAGCGCTATATAACATACATACAATTAATTTTGTTATTTTACAATTAATAGGACAATGCCAGTCTAGTAGCTCAGGCCCTTCAGTTGTCATCAGGCAGTGAAGCTCAGGGTGAAGCTTCTAAATACTATGGGGGAGAGTTAAGGTAATATTAATTTAAATTATATTAATTTTCATGATAAAATTAATATGCATATGTGAACGCAATTTTATATATTAATTTATATATTTTATTTTATCTTTCACAAATAACAGAATAGCTAGAAGGAATCTAGTTTTAAGACACTGTTCTTCAATTTCCGTCATTTTTGAGACGGTATTCAAAGCAGCGCTTTGTCTTGTTACAAAGAAATGAAAATAATTAATTTTCCCGAATGGGAATTGTAACCACTGTCGTCGTGTTTATAATCGCAATCGTGGTGTCATTTGAAATTGAGAAAGAGTTGGTTATTAAATTATATAAAACAAATTTATTTATTAGAAATTACATTAGAATTTTTTTATTTTTCAGGAAGGAAATGGGTGGGGATTTAGCTCACGTAGCTATAGCAGTGCAAGGCGCTCCCGTTGGATCACCACAAAGCCTCGCTCTGGCTGTTGCTGCTAGAGGTATGTTTTTTTATTTTTTTTTGGCTTCATTTTGAATGTATGACGGAAACCGCTTCCTACTTTTCGCCTAATTTTTAAGGCATTGCATGTTGATTGGTGAATCTCAACGCGCTATACTTTTTTACCAGTGTGAGGAAATAAATAAATATTTCAAGGCCCTATTAGTATTTAACGAAACAAACTCTTCAATTTTAAATTATTAGTATAGATTACATAGTGTCATAAACCTATCACTCTAAACGGGATGGTTGTAGGTTCGATACCCACTCAAGGAAGTGAAATATTTATTTATATTTCCATTTCATCTCTGGTGTTGAGAGAAAGCGCGGCGTTGAGTTCCTCCACTCAACACGCAGAATCCAGAATTCGGCGGAAAGTGGGGAAAGAAGTCTCAACACTAGAGTTACACGCACAGTAGGGTAGTAGAGGACTAGAACCTAGTGTTGGTGCACTAGCGTGAAGGTGATTTTTATTATACTTGGTACCAGGGGCACCTGCAAAAACAGTTCATTATCAGTTCAGTTCAGTTAATAATCTTATCTTAATAGTCCCAAAAATTTAACACAATTAACTCCTCGAGTGGGGATCGAACCCACAACCAGTCGGTTTTACAGTCATACTTTGTGCCGCTGCGCCACGACTGGCCTAAAATTAATATTATATGATAAATTATATCTATATTATATTTTCAGCTCTCGGTAACGGGCCAGTGACCAAATGGGGAGCGGATAACACTCCATTAGCCAAGGCCTTAGGAAATATTGGACCATTTGCAGCTGCCGGCTTCAATGTCTCATACTCTGACAATGGTCTATTTGGCGTTATTCTCTCTGTACCTAAAGATGAAGCTAATGCTGTAAGCTTATTAATAATTTATGTTCTTTTTCTATTCCTTGGTGTATATATAATATACTTCTTCTTGTAGGAAGTTGTGGTTCATCAATTTAATTTAATTTTAGTATCAAAAGTAATTGAGGCCGGTCGTGGCGCAGCGGCACGAGGTGTGACTGCAAAACCGACTGGTTGTGGGTTCGATCCCCACTCGAGGAGATGAAATATTTACTTAAATTTATATTTCCATTTCTTCGCTCTGGTATCGAGGTTAAGCGCGGCGTTGAGTTCGGCATTGCGTGTTGAGTGCAACACGCAATGCCTCCAGAATTCGGCAGAAAGTGGGGAACGGAGTGTCTTATCACTAGGTTCCCTCTGCCTACCCTGCTGTGTGCGGGATACAGCGTGAAGCTAAAAAAAAAAAAGTAATTTTATATCACTTATAAGACTGTCTACGTAAACAGTCTATATCTCTCCAATGTTAGTAAATGAGATTAAAGATGTTTTTGTCTTGTCTTAACTTTCCCGTTTTTACTTAATTTTTGAGATATTGTTAAATGGACAAACTTAACGGAGGCTGTGAAAATAGTTTAGAAAGAGACAGAATCCACAACCGTCGCGTTAAGAGTCGGATGGTGTGTCTCTGTGGCATTATGGAGTAGAAAAATAAAGAAGATTAGACATTGGGTCAGCTTCACAGTGTGTAAGCTAGTGTTAAGACACTCCGTTCCCCACTTTTCGCCGAATTCTGGAGGCATTTTGTGTTGAGTGGCGGAACTCAACGCGTTTGGCCTCGACACCAGACCGAAGAAATGGCAATGTAAATTGAAATAAATATTAAAAATTTGATATTGCTAATAAAAACTTTAATTTGATTGTAACTGTATGTCCCTATATATCCTTTGGGGCCATCGTGGCGGAATGGTTATGAGTTCGATCCCCACTCGGAGGAATGATTCTATTTAAATTATTTTCATTTACCCTCTCAAATCCCTCTATGACCTGTGTGTTCATGGTGTGAACACCAGATTCCACCAGCTCCCCTCTACCTACCCTGCTATAAGCAGGATATATGTATGATGATAAAATAATAATACAAAAATACATTGACAGGCTGTCAAAGCGGCTGGCAAAGTACTGAAGAGTGCTAACCTGAGTGCTGATGCCATCAAGGCTGGTAAGAACCTATTGAAGCTGCAAGTACTGAGCGAGGCTGAGGAGGGTACAGCACTTGCTGAGTCTATTGCTGCCCAGGGTCTATATTCTGGTTCTATCAAATCACCACTCGACATAGCCAAAGATATTGATGGCCTATCCAACAGTGATGTTTCGCAGGTATGTTTTTATTATTATTATTTTATTATAAATAATATTTGTTTAAGTTTCTTATTTTTTTTTGTATTATACATTGTTGTACACCAGAAATGTAAACAAAAAAAAACTATAATTGATGTGAATATAATATATTTAGAAAGAAGTTTGTTATTAATTACTTAAAGTACTGTTATTAAAAACTAATGATAATTACATTTATATATGGGTATTTTCTTTGGAGTCTGACTGTAAACACAACGGCTGTGGTTTCGATTAACACTTGAAGAAAGGAATTATTTTAATTTTCTCTTTTAACAAGATAAAGTGCAGTGTTGAATTCTGCCACTCAACAAGACAATGTCTCTAAGATTTGGCGGTGCATTGGGCATGGAGTGTCCTAACAATAGGTTCCCTCTCTAATATAATGACTTTATTTCAGGCCTTATCAAATGCTGCAAAAAGCAAGGTGTCCATGGGTGCAGCTGGAAATCTCTCATTTGTACCCTATGTTGATGAGCTGTAAACTGTTAATACTTAAATAGAATAGCAAAACAAAATATAAATTACAACCATGAAAGTACCATTATCATAGAATCTTGATATATATGATATAATTTATTGTTGTATTAAATAAAAAATGTTAATTTCCAATTTTTTGTGTTTAATTGTAGCTTATAACATACTTTATATTCATTTATGTCTTATCATCTTTCTACACATCTCTATATTTTCTTAACAAATCCTGCACCACAAACAAAACTTATAATGCTTGTTTAAGAACCCAAATTAGTTATGAAAATTGACATATAATTCGCATTTACATAAGAAATAATTACGCACAGTAGGCTTGAAAAAATAATGCGTGGCATATATATTTTACCAAAAAAATTTTGGTACTAAATAATTTGTTCGTTGATCAAAAAGGAAAACTTTAAACCTTGATCAAAATTTTGGTCCTGATAGCCCATGAAATGCAATTACGTACGCTTAGTAGCAGTGAGGTCCAGTCGTGGCGCAGGGGCACAAAGTATTAACGTAAACGCTGCTGGTTGTGGGTTCGAACGCCACTGGAGGAAATGAAATATTTATTTTAAATTTTTTCTCCATTTGTTCACTCTGGTGTCGAGTCAAAGGGCGGCGTTGAGTTCCGCCACTCGACACGCAATGCCTCCAGAATTCGACGGAAAGTGGGGAATGGAGTGTCAACACTAGGTTCTCTCTGACTACCCTGCTGAATGCAGGATGGGATACGGCGTGAAGCTGGTTTTGGCCTTTTTTTAAGTAGTAGCAAAGAACATATATGAGTATTAGTGTGTACTGCTGTCTAAGATTACATCCGTTCAGCTTCATAATAATTATCTGAAAGCTAGGAACTAGGAAGCATTATTTACCACAGGAGTCATTGACATCTTATTATCATGACATTGTTCTCAACCCGTGGTAGCCGTTTTTATTTTGTTATAGCTTACAATAAAGAAGCCATACAAAATATATAAAAATAAAATGTGCTAGTTTACATATTGCCTTAAATGTTAGCCTAATTATATTATTAAATACGTTATTGCGATCACAGGATTATTTATAAGGTAAAAGTATTTAATAAATATAATTTCCCGCTAAGATTAAAAAATTAAAAATCGAAATAAGATTAAAGAATTACAAATCACATTCAACATCACCAGAGACATGATCTCGTTGCAAAGAGTATGATAATATTTTATTAATTAGTCATTATTGGAATAAAAACTACAGCGGTAAATTTAGTTTATGAACTTTTTTGTCATCAAATGTAAAGTATGTTATTTTCTGAAGGATTTTTTAAAAACAAATTAAAACAATTAATTACTACAAGCTCAGTTAATATTCAATATCATATTTGTTTTCTTAAAATATCTTACTATTAATGATTAAACATAATGGATATGAAATTTGTACTGTATGTTTCGGAGAATTCGACCGTGTGCGTCGTGTATACTGAAAAAAGATGGACAGCGGTCCATTCCTTTTTTGTTTGCACATTCTATTATTAATCTGTATTCAATATGTCAGTCTTATATCTTAACGTCAAATTGTCAATATTCAATTATTCAATATAAATAACTGTCGGTTACCGGTAACCAGTTAGTCACTTTAACTTTGCTCAGTAATTACAAGAATTATTGTACAAGTACCTAAATTAAGTTGCAAATAATTTATTTGTTTGTAATGTATATTTATTAATTCTAAGAATGTATTTATCATCAGTTAGTTCACGCTTATTATTGTACGATACAAACAGTTGGGATTTAAAAAAGACTTACGGATGTTATGATGGTGTAATAAGAGATATATCATGGAGTGATGATAGTAAATATATTTTGCAGGTAAATTATTAGTGTTTACATAACTTCTACTTGACAATAACATGCTACTAATGTATTATGTATATATTGCATTAAAAATTTGTAAAGTACTATTTACAATTGATGATTTATCTTAATAAATGTGCTAATAATTCTGATACCCTTTTAATCTATAATTTTGGGTTGCAGGTTAATTCATCTGGATTAATTGATATATTAAGTCCAGCTGACCATGATGTCAGAAGCTTACAACACATTTCTATGAAAGACACCTGGTCAGCTAGTTTTCACAGAGATGGTCATCGTAATGTTGCTGTAGGCACTAAAAGTGGCAATGTAAAAATATGGGATACTAAAAACAAAACCATAACAAAAACATTTCCAGCACCATCACAACCATCATGTGTAACACTTATAAGTTATAATGCTAAAAATACTAGTTTAGCAGCAACTATGGTAAATGGTGACACAACTATATACGGTCTTGTATCTAATATTCCAGTGTTAACTGTAAAACTTACTTGTTCTAAAAGTATTTCAGCTATGAAATTCCATCATGAGTCAAGGTCATTATTAGGCTTAGCAACAGATGAAGGGCATGTTGTTTTGAGAGATATTACAACTAACAAAGACAAAGCATTTTTCGAAAATATTCATGCTTCACCAGTTAGTGATTTTTCTTTTTCACTTGTTAATAAAGATGTCATGTTATCAAGTGGCTATGATAAAATTATACAAGTCTATGATATTCGAATGCAAAATGTTGTGTCTACTGTTAAAACAACATATACACTAACATCATTAACTATTAATTCAGAAAATCAAATTGCACTAGGTACTAAAAGTGGTCATGTTTTGATATATGACTTAAGAGACTTTTCGGGACCTTATAAACTCTTAAAGGGGCATGAAAAAGAAGTCAGCAAAGTTGCATTTCAACCAGCAAGACGTAAGACTCTATCAAATGAATTGAGTCTAAGAGAAGATGTTGAAACCACTTCACATTTAAAAGCTCAATCTCCAGTTAAAACCAGAACATCTGATGTGTTTTTTATGAATGATACTCCCCCTAAAAATAATTTAGATACATCTGGATTTGGGGCTGAAAACAAAGCTGATTCTTTTCTTGTTATGTTAGGATTAGATAAGACTAATAACGATTTTGAGGAAGATGCTAATAAATCCACAGAATATGAGAGAAAAAGTGATAAGCATGAAGTAAAATATCGCCACCTAGATGCTGAAAAGAATTTGAATAAAATATCTACTCCTTTGAATAGTAGAACACCTGAAAACTTGGGATTTCCATCACCGTTATGTTTACCTAATGGAATTGATGAGAAAAGAAATTCTAACACTAATTTGTCAAATATAAAACAGATCAATCCCAACAATAATGCACCCAATATTGATACAAATGTTGTAGATGAGCTTAAAGATTTCATTAAACTTTCTCTATCATATATTGCCGTTGACAATAAAAACTATTTCCTGCATATTATGATGAATTTAACTAAACAAAAATTATTTCTCGAAAAACAGCTATCTGCTTTGAATCAACAAGTTCAAATTTTAACACAAAATCAAACTGCTTTGATGGAAGCCAACAGAAAATTAACTTTACAAATTGATCAATTAAAACAAAATAGCTTTTAACTGCTAGATGAAAAGAATCTTGAATTATGAATTGCTATAAGATATCAATTATATCTTTACAGTATGATATCAAACCTAGCTTTAAAAAGTATTTAAATATTTATAATTGTTTAAAAAATATTTTGTTTAATCTATAAAAGCTGTTACAAATAGGTGAAAATAAGTACTCTGTGTTGAAAAACTTGAATATAAAAAGTAGAATCTCAAGGTTATTTTAATTTAAGAATAAATAAAATAATTATTTTATGTCAAATTTCACTATGAATATTTCCATTGTTATGTATGTCCTTTAAATACTTTCTGTATTGTTAGTATCAATAAAGATGTATATATAAGGATTGGATTTTTAATAAAAATATGCCAGCTAAGTAGTAAATACTACTTTTAAATTTTTAACAAACCATTTATCAACAAAAAAAAATTTTTTGGGAAGTTGGAGAAATGACAAATAAAACTATTTCTTCATTCATCACAATTTATTGCACTTCAGCTTCTGTTAATAACATATTAGGGATTCCTTTGGTGATTGGAAATTGTCGACCAGATTCCGGACACGTCAAATATCCTTCTTCAACTTCAATTTCTAATAGAACTCTGTGAGCCTTTTTTAAAAAATCTTTGTTTTCTTCGTAATTCGGTTCAACTGTTTGAGGCAAGCCTTCACTATGACCTATGCTATCAGCAGCTCTCCACAGAACTTCCCAGTTTAATTTAGGAATTATTCTGGTAATGAAGTCCGGATTAAAGTCTACTTCGCTAATTTTAACATCCTTTGCATTTATTGTAAGTGGGTAACCTGTAAGTACCCCTTTCAAACATTTTGATGTAAGCATATTATGCGTCATAAGTTTCATTGTATCTTTTAATGCTAAATTACGTCTTATATTTTCAATATAATATATTAATGTGATTAATATAGTTTCATTATTTAATACTCGAACGGCGAATGGTATTATAAATCACACAAAACGAGATGTTTACTGAAAATGTGTCAAATTGACAAATGTTAAATGACATTAGCATTGCAATCAGTGCTACCAACTCGGATTTTGATAAAGACGTAGGCCAAATAAGAAAATTTCGGAGAAATAGTTTTTCTGATTGAAATAAAGGGAGACGGATGGGTAAGATAAATAAAAATATAATTTGTAAGATCCTAAAAGTAGCAGACAGATAAAATTATTTTTAGAGATATCTTACTCAACAAAAATAATATTCCAATAGCAGATACAGCTAACATTTACAGTTGAGAATGATGATCAAAGTGATTAGTACTTAACTAGTACACTCGGCAAATCACAATCGTTTCAGAAAACAAAAATAATAAACAGTTCATATACTTAAATACTTAAAAAAAAGTAATATTCATGTTTTATTTACGACATCTATGTAAATATCAACCATCCTAAAAGACAATTACTTTATTCCCGACTCTTTAAGTCCTAATTCTTGTCACTTACCAGTAAAGCTAACACTTCGCTGCTTAAATACAAAAGGGCCATAAGTCGAAAACACAATATTTTACAGTAGAGCTGCTTAAAGTTTTGAAAATAGTCTTTTGTCATTTTCTCTTATATTATATATCGCACTTGTACGTGTTACATACCGTCAGAAGTGTATTTTATTACCGCGTTTAATGACATACATAACTGTTATGTAAGTATCGAATAAGAAATATGTGCTTAAAAGGACCTTTTGCATATAAGAAACAATATTAAATCACTTTTTTAACTTAGCTTATAGTTCTTTAGCCTAATTGAACACAAACTTATAATATTTCTTACGTAATAAGTATTCAACTTTCATAATTCAGTCTGAAATCGCCAAATATATAATAGATAGGGTGTGAACAATACTAAACACATAAGGTATAAATAAATATATACATAGATACGCATCAACATGCATACATATATTAAAAATTAAATAAATATACATACTAACAGTATAGAAATATGAAAAATATACTAATTATTCTGCTATAGCGTGTTCAACTCACACGCAATGCCTCCAAAATTCGGCAGAAAGTGGGGAACGGAGTGTCTTAACACTAAAAAATGCTTTACACACTTATTCCAAGAAACATACAATGCGTAGTTAGCATTTTGGTGAATAAGTACTTCCAACGTTTACATAACGATACTTTAGTATAATTTCATCTATATTACTTCTGGATAAGTATCTTCGTGTCTGTCCGCAGTATTCCAATATTCAAGTCGTTGTTCATTAAATGGAGAATTAACTTCCAATATAAAATTTGTGTTTCCGTTAAGTTATATAAAAGGCAAGCAAGAAGCAGAAGCTCCAGATTTGGGTAAAATGGGTTCATAGTCATACATATGTAAATTTCCACCGTTCACATGAATAGGACATAATTTTTTTTTATTTTGATTATTATGGTTTTGGTTTGGTTTGGTTGGATACTATAACTACCAACTAAACAACTATAACCAAATAATTATCACAAATATTACTTTTATACTAGTGCAAGTTCAACGTTTCATGTAATTATTTACAATGTAAAACCAATGTAAGACACATTGGTTTTACAATTTGTTAATAATATTGAAATCACCGAAATATTATAAGCAAAACGGCCATGTTACAAAATAAGGCAGTGTTCATTAAAAAACACAAATTAAAGTAAAGCTAAATGTTATAGACAAAACAGCCAGTTTTTAAATTCGTATTTTTCATTAAAAAAATTAAAAAAATATCTAAAATACACGTTATATGTACCTAACATTTTTATGCAATAGGATCGAAATGTGGCACTTTGTGGATTTTAAAAATAATTATATATAAGACGGAGGTATTTTAGAAAATGGCCCTTTTATTTATAAATAGATTTCTTATTACTAGACGCTTTTCAAAATATGGCCCTTTAGTAAAAAAATAATTTGCGTTTCCCGCAAGTGATGAAGAAGTGAAGTGGTCACAACTAACAAAGTGGCCGTTTTGATCATATTTACTCCGCGCATACACCAAAATGCTAAAAGGGCACATTTTTATTTCAGTACTTAATAGTCGGAATTTCATGGGTGTCTTTTTAAAATTATGTTTTTTGATTATTATAAAGTCGTTTTGTTGAATAAAAACGTTTTTGATTTTTCCGTTTTGTGGCCCTTTTATATTTAAGCAAAGACTTATTAAGATATTTACTGGATAAAAACATTATAAATTAATTCAACTAAAAACAAGAGGCTAGTCGTGGCGTAGGGGCACTCATCTCGAAATTTATATTTCCATTTCTTTGCTCTGGTGTCGAGGCAAAGCGCGACGTTGATTTCCGCCACTCAACACTCAATGCTTCCAGAATTCGGTGTGAAAGTGGGGAACGGGGTGTCTTAACACTAGGTTCTCTCTGCCTACCCTGCTGTGTGCGGGATACAGCGTGAAGCTGATTTATTTTTAAATAAAAAACACACTACCCGTATTTGTAATTTCTTATTTGTAAGAAAATCATTATAAGTAGGGTATATGTAAAAAAAGAAAAAAATGTACCTTTCTATTTCAACGATATGATAAAGGTCTGGTAAGTAAATTATTTTTTTTTATAAAAAACAGAAAATTCGCATATAAAATTATGTGAAATCATATTTGTACATCTAAAAAATAATAAAGTTGTCGATTTTGTCGTAAAATTTTATGTTTAGTTTATGTATACTTGGCCAATAGTGAAAATAAAAAAGAACCTCTAGTTTAGACCACGCCGTATCCTTTCTTCTCTAAAACCCTTTTTTTCTTGAATAATGAAATACTAGCTGAATATAATTTCACTTATAACTTAATAATTTAATTTCTCTCTCATAAATGTTTATAAAAATATATTAATAAGGTATTATTACTTCTGTCGATTATTTCTCATCTTACTAAAACTTATTATCTATAGACATATACTCTATTATTCCTTTTTATTAGGTACAACTTATAATTCAGATTTTAATTACTTATTATATGTCTAAAATAGTATGGTACTGCCCCGTATGTCTTTTAACTGTATCCCAGAATCAAGCCATTGCTTAATATTGCTTTTTAGGTACTGCTTAAATAATCTGTGGTCTTTGAAGTTTGTTTTGTCATTTAATTCTTAACAATAGAAACTTAACTATAAACGTGTACTATATTTTTTATTGATATGAGTTTTCGATGATATGATATTATTTTATTCTAAATCACTTGTTTTAGTTTAATTGAGAATTTAAATATGGATCCTCAAAATTCTTCTTGTGAAAGAAATATAGAAGCCAGTCAAGCATCTACATCACAATTATCAGATTTACTGCAATCAGCAACTTTAAATATCTCTTCAAATGAAAAAATAAATGAAACAAAAAAACAAATCGTATCAGCATCAACTAGCAATTCTTGTAGTAATGAGGAGAGTTCTACTAATTGCCACAATGCCAACTTACCAGAGTCAAGTAAGAACATAACTATCAATAATGATTCTTCTCAAAATTCTCCATCAAAGACGTCTAAAAAAAAGAATGCTAAAAAGAAAGAAAGGTTAAAAAAATTACAAATAGAAATGGCAAACGATAATAAGCAACCTGAAACCATCCAAACTGCTCCAGCAGCTCCTACACAGAATGGTATGACATCAGTACACGATTATTTTTTAAAACATATTACACCATTATATGCAAGTGCTAATTCGAGGTATCTAGAAAATCTAACTCATCACCCACAGTATTTTCTTATGCAGAATGTACATTTTGGAGAAATGTATCACAACCATCCAACAGCTGCAAGTCTACCAAATTCTCCATTTCTACAACAATCTTATCCATCGAATTCTCAAAATGCACTCTTTCATAATACACCAATACTTCACCATAATCAGCCAAAATATTTACAGAATGCTTTACAGCATCCATTATTAAGTAAAAACTTTGCCCACACAAACCATCATAACTTTCAACAGGCATCTGGTGTACACCCCATGATAAAAAGTTCTACATTTATAAATTCACAAATTACACAAAATGAACATCTCTCTCAACATACAATGAACAGCTCTCCGAGACAAAGAATGAATGCAAAGAAAAAAGATATTAGTGATAATGAAGAAAGACAATTTAGTCCTTACTTATCTATTGAGGAAGTAGAAAAGGGATTACAAAATGATACATTATTGGAGGGTGTTTTGCGAATCAATCCTAGGCAATTTCAACATTCTTATGTCTCTAGTGCTGATAAAAGTGAGCAAGATGTTCTCATTGATGGGGTAAAAAATAGGAATCGCGCCTTGGAAGGAGATGTTGTTATTATACAATTCATTGAGGATGATTCTGAAGAAAATAAAACAAATGGTGAAGATAAACAAAAGAAAGGCAAAGTAGTTTTTATAAAAGAGAAAGTTCATACTCGTTTATGTATTGGAAATTTAAAGTTAATGCCTGACAAAAGTAGACAAAGAGCACTTTTTGTGCCCAGGGATTACAGAGTACCCCGACTTAATATACCATTTACAAGTTGGCCTAATAATTTCTATAAAGAAGCAAAAAGTTATGAAAATACTTTGTTTCTAGCAAAAATTGAAGAATGGAAAGATGTAAGGTTTGCAATGGCAAAAATAATACGTCAGATAGGCCAGTCAGGTGATATGGAAACTGAGACTAAAGCTATTCTAGCTCAAACAGATTTGGATATAACACCATATGGATCTGAAGTACGACAGTTCTATCCCAATTCTGATTATGTGATTCCTGAAGAAGAAATTAGTTTACGCAAAGACTGCCGAAAAATGTGTATTTTCAGTATAGATCCATTTAGTTGTCGTGATGTAGATGATGCTGTTTCCTGTGAAAGATTAAGTAATGGCAACTTTGAGATTGGAGTCCATATTTCAGATGTTGCTCACTTTTTGGCAGAAAACACAATTCTAGATAAGAAGGTTGCAGAAAAAGCTACAACCATCTATATGGTAGAGAGGGCTTATCACATGTTGCCTGATGACTTGTGTATGCTCTGTTCACTTTTCTCAGGTGTTGATAAATTAGCTTTCTCCATTTTTTGGGAAATGACTGAAGATGCTCAAATTGTCCGACACACATTTACAAAAACTGTCATACATTCCTGTGGTCAACTAGCTTATGAGAATGCACAAGCAGTACTTGATAATATTGAAAATGCTGAGAGTAGTTTTCCAGAATTGTGCAATGGTTTTAGTTTCAAAGATGTCAAACAAAGAATAAAAAAATTAGGCGAATTGTCAGCAATATTAAGGGAAAGAAGATTTGGAGGTGGAGCCTTAAAATTGGATCAGCCAAAAGTATCATTCCATTTAAATCCAGCAAATGGTTTACCAGATTCTTTCTTAATTTCTGAAAGTAAAACAAGCCATCAGTTAATTGAAGAATTTATGCTTTTAGCTAATATAACTGTAGCTCATAGAATATATGATGACCACCCAAAACTTGCCTTTTTAAGATGTCATCCACCTCCTAGTGTTTATATGTTAAAACAACTAGCAAAATCTTTAAAACCTATGGGCATTAATATAGAAATTAATTCAGCTGGAGAATTGCATAAATCTTTATTACCTTATATTGGACCTGACAGTACAGACAGAGGAAGAGTTATGGTTCTAAATATGTTATGTGCTAAGCCTATGGCAAGAGCTAAATATTTTTGTGCTGGTAGTGCAGAAGATGATTATAGCCATTATGCCTTGAATGTTCCATTATATACACATTTCACAAGCCCTATACGACGCTACGCTGATATAATGGTCCACAGGTATAGTATTTTTTTTAAATGCAATCTTTTTCAAAATTTATCTGATTTTACTGTTTTAACCGTTTTATTTACATGTATATTAATTTTTATGAGGCCGTCGCGGCGTTGCGTCACTCTAAACTCGACGGCTATGGTTATGGGTTCGATTCTCACTCAGGGGAATCAATTATTGTAACATCCTCAGTTTAGTATGAAGGCAAAGTGTGACGTTGAGTTCCAAACATTAAACACGGCCTTGCAAATCGGCCGAAAAATGGGGAACTTGTGTCTTACCTCTGCCTCTAGATTTTAATTTTACAATTTTCTTTCCCTTTTAGATTACTAGCAGCAAGCTTACAATATAAGGAAACACCTAAATGGGAAGAGGATGCAGTTTCGATGATAGCCGCACAATGTAATAAACAAAAGTACAATGCCAAAAAAGCAGGCGAACTTTCAACCGAGTTATACATATTAAAATATATTGAATTAAACACTCCTGTTATTACTGAGGCTGTTGTTGTAGAGGTTAGAGAAAAGTACATAGATGTCATAGTTGTTTCTATGGGATTAAATAGAAGAATATTTTTTAACAGTGTAAGTTTTTGACCTAACTCAATTTTTTTTATGGTTTTATTATAGCTTGTAAGCCTAAAAAAGAAACTGTATTCCTTTACTGTATTTATTTGATTCCAATTCAGGGATTTCATTTGTTCTCTTTGGTAATAAAATAAAGTAATACATATACCATATATGGTAAATTGGATGGAATTTAGGGAAAACTGTACCTTAATCCTGGCAACCTATTTCTATATTATGTTATTGTGTCTACATAGTAGGTATCTCCCCTGTTACATGGGATACAATGTGGAACTAAAAAAATACCATTGATATTAATTAAAATTCTATTTTTAGGATTTTCCTGGAGAATATGAGTGCATAAAAAGTGATGCGGGTATTAAATTATCTAAAATGAAGTTGACTTGGATGAAAACCGACGATTTACCCAGCGTCACACAAATGATTGAAGTGTTTTCCTTATTACAAATTGAGATGCACAAAGGTGATGATATGGTGAAGGTTGAGACAAAGCTAGTACGGCCGCAATGTACAAATTCTTAGTTTCATGTTTTTTTATATTATATTTTTATATGGTTGACAAGTACATACAAGTAGAAAATAGAATAATAATTGTTTTATAACTATAGTTGTTGAAGTTAGTGAATGGTAACGATTGTGTGCTATTATTGCATCACTATTAATAGTTGTAATAGTATTTTTCTTACATAACACAAGTAGTCTTATATAATAAAAAAGCACAACTTTTTAATAGGTAATAAATACTTTTTTTGTTTAATAAATAATATAATATTATATTAAGTTTAGAAGGTTCCTTGACAAGGTGAAATCGCAAAAATTTTAAACTGCACTTTTTAAAATATTAAATGACTTAATTTATAATTTTTCTCTAAAAGATCTCAGTAGTGTTGCCCATGTTTAGCATAACCTGTTTTTATGTTATACATTTCTGTAAACTTGCTCAGTATTCAGTAAGCATATCATGTTTATAAATTTTTCATCACTTGACTTCTCTGAAGAGATTAATATATGAACTATCTATATTATTTTATAGATTTTATTATAATAATGATTTTATAGTTTTTCTTAAAGAATTGTGTGATAATAAAAATAAATAAAACAAAAAGTTTTGTATAATGCATTTATTTTTATGAATTTATTAAAATGGATAATTGGGATACTCTACAATGTAGTAATATTTTGCTCGAAATAATTGTATAGTTGTATTATTTTTATAATGGATTTTAATCATAGACTTATCTTGAAAATATTCTAAATTAGGACATTTTATAATCTGTTACCATTTTTAATCAGTTTTCAGTCATAGATTAAATTATATAATTATATTACGAATTAGACAGATCATCAGATTTAGTATAAATTGATATGCTCAGTCAAGATCAGACATTATATTTGGTAGTAAATAAAGAATCGATGTATTGATTGTTTCAATTTATTTTATGAGTATATCTTATAAAGATATCAGCTACTCTTATATTATGAACATATTATTCACTTTTTAATAAACTGGTTATATATTATATTGAACACTGTTAAACATATATTCTTAGGTTAAACCAAAGAAATATAATCAATTTATAAACTAACAAATCTCTGTAATCTTCAACATCTATATTACAAAACTATTTTTAAAAAAACCTGATGTTATGAAAAAGAACTATATTCTATTCATATTGGCAGGATACAAAATGTAAACAAAGTACTGTTTCTAAAACTTTTATTTATCTCTTAAATTTCTATTTAATGTAGTCAAGGTTTCATATAATTTTATATTTTAAATTAAAAAAAAAAAACAATTTAACAAAAACAAATAATCAGAAAACAACGTTACACTTAACAAAACAAGAAACTTAATAAAAACAAAAGTAACAACGATACCACAACAGTACTATCTATGAACAGGTTGGCTGATAGTAAAAATTGCGGATATAATCTGACCGATGGCAAAACATCTCATTTTAATGTAAAATGTCCGCAGTACCTGTTCTCTATAGTTTATTTTTATAGTATTTAAATGCGTCTCAAGTTTGAGAACAAGTCGCCTTTTGGATGTTTTTACATGTCAAGTATTTATATATAAGTATTATTATTAATAATTGAAAATAATTTATGGTAATAGAAACATTTTTAGATTTCCAATTTGATGTTTACATGTTCGTGGCTTCAAATATGAAAACAATGTTTATTGTTGATTATTGTCATTTCTTTTCATTTAAAATTTTATAAAATTGGACATTGAACATGTAAAATTTTACGAAATTTTGAAAATATAAATTTAAATCATTATTATTATTAACTAATAAGTTCTATAGACCATCATTCAATAATATTATTTATATCCATAAATCCATAGATTTTTTTAAATTAATATACTAGCGAGCTTAATAGATCCAACAATTGTGACCTACAATATAAATAACCTTTTTTGATTTTTTTACCTTCTACTCTAATTTTTTGCCTTTCTGAATAGTGTATAGCTCAATAGTATTAATTTTGTCAATAGTAGCACTGACCAATTATACCATTGAAATAGTTTTATAATCAATGCACTCATACAAGTTTAACATTCATAGCAAATTGGAATTATTGAGAAAGTAGAAACAGCCGAGCCCCAACTTTACAAGGCTCTTTTGGTAGAAGAATGAATGCCGCTGAGTAGTAATCCATTTAGTTTGAAAAAAAAAATTTTTTTTTCGCTGTATGCCGCACACAGCAGGGTAGGCAGAGGGAATTTAGTGTTAAGACACTCCGTTCCCCACTTTTCGCCAAGTTCTGGAGGCTTTGCGTGTTGAGTGGCGGAGCTCAATCCCGCGCTTTGCCTCGACACCAGAGCGAAGAAATAAAAATATAAATGTAAAAAATATTTCTTTTCCTCAAGTGGGGATCGAACCCACAACCAGTGGATTTTACAGTCACACTTTGTGCCCCACGATTGGCCTCGATTGGCCTCAAAAAAAATACTAGTCAGTAATATCGACGGATGATAATTTTTCGCGATAACGTCATAAGAAAACTGATGAAAAATTGCATACTTTTAGGAATTGAATTATTATTATTTTGTATAATAAAAGGAAGAAGTTGGTTAAACTTTTTTTTATAAAATTAACATTTGTATATGCACTCGTTGATTCAAATCAGACCAAGAGTCAGACGGAACGTGACGTCATAATCGCTTATATTTTATTAACTTAGCTTCACGCTTTATCCTAGCGGGGTAGTCAGAGAGAACGGAGCGCCAAACGCTACGGTCTAATGCCACGTGCAACTCGCGAGAGCGCACTGATAGGGCGTCCCCACAAGGCGAGGCGCATCAGTGCGCCCTCGCTGGTGTGTCAAGTGTAGTAAACATTAGCATATAATTTTTTTAAGGTATTTTTTATTGATATTTTATTTGTATCTGCATCTATAAAAGGACATGTCCCCACTGACTGAGGTAAGACGCACGCACAGCCGTAACCGCTGTGCGTAGAAACGTGAAATTTGGACAGATTTATATTTTCGAATTCTGGAAATCCGAAAGGGATGAAATAGGGATTGAAAGTTTATATGAAAAAAAAATTAAATTAACACCGATTTTTATAAAATTTTAAACTCAGTCTTAAAAATATTTCATTGAACACGTCTTCCGTGGTTTTTTTAATTCACCCCCTAAGAGTGCAAATAAGGGTTTGAAAGTTTGTATAGGAAAATCCTTAAATCGCCACTAGTGTTGCCGAATTATCGATAGTTTCGCGATCGATAGTTTTAATCTAAAAAAGCCTATACGATCGATACAACAATCGATAGTATCGATCTTATCGATACTATCGATTCTATCGATAGTTTAGAAGAATACAATACAATCGGCTAAGTGCAATACTATCGATACTATCTGTAGTATCGTATCTCCTAATCGGAAATTAATCAATACAATCGATAGTATCGATACTATTAAATGTCTAGGATACAATAGTATCGATAAAATCTATAGTATCGATACCATCGATTATTTTGCACTATCGATTATATGCTAATTTACGATAGTATTGAGTATGATTCTTAAGCTTAATTACAAGATGAAATGAAAAGAACAAAATACGTTTTTATTATATTTATAATAACGTATGAATAAGCAATTAGTTACGTACTTCAACTAAGATGTTTCTTATATCATATTGATTGGTTACTACACATGAAAATAATAAGCAATACTATCGCAAATTAGCAAGCAATCGATAGTTCACAATAATCGATAGTATCGATACTATCGATACTGTCGATATTATCGTTTCCTAGAAATTCAATAGTATCGATACTATCGATAGTATCGATGTCTTTCTGATTTGGAGATACGATACTATCGATAATATCGATAGCATTGCATTTGTCCGATAGTATTGTACCCTTTTGAACTATCGATATTTTCGATACTATCTCTTTAATCGATACTATCGATTTTAATATCGATAGTCCTTCTATCGGACTACTATCGATAGAATATCGAATTCCGATCGATAGTCCACTATCGATCGGCAACACTAATCGCCACAGATTTTTATATAATTTTAAATTTAGACTCTTGACAATGTGCCATTCCCGCTAAATAGATACAATAAACTTATATATTATATTATAAAACAAATAGTTATATCGTCTACTATTCATACGTCCACCAATTATAGCCATAATATATATGAAAAAATAAATAACTTCTGGTTACGTAATTACTAGCTAGACCCCCTACCCCCCATGTCATCAAAAATAAGCAAAACCCAAGACCCCCCCGCCCCCCTACAGTGTTTACGTAATACTTGAATGGCCCCTATAACAAAATAATAAAGGTTACTTATATACCTGTCATAAGTATGAAAATTGATCTGCTATATTAGCTGATAAACTGTTACTTAAAATGAAAAATAATGAAAGAAACCCATAAATACAACAACTGTAAAATTGTTCTCCCAGACCACCGCCGAGAGGAAGACGGTTTCACTAAAACTTACAAGGGATTTTACGCAGTCGGGTGAAAATATTCAGAAAATATCCATCTCAAAATAAAACAATTTGGGATTCTGTAGGTATTAAAAAAAGACAAGAATAAAACAAAAAATATCATCTTCACGCTGTGTAGGAACCTAGTGTAAAGACATTCCGTTCCTCATTCAACACCGGACTTTGTTTTGCCCTAATGCCAGAGCGAAGAAATGAAAATATTAATACGAATAACGAATCATCGAATCCACCGTCACAACCGTCCCGTTTAGTGTTGCGTCCGATCGATAGTCCACTATCGATCGGAATTCGATATTCTATCGATAGTAGTCCGATAGAAGGACTATCGATATTAAAATCGATAGTATCGAAACTATCGATAGTTCAAAAGGGTACAATACTATCGGACAAATGCAATGCTATCGATTTATCGATAGTATCGTATCTCCAAATCAGAAAGACATCGATACTATTGAATTTCTAGGAAACGATAATATCGACAGTATCGATAGTATCGATTATTGTGAATTATAATATAATTGCTTATTCATACGTAATTATAAATATAATAAAAACGTATTTTGTTCTTATCATTTCATCTTGTAATTAAGCTTAAGAATCATACTCAATACTATCGTAAATTAGCATATAATCAATAGTGCAAAATAATCGATGGTATCGATACTATTGTATCCTAGACATTTAATAGTATCGATACTATCGATTGTATTGATTAATTTCTGATTAGGAGATACGATACTACAGATAGTATCGATAGTATTGCACTTAACCGATTGTATTGTATCGATAATTTGGCAACACTAGTCGCGTTACAGCCACATCCTTGTGTCACGACGGCCTATTAGAATAAACATTACAAGAATAAATTTGTTTAAATAACATCTAAATCAAGGCATTTCCAATGGAGATAATGGATCCTCGATCGGTTATAAAGGGTTTAAAAATAGCCGCTCAGACAGCGACAACGCCCCACGCTCCACCACAAGTGGCGGAGTGAACGATCATCGAGAGCTGTCGGCCGAAGCCGCGCCCGCCTCACGCTCAGGGCGCCGCGCCACGTCTCCTCATCGCGGCTGGCACGATCTCACATGTTATGTGGATCTCGTGAAGAGCTTACTATAGAAATGATCCTATGAAGTAAGGTCTTAATGGGAGCTCGAAAAATTTTGAACGTCATTCTGCGCGAGAAAATCTTGCCAGCGCGATTCAGAATTCGGCTTAAATGGTATAACGCCATCTAGCATTGGCTATGATCATTAAGACATAGTAGTGCCCAATCCACACCACAGAACACCTATACCCTTTGAGTATAGGTGTTCTGTGGTGTGGATTGGGCTTTATATTTTATCTGTAGTTCCGTTTTCTTAAGTCATTACAAATACAATTCAAATTTTGATTTTTGCTAAAATATATGGTTTATATTTTTTTATACACATTGTGTTAAGGGATATAGTGATTGTTGAAAATAAGTATTACAAAATTTTCAAATTAATTTATTCAAAAGTATAAAATGAATGTGTTTCAAGACTTACTTCAAAGTAGAGACAGTAATTCAGCAGCTATTTTTTTTGACCAATTGTGTAGTATTTTTTCTATAAAATCCGCAAAAGTTTTAGATATTAACAAATTAGAATTAATTGATGAAGACCTAATTGATGAAATAAAGAGTCTATCTTTGGATTTATTAATATGTTTTGGGAAGACTCTCAGGGATTTGAAATGTTCTATAATAGATAAGGAAAACTTACGAACTCACGATATTTATTTGAAATACAAGGGCTATAATAAAATTACTGTTTCCTCTGTCAATTTACCACACTCACAACTACAAGACCGTGAATATTTGTCCCTTGAAGAAGTGGTAACAGCATATTTAAATTACATAAAAAGTTTAAGTGTCTATTTAAAAGAATTGGAGAATATAGACCACCACTTCACTGTAGTGGAACCTGTTAAACCAACTTTTAAAGATGATTACCGAAGAATTGCACTTGGTTTGGTATTGTTTCTTGATTCATCACTTATTTAACTATAACAAAATGTAATATGGAAAAGTTGATTTAATTTACAGATGAAAGAGTGTGGTTACATGTAGAAATTACAACTAGTGGATTAGCTACCAATGTTCATCTAGTTGGTCAGTCAGAAGAATGGCATGATAAATTACAAGATAAGCTATTATCTTGGGACCATGACAAAGATATTGTGGAAAATATTTTAACTGTATTTGGTAAGTTAAAAATATCAAAAGTGTTTATTGTTAACTTATTTTATTTTGTAATTTATTAATTAAAATATTTTTGCAGATTCGGTGAAGACAAAACATTCTGCTAAACAAATAAATATGAATATGGATGTTATTGATAACAAAGATTTGCAAACTTTATCATGTGGAATTTGTTTTTGTGCAGAGTTGCCTGATCTTGGTGTACCACAGCCATTATGCCAGAATCCCAAATGTGGTGTTTACTTCCATAAAAACTGTTTATTTCAGGTATGTCACTATAAATAGCTCAGAATATTGACTGGGACTCATAACCCAAGTGTAGGTGTGTTTGTGACCAAGTGACTTTTTTAAATGTGGATTAACATTAGCCTCCTTGTCTAAGCTGTTTTTATTGACACCAAATTTGAAATTATTCTACTAGTAAAATATTATGCCAGACTATTTTTGGTCTAAGATACCAGTGCATAAATCTGCAGGTATCTGCTTTGTTCAATAAAACTTCTTTCTAAGAATAATACATGACATTAGAATAGATTATTCTACTAAATAAGTTTCATTAAAAAACAGATACCTGTACATTTATGCACTGAGATCTCAACCTATTAAGTAACAATTGAAACATTTATCAAATGTCATACGAGTAGAACTTTCTTAAATATTTTTACATTGAGATATGCCATTATATCAGTTTCAGTTTATAGACATTTAATTTCTATTGTTTCATTGAAATTTAATATACAATAATCATTCTATATGTATTAAAATTTTAAATATTCAAAAGTTGTTTTGTCAGCTTAGCTAAATATTAAGAGGCCATCCAGTAATTAGCTGTCTCATGTTCAAGAGGTAGACGAATGTGATAAGAGGTGGGAGTAGTCCTAACTTACTTTTTTGTAATAAAAGCAATTTAATACTTAACACTATTAAGGAATCAAGTCCTTCTGAAAGATAATTATGTGTATTGAGATGCATTACTGAAAATAATTTATCTTTGCGAGTGGGAATATATATTTATTATATTGTTTTCAGTGGTTGGTTGCTTGTGAAGGTGGCAGAGTTCCAGCATTTGGGATAGCTAATGGCAGTTGCCCCACTTGTCTACAACCAATTACGTGCAGCGAAAAAGATAATTAAAACGTTAATTTATAGTATTTTTAAACGATTTTTAAGTAAATAAATAAAAATAATATTTGAACATTTTTATGACCAACCTTTTTTTTAAGTGCATTATGATATTAGAAAGCCAAATTGCCTGTAATTGTATCAATACCTTTATGGCATAGTAAAGGAAATGTGACTAATGTCATATTATTAATAGAATATTTTCTTATGTACAAATATTGTATTATAGGGTACTATCGGTGCCAATCGTGGCGCACGGGCATAGAGTGTGACTGTAAACTTAACTGGTTGTGGGTTCGATCCCCACTTAAGGAAATGTAATATTTGTTTAAATTTATATTTCCATATGTTCGCTCTGGTGTGCACAGGCAAAGCACGGCGTTGAGCACTGCCACACACAACGCTTCTAGAATTCGGTGGAAAATGGCGAACAGAGTATTAAAATACTAGGTACACTGCTGTGGGCGGGATACAGCGTAAAGCTGATTTGATTTGATTTTTTGATCTATTTAAGTAAAACGCGTATTATAGGATTTATAGGCGCCATTGTGCGCTATGGTTTTAGAAAGTTTTTGGTCTGTTGTTTTTGAGTATTAAGTAGGTATCCAGTAATGTGTGCTATGAATAATGTAATCAGTATTTATTTCTTTTCATCGTTATTTTTGATAAATACCTAAATGTTTTAACTGAAAATGTTTGATATATTTATGACTTGTGCATAAATTTTGTATGTTGCTTATGGTACAAACATTATTATAATTTTATTACTTTAATGTCGCATATGTCTTTTCGTCGACAGTAAATATTCTGTGTGACTCTCACCTCTTTTCTGGATATCATAATGTGTTGTGCTATCTATACATGATTTTATAAGTAAATTTAAAAATACAGCACATGTATATATTCATAGTGAAAAAGGATAATTCTTCGAAACTTCTTATCATAGATAGTTGGCCACGGAACATATTGTCTTAACACTTCGTTCTCCACTTTCTACCCGAATTCAGGTATATTTGTGTTGAGTGCCGAAACCCACCCAACACCGTTTAGTCTTGCCAGAGCTTAAATATAATTATTCCTCTGAGCTCTAATACAAACTGGCCTCTAGTGATATATGGAAACAATGATCATCCCATCCGAAATCCAGAAAAAAATCTTAAATATAAAGTTGTTTTATTAGAGATTATTAAAAAAAAAAAATATACCAAAAAATGACTCGAATTCTTCTACACCGGATTGCATTCTTGGAATTTTTCCTGTTGTCTGATTAAGAATAGCGATCACGAATAACGATTTTTATGTTTTGATGTGATGTTTTTTCACCCACCATAGGCGTAGGAATAGGGAGTAGAATAGTCTTGTACCCACCCCAGAAATATCATTAAAAAATTGCCCTGAAAAAGTTTTAAAAATACCTTTACACGAACATATCCATGTCCACCAGAAACCTAGTGTTAAGACACTCCGTTCCCCACTTTCTGCCGAATTCTGGAGGCATTGCGTGTTGAGTGGCAGAGTAAATATTTCATCTCCTGGAGTGGGGATCGAACCCACAACCAGTCGGTTTTACAGTCACACCTCGTGCCGCTGCGCCACGACTGGCCTCAACAAATATAAAACATTAAAAATTAAATATGTGGCGCTGCTATCAGTACAAGAGATGTAGGCCGGATTAGGTCAAGGAAAAATGTGCCGCGCTTGATGGCCAACGTCATTTCTACACTATATGAACAGTAACACAAATGCAAAGCTCAGTTTAGATATCGCCGAATGTATTCTTTTAAGTTCACTTAGCATCATCTAAAAAGAAATATATATTTCTTTTATTTACTTAAATCAAATTATTATTTATTTGAACAAATAAAACAAACACTTAACAAAATCTTTAGGTTGACTGAAAGGCATATTGTTTGAAATTTTTTAATATTATTAAAAATTACGTAGACATAATATTTTGTGGTTACATAGAGAATAATTCTGTATAAACTGTTGCGAACAATGCTCGCATCAGCTGTTGAACGACAGTTGGCGAAGCATTCACTCGGAGCCATCGCCACTTTGCAATGGCATATTGTTAAAAACTCGTATTCCTACTATGTAATTAATTCGAACAAAAAAAGCGGGTATGAAACGGTACACAAAATCTTTATTTAAATTATATAAACAGAATTCACATGACAAAATAAATGAGTGCTGCTCAACCAGCGTCGCTTACAAAATTAATGTTAAAGTTTTATTACAACTAGTATTTTATGTATAAATCATTTATATTGCCATGTAAAAATGTAAGGTGTTGACTATCTTTTAAAGTAATTCATCACAAGGGTATACTTTCGTAAGTGCGCGTTGAGAGGCTGGTGCTTGATCCGGGTGCCTCGCCACTTTGCGGACCAGTCTCACGACCAACATTCTGAAATATATTAAAAATTATTTATAATAATGTTCAAATATATAAAGTGCATTTTAGATTCATCGTGGTGCAGCGCCGCAGTATCTGACTATAAACCCAACGATCGTGGGTTTGATTCTTAATCGTGGGAGTGAATTATTTTCAATTCTTTGCTCTGATAAAAAGGTAAAGTGCGGCGTTGGGTCCACTCAATGTCTCGAAAACGGGGTTGTGTGTAGAGAAAGCAAAGCAAAGTATATAAACGTGTATATGAAGAAGAATTAAATTATTATGTGACTTTGGACAGATTTAATATTTCAGCAGAGATAGGGCTGCTATGTATGAATACCCTGGATTTGTAATGCTTTACAAGAGGGCGTTTGGGGGCCGTACCGAATATTATTGTGCAGAAGGAACCCTAAATAATATACTAATATTTACTAAACTACATAATATAATTACAGTTTGTTTTTAATTTCATCTTACGATAAGAAAAGTGTATTACTTTTCTTATCGTAAGTTGAGTATATGATTTGTTCGATTATGGGTTAAATAAATAGCAAACAATTTGAGTAAATAAATAAATTAAAACAAACTGTTTTATTAGGGTGCCGTATCGAGAGAATTAAACGGGACTCTTCGATGTCTATCTGTCTGTCGCCAGTCCGTATCTCATGAACCGTGATAGTCAGACAGTTGAAATTTTCATAGATGCTATAATGCTATAACGACAAATACTCAAAAACAGAATAAAATAAATATTATAGGTGGAGATCCCATCGTTTAAAACTGTAGGGATTAGATTTTCTAATGAAACTTATATTTAAGAATGATACATGATAGTAGAATAGATTACACTAGGGTTGCCCAAAAAAATCCTGCCGCAATCACCTTTAATTAATGTTTTTCGTAACTCGTTTTTGGAGAAAATTGCACTCATATGTTTTTTATGTGAATCGCACATCATTTGAAAGAAAATCGCATAAGGAATTGGAAAAACAATGGTTGCCAGCTCTCAGTCTGCCGCAAGTCCAAGGTTGCCTGGTTTAAAGAGGTTACTTAATGTGAATATTTGCACTCATGTGTTTTTTTAATGAATTATATATCAAATTAAAGCTTAAGAGAATAGACGATGAAATACGCGATTTGCCTTATGTTTTAAAGTAAAATATTATATAATAGAAGGTCAATCTAAAAATTAATGTTTATTCTAGCTATTTACCTGTTAAATGATGATTATAATCATATTAAGAACATACAAAAAACTATTTAAATATGAAATCATCCTTATTTTTCAAGTGAAATAATGAACCCATGATATTAAGTCTTTGCTAAATCTGTTTTCTAAATACTAATACTAATTTAAATTATCATTTTAAAACGACTAAATTATCTAATTAAATAAATGCTTACAAATATCAATCTATTATAAGGTATTAATTACATCATGTTTCCTTAAGATAATGAAGGGCGACAATTATTACGTATGTTTTTTTATTAATTAAGAAAATATGGAAAATAACATTTCAATATACTCTCTCTCTCTTTGTCCTCTGCTCGTTAGATTTTTTTTTCTCGTTTTTTTTTTGATAACGGTTGGCGCAATCTTTTTTTTCTCACACAACTTTTAAGAATTTGCATTGAAAGAAATATATATGATAGAATTATAATAAACAAAATTAATTTATCAAAAATAAATTCTAACAAATTTCGACAGTAATGCCGAATAATAAACGCTATTTAAGGTTTATGACCAGGAGTCGGCAAATATCAATTAGTTGTCTACTTTTTACTATAGATAAACATTTTGCGGCGGTATACAAAGCAAACAAAATGCAATAATTTTATTTTCGTAGATGTATTGTTTCTAAATGCAATAACAGTGCAGATGGCAAAATGAGATGTTTTTGAACATATTACTTAGTTACTTACCTTTCGTTTTGGAGTGAAGACGTTTTTAGTTAACATGACAAAAATGAAGATCTGTTTTTTGTGCGAAAATGTGTGTGGAATTTAATAATGAGTCTTAAGTGTAAAATTCTGTTGTTGTTTCGCCAAAAAATGATTTTTATATACAGTAACATTTTCTTAAATAGTAACACAATGCACGGTTATCACTTGTTACAAAAAGTTCATTGTTGTAAAAAAAAATATAAAGAAGAACCGCACTCGAGGAGATGAAATATTCACTTAAATTTATATTTCCATCTCTTCGTTCTGGTGTCGAAGCAAAGCGCGGCGTTGAGTTCTGCCATTCAACACGCAATGCCTCCAGAATTCGGCAGAGAGTGGGGAACGGAGTGTCTTAATACTAGGTTCCCTCTGCCTACCCTGCTGCATGCGGGATACAGCGTGAATCTGATTTGATTTTTATTTTTCAATTATTTTCTAATGCAAAACGTAAGTATAATTAATGTTTGATAAGTATAATTAAATTTAATGTTTAATATTATATATTTTTCTCTGAGGACGAAGAGAGAGATTGAGAGTTTATAACGAGGTAATTTTCCATATTTTCTTGATTAATAAATAAAATATCTGCAATAATTGTCAACCTACATTATATTATGAAAACATTATGTAATTAATACCTTATAATAGAACGATATTTGTAAACGTTTATTTAATACTAGTGGGCGCGCGCAGCTTCGCCCGCTTATTTGAACCCTTACGGGGTATTTTTAGGAGTCTGAATTTCAAATATTATAAAAATCGGTGCCGATTAAAAAAAAAACCATACAAACTTTCAGCCCCCATTTTATCCCTTTAGGGTTCAATTTTCTTAAAATCCCTTATTAGTGGATGTCCAGATTACGAAAAAAAACATCTGTCCAAATTTCACGTTTCTACCATCAGCGGCTGTGCGTGCGTCTTACCTCAGTCAGTCAGGTACTTGTTTTATATATATAGATGATAATTTAGTCTTTTTAAAATAACGATTTAAACGAGTATTAATATCTAGAAAACAGATTTAACAAAGACTTAATATCATAGACTCATTATTTCAATGGAAAAATAAGGGTGATTTCATGTTTAAATAGTTTTTTGTATGTACTTAATATGATTAAAATCATCATTTAACAGGTGAACAGCTAGAATAAATATTAATTTTAAGATTGACCTTCTATTTTATAATATTTTACTTTAAAACATAAGGCAAATCGCGTATTTCATCGTCTATTCTCAGTCAAAAGGAATCAGAATAAAATATTTCGAATGACGGCAACCTTTGCTTGCGGCAGCCATTTTCCAGGCAGCCATGTGTTTTAGTGATGACAAAAAAATAAGCTTTAATTTGATATATTAAAAAAACACATGAGTGCAAATATTCACATTAAGTAACCTCTTTAAACCAGGCAACCTTGGACTTGCGGCAGACTGAGAGCTGGCAACCATTGTTTTTCCAATTGCTTATGCGATTTTCTTTCAAATGATGTGCGATTCACATAAAAAACATATGAGTGCAATTTTCTCCAAAAACGAGTTACGAAAAACATTAATTAAAGGTGATTGCGGCAGGATTTTTTTGGGCAACCCTAGTGTAATCTATTCTACTATCAAGTATCATTCTTAAATATAAGTTTCATTAGAAAATCTAATCCCTACAGTTTTAAACGATGGGATCTTAGGCCATTAAATGGAGCTCCCATATAACAAACGTGATTCTTTAGCCGTTTTTATATATAATGGTTCAGAGTTCTTTGTACGTGATCCCGACTTCGCACACGACTCGCACTTGGCCGAAGAAACCGTGACAGTCACATTTTTATTATTTAACAAAAACCTGAAAGTTTCTCTGCACATACACCCAACACCGGTAACTACGTACTATCAGTGAATATGAAAATTGTATGGTGATTAATAAAGTCTATAGAATAGTACCTAACTTTCGTTAAATTATAAATCTCAACATTTTTATATTTTCTAATATAAGAAATGACATTATCTATATATCTGTATATCTTAAAATTAATAGAATCTGAATACAAAACACAATAAACTAAATACAATTTACAACGCAATAATGTTAATCATATTAATAATAGAAAAAAGGTACATAGAAGTTTATTTTAAAATTACTATAAGAATCTTATTGTTACTATTTTAAATTTAAATAAAGATATATGTCTTTCACATTTTTAAAGTGTTATTCTCCAATTAGGAAAGAAAAATGTGTTTTAGAATATGTATGGCCATACACATTAATGTATGGCTTAGTGGTCAGAGCGCTTACACTGTCTCCAAGAGGTGCAGGTTCAAATATTTATAGGTTTTCTAAAAAGTATTAAATGTATATGTTATTTACATATATTTATTTATTTGTTTGATGATAAAAACAGCAACTAATTATATATTTTTTTTGCAAAAAATATTTCATTTAAATAATGTTTATGCATTGAAGAATATTCCTTTTTCCATATTTTTGATTTTTTGATTTTATATATTTTTATAAGCTCCAAGGAAATTGGAAATAAATAAGTTATTTATGATACATGATAAATTTTAAGTTCAGAAAATAATGCAATGTATAATTTAATGTAACATACAATATTCTTTTTAGTTTCAAGTTGTATCCCATATGCAGGATACCTATTTCCACCACTATGTATGATACATTGCATGTTTATTGATGGAGTGGCGGGGATAAACACCGTGCTTTGTCTTTTTACCGACGACCCAGCGAGGACAGGAAAATTATTGTATTGTCCAAATGGGGATCGAACCCAAAACGAAAAACGCCACATAACAGTCAGCTGTGGTGCAAGGGTGTGGAAGTAAGGTTGTGGGGGGAGAGTCAACATTAGTACAGACTTCAGAATGAATACTAAATACAAAAAAAATTGTAACTGATCATTATAGAAATGTATAAATACCTTTACATGTATTTGATTTTTGAGCATGGCAGCACGTAAGATTAGCATGGATGTCCGTCGTTGATATTCTTTACCCATTGCTAGACTTCTTTCAAAAGTAGTACTCCTCTGGTCTACATCTTTAGCATATAATATTTTATTATGAGAATCAATGCGTGCTTGAATTTGTCCATCGAGAATTAAGTGCATCAGCTCATCTTCTAGAGCATTTACTGTACAGTTAAAGGCAGCTGCCATTAGACACATGTCAGCAGAGAGATATGGGCTGAAGTATTGAATTAGCGCTCTATTACGAATCATCATGTACAAAGTATTCAAATGTGGTGCTAAATACATATCTAAAAGTAGATTGTCTCGAATCTCATCCAGTAACCTCAAGCATGAAGCATACTTGGATTCGTAAAATTTAAAAATTATGTCTCGTAACTGAGGTTCTAGCTCTAGGAATAATTTAAAAGAACTGCTAACTATAACTTGCTTTTGAAGCTCAGACCTGTCAAAGGTTGCCAACGCACAAAGTCCTCCATATACTGCTATGTTGTTGCTACTGAGTAGTTCTGGATAGTCACAATGGTCAATGCTGGCGGCTAGGAAATGTTTTGCAGCTGATTTATATTTCTTTGTTGCTAGCTCTGCAAGCCCAGCTGCACATTTTAAGCGAGTCAAAATAGCTTGATTAGAATCTTTTCCTGAAGCTTCATTAAAGTCCGGAGTTCCTTCTGCTTTTGATACAAAATTTAGAACATGTGACCAATTTTGTAAATACACTGACACTTTAACTACATTGAGGCACATCATTATTACATGCTTGCCGCTTGTGCAGTAATCACGAGCTCTAGAGTAACATTTCAAAGCACTAGTAAGATCTCCACAGTCCAAATAATGATCTCCTAAATCATCATGTCCTCTTCTAATGCTTTCTTTTATGGAATTAGTTTTGTAATTTTTAAGATCTGTATCTAATTTTTCCAATTTTATGGCAGCTTTCTTTGTTTTCGATTCTACCCATATAGAGTCCAGTACAGGTATGTCTTGTGAGCCCATTTGGACTGCTACATCGGGCAAGCCTGCTGTGGCTATAGCTTCAGCAAGCTTTTTATGTAGAGATTGATATAGACTTACGTTGTATGTGGTCATGACGTAAGAAATAGCCATTTTGAGTGCCTCTAATCTTAGAGAAGGACAATGATCTGCTACAAACATTAATCTGTATAATCTAGCAAAGCCAGTATACGAAGCAGCATAAGTTTCCAAGTCCAAGGTGGGATTTTCAACCACATAACGCTCTGTCTCATTGTTTTCATTATCTTCAAGTGGAACATCCACTTGCATAGGCTCCGCCGGATGCTAAAAGAATGAAATATGTTAAACACTAATTGATTCTGTCCTTAACTTTATAGTTTTTAATATATCAAATGAATTACATTTAAAGTAATATGTTTCTTACCATTTCGATCATTTTATTGGAAAAAACTTGAGTTATAAAAGAAAATAAGCGAATTCCCTTGTCAACGCAGGAAACCAACCTAGAACACAATGTACATATATCTTCTTTGATGTTTTAAATAAAGTTTATTGCCTATTCTATAAAAAGTCACTTTATTTACAACTTCTATAAATAAAATTTACAGAAAATAATTATTATCAAAATACCTTTATCATTACGTTTCTTTTTTGCAGCGGCATTTTTCTTTTTTGACGATGAAATACAGTGTTGCTGTATCCAAAATACATAGATAAAATATAATAGTGATCATTATTTAATAATAAAAATACTAATTATAATAATATGAGAAATGTACAAAAATTGTACCTAAGACTTTTTGTAATAATATATATAATTATAAAAACGATTACATACTATTTAATGATATTGATAAAAAAACACAGTAAGAAACCTTAGACTTGCCTTTAGATAGAGATTTCATTACTTTTCACAGAGAAATGAACATGTTTTTGGTGAGATTTCACTTCTTTTTTGTGGAAAGCAAATTTTAACCTGACTTGTTTAGCAGAGCTATTAGTGTCATAAATCAGTCAGAGTAGGTAGGAGTGACAACTAAATCGGAGATGGCGTGGGATTGTTAGGTTTTCTTACTAGATTTATTTCTATTTATTAGGCGTTGGTTTTTTTTAGTTCTCTATCTTTATTTTTTCTCCGGCTCTGATTCTTGTACAGTAGCTATTTTTCGTATTACCTATTCACGCTGTCTATTTATTCTTTTAAATAGTTTCGGTAGTTCTGTAATGTAATTTCTGAAAGATCAGGGCGGTATACACGCCTAAATATTCACTCCTTAATATTTTATTAATCACGCTGAATAACTTTTGAAAACATTTTCATATCTTCCAGAGTTTAGCCGAGAAATTAAGGCTCTTCAGCAAATGCTAAATATCTTAATTTAAGTACCTTAATAGAAGAGTTCCATTAATTTGAAGAAATTGTCAAAGGCAGTATATCAATGTCTCTAATAGCTTGGCTGGGCTTTTATGGTTTATGATCAGGGTCAACAGAACCAGATCTTCGATGTTTCTAGTGCATGAAAATACTTCAGACTTTCGTTTTTTTATTCACATGTAGAGCAATAGGCATATCACGGTGATTAAATTTCCATTTCTCCCATAGTTTAGCCGAGCTCTGAGGGTTCTTTATCAGATACTCAAAACTTTTAATTGTTAGTATATAAAATGAAGAGTTCCACCACACTGAATGAATTTTGCTAAGTCAGTATGTCGATATATATAATAGCTTGGTTGGGCTCTTACAGTTTCTCTTGAGGGTTTCCTTACACACAGACCCTACCTCTCGTCTTTGAGAAGTACTAATTCTATTTTGGTAATCAGTGAGTGAATCAGTGTCGAAATGCAACTTTGCTTTAGCCTAACTTTGGAAATATATGACAAATTACTAAGACGATAATTTAAAAGCTCTAAATCTAGCCAGAGGTTCTCAAATAGGGATACGAAGGTACTCCAAAATGGTTCCAGAAAAGGAGGGCAGACGGCGCTCGACTTGGCGGCAGCACTATCGTGTCCCCATAGGTCCCAGATGCTTGTACCTATATGAAAATTTCTTAAATATTTGTAAATTTTCAGTACGCATGCGCAATTTCTGTCATTTGTTATTGATAATAGAAATCTGACGTACGTTTTGAGTGCAATTGTTGTTAATATCTATTATTATTCATCAATACGTGCTTATCTACATATATTTTTTACAAACAATAATAGTGACAAGCATTCATATAAGAGATAAGTACAAACGCAGCAGCTTAGCTAAACAGTACGGAAATAGGGAACAATTTATAAAAAATTTAAATTTTTTTTTAAGTTAAATTTATAATTTTAAAAACTGTGTTTTATTTTGTTCTTTCGTCACGTAAAATAACGAATATATTTTTAGTAAGTATTATATTCTTAGTATTATATTCACAATTTTTTTTTAATATTGTTTACCTACTCTAACTAATTTAATTATTATAATGTCAAATAAGTAATGGGTAATTCTTTGTTCATTATTTTAATAATAAAAAGTACACTTATGGCCACCATCGATTCCTACCGAAAACAAGTTTTGGCGATGTGGAAAATATCTATACATATATACCTACCTATAATAATATTATTACTCATCGCTGCCTGTACATTTAAAAACATATATGACAACATCTATTATTGAGTCAATAAAGTAGAACCCAAAACAATAGTTTTTAATGTGTTTGCTTGTGCACGCTAATCTAAAAAAAGAGCTTATCCAAATTATATATACGCCTATACGCCTTTCTGCATCCATCTCGTCTCTTCCATCCTTTACTGAACATACTCCAAATATACCACTTCCATTATATATAGTTTTCACTACTGTATTTTGGCAAACTTCTATTAACACATCGGGCTTATTTTATTTAAATCATTAATAGTAATTATTTTTTTTATGTCCATATAAATTAATTAAAAAACTAGTCTAATCTAGTCTTTCTAAAAAGAGATCGCACCTCCACAACAGTTATCTTTCTTTCATTCTTCTTCTGTAATACCCAGGTTTCGGTACCAACACTGCATTGTGTACGATCAAACGCGCAGCTGTGGTGACGATTTGCCGTCTCATCATTGCAGCTAAGGCTCCATTAACCCTGTTACCGGCAGCGATACACCTTTCCGCATCCATCTCGTCTCTTCCATCTTTACTGAACATACTTCCCAAATATACCACTTCACTAACTTGTCCCAGTCCGTCGTGGCGCAGTGGGACAAAGGTGTGACTGTAACGCGACCTACAACCGTCGCGTTCGATCCCCATTCGAGGAGATGTATTATTATTTATAAAGATTTTACTTTCACTCCCATGTCAATTTGTTTTAAATTTATATTATAAACTAATTTGTTCGACAAATTGCTACAAAATCAGTGTTCATTGAATTGGCTGAAACTTTAATTTTCAATGTATTCATATTGTCTTAAAAATGATAATATTATTAGATGACGAAAGTAGATTCAGATGAGAAAATAAATAATTGTGTTTTTGAACAGCGAGCGTATCGCTAGTTAAAAAAAATGTATACAATACAATATGGTGATAGTGTAAAGGGCTTGATAACAATAAATAGCTAGTAAGTATATAAAATAATACTTCAAACAACATAGTTAACTTTGATAAACGTTTTAATTATTTTATAATTTACATGCATTAAGATTATGCATACATAATATGCATTAATAATATGCATTAATAATATATTTATATTATTATTCGTTTTTCTTTGAATTTATTATAGATTTTATAACGTCAACGTATAGAAATATTGTAGGTATTAAACCTGGAGGAAATTGAATGATTATGGAAAGCTAAAATTATTGTGCTGTTATTATTCTTGAAATTATCGTATTAATATTTGGACAGCGTAATAACTTAATTATACCTAACTATAATAACTGAATCAAGATTCTAATAATTATATTTACAAGTACGTACATTAGCCATAAGAAACTGAAAATGTACTGTTATTTATAGCTGGCGCCGTGACTCGTGTGAAGAGAAATGACGTACATGAGTGTTTCTAAAGCAGTAGAGCACATAATATTGTGCCTGGTAAACGACATTTTTATGTAACGTTTGTTTAATTCATTTTTTTCACATTTTTTAAATTATTTTAAACGATTTTATTAATTATTTTAAAATTTTCTTAGGTTACTCATATCTTCGAATTATTGGAATCAAATCATCACTATGAAGGCGATTCTACTTTTTATATTCATTTATCTTTTATATTGTGAAGGTGTCGTAACAAGGTACGATGAAGTTAATGATAGACCGATTATTGGAATTTTATCTCAAGAACAATCTCATCATCTCAAAACAAAGTACACTGAAGAAAACTATACAAGTTATATAGCAGCTTCGTACGTCAAGGCTGTGGAAGCATCAGGCGCTCGAGTGGTTCCTATCTTGTAAGTTTTTAGATTTTTTTATCAATCTAAAATTTCAATACATCTTCGAAAATAATTTAATTGCGTTTGCTTTGCTTTGTATCGCGCCTCAAAATGTTTATCTATAGTAAAAGTAGACAACTAATTGATATTTGCCAACTCCTGGTCATAAACTGTAAATAGCGTTTATTAGTTGGCTTTACTGTTAGAATTTCTTCGAATTAATTTTTGCTGAATTAGTTTGTTTGTTTTGTTTATTATAATTCTATTATTTATATTTCTTTTCTAAAAAAAAATGCAGCAACCGTTGTCAAAGCAAACGAGCAGAGGACGAAGAGACAGAGAGAGAGAGAGAGAGAGAGAGAGAGAGAGTTTAATGAAATGTGCTTTTCCATATTTTCTTAATTAATAAAAAAAAAATATCCGCAATAATTGTCATCCTTTATTATATTAAGGAAACATGATGTTATTAATAACTTATTGTAGATCGATATTTGTAAACATTTATTTAATTAGATAATGTAGTCGTTTTAAAATGATAATTTAACTCAGTACTATTAGTGTAAATCCATGATATTGAGTTTTTGCTCAATCTGTTTTCTTTTAGAAAACAGATTTAGATCATGAATTCATTATTTCACTTGAAAAATAAGGATCTTTTTCGCTATTCTTTCATCACTCAATTGTTCGACGTGCCCAAACCAGCTGAGCACGTTCTTTTTCATTTTCATCGTGAAATCCGCGATAGTACCTGCCATTCTGTGTATCTCTTTATTGCGGATTCGACCGTATATCCTGACTCCGTATATCCTACGAAGAGATCTCATCTCCACGGTATTCATCTTCTTTTCATTCTTCTTCTGTATTACCCACGTTTCGCTGCCGTATAACAGTGTCGGTACCAACACTGCATTGTGTACGACCAAACGTGCAGCTGTGGTGACATTTCGCCGTCTCATCAATGCAACTAAGACACCGCATCTATCTCGTCTCTTCCATCTTTACTGCACATACGTCCCAAATACATCACTTCATTCACTTGTTCTAATATCTTACCATTTACACTGATCTTGCATTCCACCCTTTCTTCATCTCTTTCAAAAACCAGAACCTTTATCTTACTTGCATTCAGGATTAGACCATTATTTTCACACCCTTCTTTCAGAGTGGTGACTAATGCCTGCAACTTGCATTCTGACGATGCAATGAGCACTGTATCATCTGCGTACAGCAGGCAATTCACATTCAAATCACCTACTTTCACTCCTTGTATCATATCTGTATTGTAGGTATTTTATATATTTTATTCGCACTTTGCAATAAAATGTCTAAATAACGGTGAAAACCGCATAAAAATTTGTTGCGTGCATTGTTTAGAAGGAGTTAAGTTCAATTTCAGCGAGGGGCAATACATGTACATATACAGGATGGAAGTGTCAGCACCACTTTAAATTAAACCACAGTTTTTACTACTCTATAAAGTATAAATACTTAATACATTTTTTTTTATCAAAAAAAAGTAATTTTTTTAAACAAAATAAATAAAAAAAAAATGTTGTAATATAAAACACCATTTATCAAGAACGACGCACGCACATAAACGGCCGCAATCGCCTCTTTCCTAAATCGAATCGTAGGTATTGGCGACAAAGTTCAAAGTTGTTTAACCTTTAGTAGTATTTTTGTAGTAGTATGTGTTTACGTTATTGGTATCTATGCGTAACTGCGTTACACGAAATACAGGTATGGATAAACATCGTGAAATGCAAAAAAATCCTACGTCATTCCACGTTCAAACTGTTGAGGTATCTTAAATAATTTCCTCAAGTATGGGTTTAAAATATTTTTCCCTATATGCTGTTCCTGTAAAATGAGCGCTGATGCTTTCACCCTGTATAACCGAATCTATTTTAAAGTTCATAATTGGCACAATGCATGGATTCCTTTTTGTCGTCTATCTAGATGTCGAAAAAGCAAGGAATTTGCACAAAAGTAAGCTGTAAAGTAATCTATGAGGCATTACTACTGGCGTCACAAACCGGTATCTCTGAATTCAAAAATATTGGAATACCGGTATTCCAAATATAGGTTTTAAAAATACCACTTTAAGTTATACAATAACCGGTTTTTTATTTTTTAATAAACTGAATTGAACGTGCGGGTAACCATAACTGTGCAATGATTTATATTCGTTAGTTCATCATCATCATCGCCAGATATCGATGCTCTACTGTTCATCATTACTCAATCTTCAGCTTTTCGTAGTCGGGGTGTATGTAGTGACCGGATCCCTTCCGAAGATTCTTTGCACCCTCTTTCCCGCCGTAATCACGACCGCCACCATGATGATCGGGAATAGCAGGGCCACTGGGAATTGAGGGTCGTTCCATTTGGTGTGCCATCATAGGAAGTGTTGCTCAGTTGTGGTTAATTAAATAAAGCTAGTTATTTATGTTTATAAAAATAAATAATTTACCTTTTATTGAAAATGCAATAATTTTTTTTCCAGTAATGGCCAACGTTGGGTGGGCACCAGATCATTTTGGGGTGGGCATGGCCCACCTGATCTTCCTCCCTTCCTATGCACATGTCGGAAATGCAAATGTTAAACATTTCCTTGCGGCTATTTTGAATCGAACCCATTAGAGTCGCATGCTTGATCTCCTGTGCAACGACTGGCTTCTAAGTATAATGTACAAATATTAATTACTTTTTTTATTATTACAGCATTGGGAAACATCGCGACTACTATGAACAGCTCATGCGAAAAATAAATGGGTAAATAAATGAACTTTTATATTGTTCTACATAAATTTAAATAAAAAAAAACTAATTAAATCAGCTTCACGTTGTATCCCGCATATAGCAGGGTGGGCAGAAGGAACCTAGTGTTAAGACATTCCGTTCCCCACTTTTCGCCGGTTTTTTCAAGGCATTGCATGTTGAGTGGGGAGCGAATAAGAATCATTTATGAAATAAAGGCACGTAATTAGCACTTTTAAATTAAAAATCATAATCAAATACTTTTAAATTAAAAAGCACTTTTTTATATAAGTAAATTTTAATAAAAGTACTACCGCGCGAAATTTAACTTTTTTCACGTAGACTTTATGATTCTTGCATTCTTTATGATCATAATTCCATTTACCACCCGTCCTTGTTTAAGTAATTTCAAAAGAAACAAGGATAAATGCTGAACGAAGGACCCCTATATGTCACAGTATGACAGTATGACCACTATGTGCAATTTTAATTTTTTTTCATTGATTTTTATTTTTGTGCTCGCTATTTTCAATATCTTCTTTTGATTAAACTTTAGTGATGAGGCAAACATTCCACATTCTATAGTATTAAGTTAATTGTGTTAATGTTACTTCGAAGTGAAATAAAGAGTTTTTACTGTATACCATCCTATAATTTTTTATATTTCTGAGGACCAAAAGCTATATTTAATATTTTATACTTTTCATATAGAAATACATATATTTTTACTAACTGAAATGGGAATCTGTATATTAAATGCTGAACTAATAATACAAATAACTTTTGCGTGGGTAACGCAAAATTCTTTGGTAAAATTATGCCAAATTATGGTAGTAGTACTGTGTAGTTTTTTCCCGACTGCTAAGGAAGGGTTATGTTTCTCGCGAGTATCTTGTATGTATATACGTATGTATGTAGTATTCTTTATTACCTCATCTCCAGAACCGCTGAATAGATTTACATAATTGAGGTATCGTTATATTCGTATTAGCAGCCCAAGGATTCTTACATAAGTGACATTAAAAAAAAAAATTCATGGCGGCTGTGGGACGCCATTGGACTCAGTGAAAAAAAAATCGTTTCGAATACCACAATATGGGTATCAATTTCAAGAGCTTAATATGAGGATTTCAAAAAGGTATATCATGATTATTATCATTACCATAATGAATCCTAACAAAAAAGTGAAAAATAAAAAAATATTGATAAAAACAAAAACCCCGACTGCATAAAACTAAAAAGAAAATAAACGAGCCCAATAGTTTATTAGGATTGACAGTCGGGACTTCTTTAAATTATGCAGCGTTCCTGGTAAAGATTTTATTGATTGAAGAATTACTTATAGGTCCCGACTGTTAATCCTAATAAACTATTGGGCTTGTTTATTTTCTTTTTAGTTTTATGCAGTCGGAGTTTTTGTTTTTAAAAATATTTTTTTATAGTTGTAAGTTTTTACATGTTGAGTTCCACCTGTGGGCCAGCTTTAAAATTTTTCTTAGCCTTACATTGTTCTCCGCTATCTTTTCGCTCAATTTTCGTAACATTACGTGTTCTATATGTATTATTCCTATATTATCATCTATATAATATTATAATTTTCAGTGTTCTTTTTCCTGGCGGTGCGACATACTTAAACAATTCCAACGGTTATGCAGACGCTGCCCAGCATATATATGAAATAGCCAAAGAATTAAACAACGCTGGCGATTACTTCCCTATATTTGGTACCTGTTTGGGTTTCGAGCTGATGATAATTTTAGCTTCTGGACGTTCTAGAGAGGATATTAGAGTCAGCTGCAGCTCATATTCAAATCGCCAGCTTCACTTTGTTCCCGGTATATATTTTTTTTGACAAAGGAATCTTAGTGTCAAGCACCTTTGTTTTCCACTTTCATCCGAATTACATAATTTTCTTGGTAGAAAGATGAAAATAATTTAAAAATTATATTTTTTCCATGTGGGAATTATGCCCTTAACCATCAGGTGTAAAGTTAGACGCTATGTCACTGCCTTAGGATGCCCTCATTTTTTATTTGTTTATTTTTAATAAATATTTCATTTCCTCGAGTGAGGATCGCCTACAACCCAACCAACCACAACTAGCCACCACGACTGGGTTTAGTAATTTATTTTGAAAAAAGTGAAATATATATTGAATTCAAAACAAAAACAATAAATAAAATAAAACAAAAAACGAATAAATCATTCTTTATTTGTATTTTTAATTTTTTTTAAGAATATATTATGTTTTCAGTGTTTCTAAACAAAAGTAATAAAAACAAATATGTTCCTTTACATTCTTACAGATTTCTTGTCCAGCAAAATGTTTAAGGATGCTCCAAATGATGTTGTTCATATTTTACAAAATAAACAAGTTGCTGTAAATGCTCATCATTTTTGTATAGTGGATGAAGTAAGCAGCTTAATTTTATTCTTTATTTTTTTTCCTCTTTGTATGCCGCAGGGATACAGCAGGGAACGCAGGTATCTTGATAAAGACACTCCGACCCACATGCACTGTTCAATTTACGAGACTTGTCTTCTTACCAGAGCGACGAAATACAAATAACTCAATTCAAATCATTATAATTTCCCCGATAGGGTTCGAACCCACAACCATTGAGCCTTCATTGTTTTTATTTATTTAGCTTTACGCTATACTCTGCACTTATCAGGATAGGAAAACCTACCTAGACACTCATGCCCCTGTAGTGTTATATTATAAGTATAATTTTATATATTAATCTAGCATATATCATTATAATATCATTGTAATGATTATAATAAAGTAGTTCATATCGTTCGTTACGAGAGTGAGGAAATGAAAATAATAATATTCCATTCCTCCGAATGGGAATCGAACCCACAACAGTCGTATTTGTAGTCACACGCTTGAGCCCCTGCGCAACAACGCGCAACGCGTGGCGCAGTGACACGAGCGGTCTCTCCTTGTCATTATTAATTATTATGTTATAGGTATTTAAGAAAATTAGAAACTCAGATTGGTAAACTTAGAAAATAAGTCCAAAAATGAGAGACCTATGGTAATCATCTTCTATAATGACAAAAAAAAATAAAATCATCAGCTTTTGACAAAAACGAAATAAATGCAGTTTTTTTTAAAGAATTAGGAAGAATTATTCAGAATATAAAATAAAAAAATATATATATTTATTTTAGAATATAAAGTCACATAAGCTGGATAAACATTGGCGTGTGACATCTCACTGTACAGATGACAATGGCAAGGAATTCGTTTCTAGTATTGAAAATAAAAGGTACAACTTTTTTTTAGCTTCACGCTGTACTATTGGCTTTAGGTATTGGTGAAACTTAGTGTAATAATTAGTTAAATAGAGATCAGATCAGCTTCACGCTGTATCCCGCACACAGCAGGGTAGGCAGAGGGAACATAGTGTTAAGAGACTCCGTTCCCCACTTTCTGCCGAATTCTGGAGGCATTGCGTGTCGAGTGGCAGAACTCAACGCCGCACTTAGCCTCGACACCAGAGCGAAGAAATGAAAATATAAATTTAAATAAATATTTCATCTTCTCGAGTGGGGATCGAACCCACAACCAGTCGGTTTTACAGTCACACTTCGTGCCGCTGCGCCACGACTGGCCTCATTAAAAAAAAATAATCAGCTTCACGCTGTATCCCGCACACAGCAGGGTAGGTTAGGTTAATTATTTAAATAATAAACATTTTTTACATTAAAAACGTCTAATACGTAAAAGATTTGTGGGAATCTTTGCTTCCTCGATTTGGTACCGAAACAAAGTGCGGCATTGGGTTCCGCCATTTAATACACAATTTTTGGGAAATTGTTCAGTTCGTGGGGAACGACGTGTGCAAACTCTAGGTTCCCTCTGTCTACTTTGCTACATGCGGGATACTGTGTGCATGGTATCGTTACGAAAGTATAATTGGCAGGTGGCAGGCACGTGATAGTATATATCACAAATAATCCGGCTTGGTGCTTTAAATCTTGCATGTATTTTTTCATATATGATCACCTAAAAAAGTTTTATTAATACAATAATTGTATTTTTTTTCGCTAATTAAAAGTTTACGGCCACTGACATAAATATTATTTAGGTACGTATGTTTTATATTTTTTATAGATATCCTTTTTATGGAGTCCAGTTTCATCCGGAAAAAAGCGCTTACGAATGGAAAGCATCGAAAAACTTCGCTCACACAGCAGAGGCAATCTGGGCTAACCGTTATTTTATGGATTTTTTCATAGAAGAATGTAGAAAAAATGTCCACACCTTCCCATCGGAAGAAGAAAAGAAATATCTTATTTATAATTATCAGCCACATTACACGGGACTCGTCGGGAGTGCTTTCTTGCAGTGTTATTTCTTTGAACCGAGAGGAGTCGTTCAACGAATTTAAAAAAATATGATGATTGACCCAAAAAGAATTATTTTAAGAATATAAATATTCTATATTAGGTACGTGGCAGGATTTTATATAGTAAAAAATGCCTCCCAATAATAAGTTTCCTTATATGTACATACTCGTATATCTTGCTTGTGCGGACAGACAAGTACCTAATAGATGTAAATGTTATAATAAAGAATTTTATATGAGCATTCGTTTTATTTACAACGTTTGAAACAATCGGAAAAAAATATAATTGGAAAATTGTTTTTGCTATTTTATAATTCAATAGTTTGATCAAAATTCAAATATATTTGACTAGTATACATAGTTAGTAAAAATAAATATAGTTTCATCATTTTTAACCTCTCACAATTAAAAAATAAAAATACTATTTAGAAAACGTATAAAAATTTTAACTTAGCGAGGTTTGAACCTGCGCCTTTTGGAAATCAAGCGCTTTGACCACTAAGCTATACATTCTATCAACGTATGGTTTAGTGGTCGGATTGGACATTTTCCAAAAGGCGCGAGTTCAAATCTCGCTACATTAAAAGTTTTAAATTTTCTAAAAAGTAATAAATATATCTATTACTAGTGGGCGCGCGCAGCTTCGCCCGCTTATTTGCACCCTTAGGGGCGAATTCTAAAAAAACCACGAAACACGTGTACAATATAATATTCTTAACAGTCTGAATTTAAATTGTTATAAAAATTGGTGGCGATTTAAAGATTTTTCCTTATAAACTTTAAACTCCTTATTTGCACCCTTAGGGGGTGAATTCTAAAAAACCATGAAACATATGTTTAATGTTTTTTTTTTTAAGATTCTGAATTTAAAATTTTATAAAAATCGGTGCCGATTTAAAAAAAATCCATACAAAATTTCAACCCCTATTTCATCTCTTTAGGGTTAAAATTTTTCAAAATCCTTCTTAGTGGATGTCCAGATTATGAAAATAAACATCTGTCCAAATTTCACGTTTCCACCATCAGCGGTTACGGCTGTGCGTGCGTCTTAAATCAGTCAGTCATGTACATGTCCTTTTATATATATAGATTTACATTCTTGTATAACGTTGTTTATGAAGGAAAAGAAAAAAATATTAATTTAGTTCCACACCGTGGTTGCAACCACAAACCACAAGCCCCTAAAATTCTCAAATAAGTGGTGGTTGTTCTTGGTTTGTTTTTTTAATATATAATATATTAAAAAAACAAACCTTACTGACCATAACTAGTGTAGCCTCGTTCTATAATTGAATAGATTATTATATTTTAAGGCTATCGATCAAAGCAAAAGGAAAGCGTGTAAATGTCGACGCGTAGGTTCTGGGTTAATTTCTAGATAAAATGCGGCGTTGAGTTGTGCTCCTCATTATATAATTATAATTAAAAAATGTAAAGAACATTTCTTAAACGTACGTATGAACATATTTTTAATAAAATCAACCTTTATGACGATATATAAATAATATAACTAATATGTTTTTTTTATTTTAGCCAAGTTGAAGATACGATTAAGTAAAGTTCATTATTTCCAATCGAATAACATTATACATATAATTAATCGAGTATCATGTAAATAGCTGTAGGCAGCGGCTACGTTAGTTCGGGTCTACGCCCTTCGAACGTGGTTTATGCCCGCCGAAGAGAGCTCGAGGCTGTTTGTTTTTCAGCCACACTCTGTTAATAGTGGAGATGTTATAGTATTATTAGGTACTTGACATACTTTTGTAGTTTTGCGATAGTTGCATAATAAATATGTAATATAAGTAGATTATATTATTACCAATTATCTAGTTTTTTACAGTAATTGCGTTTGGTACCTACTTGGATTTACATATATATATATATATATATATATATTACTAAGAATTAATCTGAGATCTGTATAGGACTAGAGACGCGTCCGCGGTTTCGCCAATTTGATCTACATGATTATTTATTTATTATACAACAGTGGCTGCTTCGTTTGCTTGCTATGCTTCTTCTGTAAACCACCCGTTTTGATGGCATGCAAAGATAATCAAGACACTCTCTGTTCTCTGTTTTCCACGAAATTCGCACTACTATTGTTAGACTCAACGCCGAGCTTTGTGTTACGGGATCGAGGCAATATTTTTGTTTTATAAGTAATTCTTTAATTAATAAAATATTTACCAGGAACCCCGCTAATTGAAAGAGGTCCCGACTTTTAATCGTAATAAACTATTGGGCTTGTTTATTTTCTTTTTAGTTTTCTGCAGTCGGGGTTTTTGTTTTTACAAATATTTTTTTTAATTATATTGTTAGTATCGTGTCTATCACTGTAAATATATTGTGCTACAATCGTAAGGATAACTGTTTTATTCCACTTCTCCTTCTTCTCCCAAAGATACCCGAGGTTCCAGAGTATATATTTTTTTAATTATGAACATTGATTTGATATCTACCGAGTTATAATTACTGCAACTACAGTAAAAATGAAATCCTTGTATGATTACTTTGTTTTCTGTCTGTCTATCTGTCCACCATCATTTATTTCAAGATGACATGAACGTATCAGGCTAAAATTAATATTACATATTCAAGTATACCATAGACTCTTGAAGTCTAGAAAAAAAAACAATCTTCTAAATCAATACAATCAAAAGATACGAGCATTTATCCATTGTTTTTGCTGCATTTTTAATGAAATCCGCCATCTCATCTAAGCCAGTACTTCACGTTTTCCCTTGGTGGGCAAGTAAAACTAAGTAAGAAGCACTTGATCGGTTTTTTATTTGCCAAATTACCTACCATAATAGTGTAAGTATCTCATCGAAACATTGTAAGATCATAATCCAACCTGTGAGATTGCTTTATTGATTGATTGATTGAATACATCGGTACGTTGTGATCTATACTATTTTATTCACAAGTTACTGGTGCCAGTACATGTGATATGGGATGTGTAAATATTAAAAAATCTATTAAATTGTATGCCTTACAGCAATTTTTTGTTAAATTCTAAAACGCCAATTTCACACACGTTTCGTAGTTTAGTGTTTTTCGCTAAAGCTTCATTAAAATCAGTCTAGCCCTCTTCTCAGCAATTTAACTTTAAAATGGTTTTTACATTCGAGATACATCTTTCTACAGTTATAGATCTTCACTTTAACTAAACAAAATTAAGTTTTTTGATTTTTACGATTATTACACATTTTAAATGAAACTATTTTAACCGGATTAATCGCGTATATTTTGTATTTTTATACATTTTTGGAAACCCGACGTTTCGAACAGTAGTCCGTGTTTCCAGTAGTCCGTGGTCACGGGTAGTCTACCCGTGACCACAACTTCCTTCTTCTTCAACCCGTAAAAATACAAAATATACGCGATTAATCCGGTTAAAATAGTTTCATTTAAACAAAATTATTTGTGTGATCAATTCCTATGGGATAAAACATTTTGATCAGTAAATTTATTAATTTATTCAAATCAAAGAGATTATTCATAATGAGGAAAGTTTAATTGTTCTTTTGATACCTGGTTCAAAGTAGGTGCTCTGTTTAAATATGAATCCGTTGACCTGACACTGGTATTTGTTTATTCACGAGAATACACACGTGTACAACTACACTATAAAAAACTATAAAAGATAATTATTATTTTTGACACTTTTTGTGTCAAAAATATTTATCTCTATCAGAAATCAATCAAATTTATACAAAAATCGTACAAATGTAGAAGTATATTTTCAAATATTAACAAGCTAAACTCTTAATGTATCTATGAATCAGGAATGTATATATGTATGTTTGGCTCTTTTCAGTGTAACGACATTTTATTTCCTATAGGTCAACAGTCTCGGCTACTGTTTTATTTAAATACACTTTTTATTTTTGCGGATGGAGATAGAGAAAAATATCTAACCTACGAAACAATTAATCAGCTTCACGCTGTATCCCGCACACTGCAGGGTAGGCAGAGGAAACCTAGTGTTAAGACACTTCGTTCCCCACTTTCTATCGAATCTGGAGGCATTGCGTGTTGAGTGGCAGAACTAAACGCCGCGCTTGTCCACGACACCAGAGCAAAGAAATGGAAATATAAATTTAAGTAAATATTTCATCTCCTCGAGTGGGGATCGAAACCACAATCAGTCGGTTTTTCAGTCACATATTGTGCCCCCGCGCCACGACTGGCCACGAAACAATTAAATATTATTGTTATCAATTGACACTATTAACATAGTAGATACTAGAAAATGGAATAATGTAATATTTTAACATTTTATACCGATTACATTTCAAATTAGAAAACAAGTTTTCAGTTAAATTCATTATTACATTTATACTTAGATATAATAAAACCGTAACGAATCGAAAATATATAAGAAAAATGTTATTTATTGGGCATCTTTATCAATGTAATAGAACTGAAAACAAAGATTTTTAACATTTTTGTCTGTCTGTGCTTGAGTTCACACTAATCTTAGAATCGGCTTACCCGTTTTAAATGCAGTTTTGACTAATGGATTCTGGCAAGCTTTCGTTAACATATAAGGTTTGTTATTATAATTAGTTCATAAATAAAAAACTTATATCAATTTAAAGTAGGTACTTAATTCGACAAAGTTGCTAATTTCTATAACAGTTATTTTATACAACTGTTTTACTGAATTGGCTAAATCTTTAGCTTTTAATTTATGTGATGATAAAAAACACGTATAAAACATTTTTACACGTTTTCTATACAAGTATTTTTGTTTTTTAAATGTGGAATAATCATTTTAAAAATACTGAAAATATTTAAATATTGGGTCTGTTTATATTCGATATCGATATAATAGAAGCTAGTTCGCGTACGTTTATGAGCAATTACTACTAAACAGGTATGATAATTAATAAGATAATATCTCCGGTTTTATGTAGGAATAGCTTAGTGATGAATTTACTTGGTGATGTGAGTTTGAAGTAAAAAGAGTCAACCCTCATATGGTATAGTTCGTTATGTACCTTATGTAACATACTTTTTCAATCATTTACTTGAAAAATATTTCATATTAAATTTTAAAAAATCATATAAAGAACAAACACGTTTCGTATATAACCAACAATATATTTTAAATCAAAGTTATTTTTATAAAACAAGAATCTTATGCAATTTTATTAACACTCTAAGAGTGCATTGAAAAAGTCTTATTTTTAAAATTTTCCCAATATGTATTTTTTATAAGAATTTTATACAAATTATTAGTACATCTATACTTTTTAGGGTTCTGTACTTTAAAAAGAAAAAAGAAACCCTTATAGGATCACTTTGTCGTCCGTCTGTCCATGTGGTCCGTAAGGACGCTACATGGATGTATCAATCTGAAATTAAAATTAAATATTCAGGTCTACGGTTCCTTATAAAAAAAAATCTAACTTTAAATTCACCGCATTCAAAAGAATGAATGTCTATGCAACGTTTGCTGCCTTTGGTATAAAAGTCACCACGTCATCAAAATCTTTAGGTACTTCCCGTGGACCTATAATTATTAAATTTGACAAGAAGTGGGAACTTGCAGTACAAAGAAAAAAATCCAGAAAATTATAGCTATTTCATAGAAATTCATTTACAAACTTAAATTTATAGTTTTAATTAATCCAAAATGAATGACTGCCGCAAACTTAAGTTTGTCTACTTTTATATATTACACCCCGTTGTACAGAACCCTCCATATGCGAATCTGACTCTCATCTTACCGGTTTTTTCTTTCTACTGCGTTTATTTCTATTATTTAGTTGGAATATACCATTTAAATTTAATAATGGTTTGTTTTTTAAAGCTTTACATATATATAAAATATTATCTTCTACTACTATTATATTTCGGATCCGGTGGTGAAAAAATTGTTGCAAATAACAAACATGACGAACTCAGGAAAATCTCGTAAACGGAGTTGCCGCTGTTGTTAGTGATAAATACGCTAAGTGATGACGTGTAAAAAAGTAAGGTTTTCGAACCCAGTCCTTTTATAAATTCAATAGCTTAAATCCCCTTTGTGGGAAATTTCTATAGTAGTTTAGTTCTATAGTAGCACTATTATGCTGTCAACAGAATCATATTAATAATTGATTTATATTCCGCGAAAAGATATTTAATATTCACTTAATAGAGAACTATTAAGACTATATTTATATATTAATAAAATAGTAAAGAAGTGTGTTTGTACATTTTTTATATATATCTATATATATAAAAGGACTTGTGCTGACTGACTGAGGTAAGACGCACGCAGAGCCGTAACCGCTGATGGTAGAAACGTGAAACTTGGGCAGACGTTTATTTTCATATTCTGGACATCCACTAAGAAGGGAATTTTAAAAATTTTAACCCTAAAGGGAAATAGGGGTTGAAAGATTGTATGGAAAAAAAAATTAATCTGCACCGATTTTTATAAAATTTGAAATTCAGATTCTTAAAAATATTTCATTGAACACGTGTTTCATGGTTTTTAAGAATTCCCCCCTAAGGGTTCAAATAAGCTGTTAGAAGTTAAGAAAGTTTATATGGAAAAATCCTTAAATTGCCACCGATTTTTATAAAAATTTAAATTCAGACTGTTAAAAATATTTTATTGAACACGTGTTTCGTGGTTTTTTTAGAATTCACTCCTAATAAGCGGGCGAAGCCGCGCGCGCCCTCTAGCTTATTATAAAATAAGAAGATTAGAAGTTCCACGGTCGCGTCTCCAATCACACGTTTGTGCTACTGGGCCACGACTAACTTAACTATGTAGTCTTAAGTGATGAGTGGTCTTCTATCACATGTTTAATTTTCGTCACTCGGCATAATAAATTCAGAAAACAATATAAAACACTTATTCCGAATTATAGGTATATACTTGTAGGAGATTGAAAGATTATGTGGAAAAGAAAAAATATTATTAAGAACTTATTAAGCAGCAAATAGAACTTGTATTCATGTTAGATTTTTATTTCTTTGTGTCATTGACCCAAAGGCCAATATCCGGAGAATCTTCTTTAAAAAACAAAGCTTCTCTATCAATAGCGGATGTAAAATATTTTTATAAGTATTCCTTACTATGGCCGTAAGGGATTATATTGGTTTCTTTTAATTATAATTGAATTAATAAATAATGTAAAGGAGAATTATGGCCACAGTTTATAGTTCAAATAGTAAAAGTAATAGTGAATTAAACATCACAATAATTTGAAAGCCAGGAGCACAAGCATCTAACCGCGGAGGTCATGGGTTTGATTCTCACTTAGGGGGAATGAAATATTTAATATTTTCTTGTCTTCGCTTTGGTGCCGAGGCAAAGCGCGGCGTTCAGTTCGGCTACTCAACACGCAATGCCTCCAGTATTCAGTGGAAAATGTCTAACCTGTTATGAGCAGGACATAGCGTGAAGCTAATGCTAAGGACATGTACCTGACCGACTGAGGTAAGACGCACGCACAGCCGTAACCGCTGTGCGTAGAAACGGGAAATTTTGACAGATGTTTATTTTCATAATCTAGACATCCACTAAGAAGGAATTTTGAAAAATGTTAACCCTAAAGAGATGAAATAGGGGTTGAAAGTTTGTATGGAAAAAAAAATTGAAATTCAGATTTAGAATTCTCTTAAAAATATTTCATTGATCACGTGTTTCATGATTTTTTAGAATTCACGCCCTAAGGGTTCAACGAAGGGGTTGAAAGTTTATATGGATTTTTTTTAAATTGTCACCGATTTTTATAAAAATTTAAATTAAGACTGTTAAAAATATTTTATAGAACACGTGTTTCGTGGTTTTTTTAGAATTCACTCTTAATAAGCGGGCGAAGCCGCGCGCGCCCTCTAGTAGTACATAAGCCGGACAGTTTGTTCAGACGGGAATCGTAATCTACCCCCGCTACTGGCTTCTTTTTTTTATTCTCGTTGGAATTTCAAGAGATTGTCTTCCCTTCACTCTCTAACCTACTTACTTGCCAAACCCCTACTTTCTAAGTCACGTAGTTTCTGTGTGCGTTGTCTGTTACTCACTCCTCAAAGGAAGAATATGAGTAATAGAGATATTATATTAAAAGAAAAATGGTTTATACTTTCTTGTTTTTTACAATTTAATATCACGACGACTTTACCTTCAATGATACTAGATCCAGTAATTGATATATAATATTTAATATTTCGGTCGTCGACATTGATAATGAAAAGGGTTGCGAGGGCAAAAAAGAAAAAAGTTGGTAAAAAGTTCATTTCATTATTTATTTAGTTCACTGACTTTTGCTCATAGATATATTTTTCTTATTTTAGTATATTTTTCATACTTATTTAGAAAACGCATAAAAATTTTGAACGCAGCGGGACTCGAACCCGCGCCTCCTGGAAACCGACCAGGCCGACCAATTTTTATACGTTTTCTAAATAAGTATTTTTCTTTCCTAAGTGTGGAATAACACTTTAAAAATGTTTAAAAAATATTAAAAACTAGTATTCTCTCTTGCCAAACGATAATTCTTAGTAATTATCTTTGGGTAGCGGAAATTTGTAAAAATCTCCCTACAGAGATACTAACAACATAAATAAGTTGTAACAAGCGTATAAAAATTTCGACGCAGCTTGGCGAGAACGCATGGCTTAGGCTTTCAAAAATTTTTATACGTTTTCTAAATAAGTATTTTTCTTTCCTAAGTGTGAAATAACACTTTAAAAATGTTTAAATAATATTTTTCATATATTGTAGGGAGATTAAAATTATTTCGTTCTAAAAAATTGTGAATAGTTATTCTCTATATGTATTTTTCTATAGAATTGTGAAGTTTTGGGGTTCCATAACTCAAAGGAAAAAAGAGAATTCTTATAAGATCACATTGTTGTCCGTCTGTCCGTCTGCCCATCTGTCGAGACCATTTATTTATCCAGGTAAATCGTTTTTGGTGCATTTTATATAAAAATTTACTGCGTCATCAATTCTATACTACTTCCCGATCTAAACTTTTGAAATTTGGTACCAAATGAGAACTACTGCATAACAAATAAAGGATAAATCTGCAAGAAGTGAAGATTTATAGGTATTTCATAGAAAAACATTACAAATGTATGTTTGTAGTTCGTTTCATAAAAAACTTGATTCACCACGTAATCAAAAACCTAGAAAGTATTTGATACCTATACCTATGAAATTTGACAAGAAGTGAGAAATTTTAATACAAATAAAGAAAATAAATCCGAAAAATGGAAATATATATGTTTATTTCAGATAAAAACTATTACAAGTTTATAAGTACTTAATTGGTGATTGGTGGCGAGTCCGACTCGCACTTGATCAATTTTTTAAATGTAGTAGAACAGCAAAGCTTTATTATTTTAAGACATTTATTTTTTCTCATTCATCAATACAACGAGCTAAAGCCTTGTAGCAACTTTCAAGTCGCACGAATGCGCCAAATAGTATTTTATATACTATATACTTAAACGTACATACATACATATTTTGGCTATCTTCCGCATTCAGCGAGAAACTGAGACTATTATTCTACTTTTCCACTACTCCGTCCATTTTAGGAACGGTTACCAACGGAGAGTTTAAAACAATAACTACACTGTCTAAAATACTTTAAGCAATCTTTATAAGTTAAGCAGGTAATTCTATTTTTAGTACGTGTATTTCTGGATTGGATGGGCACAATTGGTACTCAGACGCTTGACGTGTACACATTGATCGGAGCGACTGCAGCAGCCTCTGACCTAATTCTCACGCTCAATGAAAATAATTATTTATTTATATGACTATGCGAAAAAGAGAAGAGATTTATTAGAAATTTTAATAGGCTTTATATATTATATACATACTATACGAGAATATGTAGCAATAAAAATATTTTTGTTTATATTTAGTTTTTTGTGAAGATTCTGGAATTTAAAATATTACTTGTAATACGTTACTAATATGTGATTTATATTTAGTTATTTATAAGATACATTAATACAAAAATAGATTCAAATTCATGTAATGTCATCAGAAAAAAAAATCTTAATACAAACTATATATGAATGGAAGACTTATTATAAAACATTTAAGTCAATTTTCTATATGTATACATAATTTTATATATGCAGGTCCTTCAGGGACGCCATCATGCGTTAATGCAGCGCGGCAGGGGTCTACGACCGAGCGACCTAGTTTACAGCGCTGACGTCACAGCTACGCCCCCATGACGTCACGCCGAGCCTCCGCCATTCCATTCAAAACTGGATCAACCCCGCAGATACCGCCCTCCACCTCACCTGTAAAGACCACGAGGTCACAGAGATATAAATATATCGCTTGAGGTCATTTCTTTTTTATATTGTGACTGCGAAAGGTCACAGGAAGTGGGGAAGGTACACCTGAAAAAGTAAAAGAATAATTAATTGTGTTTGAAAAGTTACTTTTTATTGTACTTTTTATGTACCTCGTATTTTTCCCAAAAAATAACTCTACTTAAGTTTTTTTATTTACATAAGATTTAATGGTTTAATGTGTATAAATCTATACTTATAATAAAATGGAGGATTAATGTATGTACATGGAAGATATATAAGAAAAATGTTATTGGGGGCATTTTTTTAATATATTTTGTTATATGTTGATAATGTTATTAGATCACGAAAGTAACTGATTTGAGAAAATGACTGCGTCCTTCAAGCAGGCGAAGCCACGCGGGGGCAACCAGTTTAATGTAACTGAATTCTAAGTTGGAGCTTTTAATTTTTCTCTGAGTAATGCTTGTTTTGTTTTGTATACATACCCGGCGATGTGTTAGTTTCGTAGATATGTGAAGGTGTGGAAACCAAAGTAACAAAAACGCCAAAAAGTTAAATATGGTAAATAAAATAAAAAATAATAAATTAACTAAAAAATTGGATAATATAATTTATTTAAAAAAAAACACGTTAAATATAGACCAAAGTCGTATTGTTTCAATTAAATAAATATTATGCAAAAAAATTAAAAATAATTCAATCAACTGAGAGATACTTATATAATAATTTTCTAGCAAACACTGTTTCTATTTAAAGCTCATCCTTGACACGGAAACATGCGGGGGTCATGCCCTTTAGAGTAGATTCTGCAGCATAAAAGGCCTTTTCGAAAAGCTTTTTAATTTAGTTTTGTATGACGTTAGACTTATAAATATTAAAAAAATGGTAAACGAATGGTAGAATGTGTTAAATAATTGTATTTAGTACATTAAAGATATTCCTATAATTATAACATTATGTATTATGTATATTTCAAATTTAACTTTATATATTATTTATTTAGCAGGGGTTTATACAAAAGATTTTAGAAATAGTCAGATTAAGAAATTTGGAAGAATATATGTTCTTTCTCTCTTAAGACAACATTAAGTTATACTTTTTTAATATACATGTTTTCATATATATACATATACATAAATTTCGAATAATATGATGAAGAAAAACTAGAAATCTCATATACGAACAATAACAGCCAGAAACTACAACTAAACCTGATTAAATTAAACGTAACTTCCGTGTGTGTGGGAATCGCGCTGGTGGGAAACTGTAACGCGGTTGTGGGTTCGATCCTAGGCAACGTAGGAACGTGACTCAAGAAAATGAATTATTATTTCTTAATATTTTCATTTCTTCGCTCTGGCATCAAGGCAAAAACTCGGCGTTGAGTTTAACCTGGAATGCCTGGAAAAATACGACTTAAAGCGGAGTTTTAACAGAGATAACCTATCGTTATGACACTCCGTGCCTCTGCCGTCGCGTTCACAGCCTGTAGGCGGAATTTGTACTCGGAGGAATGAATTATTTTTATGAATATTTCATAGTCCTTGGAAATCGTGGCGGTGAGCTACGCTACTTCTGAAACAAAAATGTAGAACGGACTGTCTTAATATTAGGTTCCCTCTGCATACTCTGCTATACGTGGAGTACAGCGGAAGCTAAAAAAAAGAAATTGTGACCCAATTTGCAAGATTCCAAATTGTAGTAATACGTATATTACTAAAAAAAATTTATCAAAAATTAAATCAGCTGCACGCTGTATCCCGCACAGAGCAGGGTAGGTAGAGGGAACCTAGTGTTAAGACACTCCGTTCCCCACTTTCTGCCGAATTCTGGAGGCTTTGCGTGTTGAGTGGCAGAACTCAACGCCGCGCTTAACCTCGACACCAGAGCGAAGAAATGGAAATAGAAAATTAAGTAAATATTTCATCTCCTCGAGTAGGGATCGAACCCACAACCAGTCGGTTTTACAGTCACACCTCGTGCCGCTGCGCCACGACTGGCCTCAAAACGTATATTACTCTGACATATTTAACACATGAGCTCGATAGTGCCTACGTGATTTTCTATTTCAAAGAACTCGAGTACTCTACAACCACTTAGTATTTTGAGGGCGAGCATGCTCTTGTATGAACAAAACAATGTGCCCACGCCTCGATTGGGTCGCAGAGTGTTATCTTGAAACCATATACAACGTAGAAAAAGAAAAGCCCACTGTATTTGTTTGAATGTAATTATGCAATATTACAGAGACCTACATTAGTAAGGTTTATATTTTTTATTTTTTTTTATTTTAGCAGTATTCCGCGTATAGCAAAGTATACGGAGGAGGGAACCTTGTGTTAACATTTCGTTGCCTGAGTTCGAGAAATAGCGTGTTGAGAAGTAGAATACTTGCACGAGCGGAAGAATTAAGATGAATAATTCCCAGAGTGGGAATAATTCATTACCCACAACTACCGCGTCTACAATTAGATGCTGTTTATCTGGCGCCACAAATACTATAAGGTTAAGTAATATAAAAAAAAAGTATTTGGTAAATTTTAATTTTACATTATTTTATACATGAGGCCAACGTGGCGCAGGCACATGGGTGTGACGCGACGGTTGTTGGTTCGATACCTACTCGGGTGGTTTATTAATATTTTCATTTCTTCACTCTGGCGTCAAGGCAAAAGCGTGGCGTTGAGTTCCGCCACTCAACACGTAATGTCTCGAAAAACTCAGCGTTCCCTCTGCTTACCGTGTTACACGCGGGATACAACGTGATGCTGATATTACTTTGTTGAGTACCAAGTATAATTTTTTCATCGTGTGGGATTTAAGTCTCAGAACTGCTGATCAGGTTAATATATCTTAGAGGATGACGAACATAATCGATATTATGTTTTATTTAATATACATCGTTACTTTGCTTTCAAGTTAGTTTAAGAATGACATTATTGTATACTAAGTCATTAATCTCTGCTATGGATTGTGAAGCACGTATTTAGGTCGTGTAGACTTCTAGGGTACTAAAATTTAAAAGCATGGAAGGTTGTGACACGACCTAGTCCTAGATCTTGTGAATATGATTTTTAAGTTTATTTCTTAACCATCTACCCCCATTTGAAGCTGTTGCGTCATAGTAAATGTACTGAGAATTTTTTTTTAGCTTTACGCTGTATCTCGCATGTAGCACGGTAGGCAGAATAGTGTTAAGACACTCTGCTCACTACTAATTATAAAGTGTATAGATATAAACTTTATTAATTTGCTTAACCAAGGTAGCAAAAACAAAATTGTAAATATAAGCATTGTTCCATGCACAATTTAAATCTTCACGTTCATATAGCAAAAATATGATTTATATTATTATTTTCAAATAGCTAGTAATCTGTTAACATAAAAAGAATCGACATAAACAAGAAAAATAAAATAAATAAATTAGCTTCACGCTGTATCCCGCACACAGCAGGGTGGGCAGAGGGAACCTAGTGTTAAGACAAGAATTCTGGAGCCATTGCGTGTTGATTGGTAGAACTCAACGCGCTTTGCTTCGACACCAGAGCGAAGAAATGGAAATATAAATTTAAGTAAATATTTCATCTCCTCGAGTGGGGATCGAACCTACAACCGGTCGGTTTTACAGTCACACTTTGTGCCCCAGCGCCACTGGCCTCTGACATAAACAAGTAAGTATTAATATTTCTTTACATATGCAATGCAAATACCGCTGATGATGCGTCACAACAACCAACAACCGAAACATGATGTTAATTGTCTAACTCATAAAAGGGACTACGTAGAAAACTGTAATTAATAATTATTAAGTGAAATAATATAATGAAAAATGACATATACTTGACTTACAAAATGACGATAAGTTACTCGTATAATACGCGTTGTGAATAAATATTACGTACATTTACTTTTGGAAATATATTTTTAAATGCTTGCGTATCAATAATCCATATAATATTACCCACAAAGCATTATAGCAAAACATATAACAATAATATACTACGAAATTGTCGCTTTAAGATGATTTTCAGTTTCACGCTTTATCCCGCATATAGCAGTGTAGGCAAAGAGAACGTGGTGTTAAGCCACTCCGTTCCGCGGAACTTAACGCCGCGCTTCTGCCACGCTACCAGAGCGAAGAAATTAAAACACTAAAAAATAATAATTCATTTCCTAGTATGAGAGTCGAACCCACAACCAACCCCTTCGCCACGACGGCCTCGTTAAAAATGTAATATAACACAATATAAGGAATCACACCTTTACAAATGGAATCCCAATAGAATAAATTTCCAAATGCGCACGAGTTAAGGCACAATTATCTGAGCTTGGGCGGATCACGTTGGGACTCTCGTGGCCACAGATATAAATAACCGCACATTATTCTTCGCGTTTTACCCATAACTATAACTAACTGAAAAATCAATTAAAACGTTTCAAAACACGGGACAAGAAGTATCTTATAATCGTTTATTGGTTGTAAATGTCAGAAACACGTTTCGTTTTATGTTTGTAAAATTAAATTTTGCGTAAAATAATTATATTTTTTCAGAAATAAATGTTTTTTTGAAACCATTTGATTTTAGTATATTATATAACGCATAGTTCTTTCAATTAGATTAATCATTTCTAATATTAAAATTAAGTTGTTGGATAATTTTTGACTGTATATTAGATATTTTTAGAAATCGTATAAGAATTTGAATTTGGCGGCACTCGAACCCGTGCTTGTAGGAAACCGTCCAAGCGCTCTGACCACTAAGCCATATGTTGATGGTCCGTTAAATATTTTTCAGTCCTTAGTGTGGAATAAAATTTAAAAAATGTAAAAAAAATATGTACAAGATGATTTTTGATCCTCACTTGGGATGATATTAAAATGAATCTGAATGAATCATTCTGTTATGTTTAGTCTAAAAACTCGTCTTTTTGCTGTTAATACATAATTTAAGCACAACAGGCGTATAATATTCAATGAATATTTTTGTAATTAAATAATCGTGTTTTATTTTTTTGTATTATTTTTTTTTTAATCTAATCATAATCATAATTTATTAGTACGCGTAACGACGTAATGTTTAAATTAAATTTTTAAGATTTGTTCTATTTCTGACATTGCCTTTGAGAGGATGCAGCGTAAGTAGCGCTACTTGCTTGTTTTGATCGCTTGCCTCTAATACTTTTAAAAGAACCTCTCGAACCGTTAAAGTGGTTGATCATCCACTCCGATGTGCATATTGGCGGTCTGATCATCCATTTGTGTCTAACAAAGAGTTCTAAAGACGGGATGCTGTACCATATTCTAACATTTTAGTAATAGTAGGGATTCTAGCAAATGGTCTGTGCATCTGTAGCAGTGATCCTATCACTTTTATCACATTTTCCTTTATACAGAGGGTATATTTTTATTTCCTTTAGAGGTTGAGGGTACATCTCATGATTCAAACATTTATTAAATAAACTTTTAAGAGGATAAGAAATAGCATTACTAATATTACGCAACAGTTTTATAAACATACCATACATGTCTTATTGGTCTATTTTTAATTATTGGTAGATTTATTACAAAAAAAAATGTTATTATTAAAAAATCTCATTAATTGTAAAAGGCTGAAATCTGCTATATTTACAGCAGTTGGAAATCTCATTCGAAATTTTATGTTGACTATTTATATCCACAAAATTTTATCTGTTTAATGTAAATAATACATGTAAATAATTAATTATTTCTAATTTATTGGCAAAAAAAAACTCCATTTACTTTTTTTAATGTCTTCAGTAAATCGCTGGTGTGGTTTGTTAGTTTTACCCGATTCACATTTTTTATATATCCCACATACTTTTAGTTGTATTGTCGCTTATATTTATTAAGTTACTATAGCAAGGTCTCGGTCTATAAAAACTCACCGCGTACAGCGTAGTGATCACTTATGTTCGTGATGACGGCTGAAACACTATTATTATTACCTGAAAAATTAATATAAATATGGTCTACCGAAGTTGCTGAGTGAGATGTTACTCTCATTGGAAAAATGACATCATTTTTGAAATGATGGCATAGCAATATATTATGTATTTTTTGATATTCTGAACTATAAATTAAACAATTAATACTAACATCTCCAACAATTATACGATTTTTAATACTATGCTTTATGCTAAGTGTAACTGTAAAATCGACTGGTTGTGGGTTCGATCCCCACTCGGGGAGATGAAATATTTACTTAAATTTATATATCCGTTTACTCGATCTGGTGTCGAGGCTAAGCGCGGCATTAAGTTCTGCCACTCAACACGTAATGTCTCCAGAATTCGGCAGAAAGTGGGGAACGGAGTGTCTTAACACTAGGTTCCCTCTGCCTACCCTGCTGTGTGCGGGATACAGCGTGAAGCTGATTTTGATTTTTTTTTCTTTATGCTATTGAGAAGTCGTTCTAGCAACCAGAATACAAACTACAGTAATATTATAACCTATTAAATTTATAGCAGAAATTTCACAGCACTTTTCTATAACATATATATCAAATCAATTAAATTACAATTATTTTGCAATAATACATTTATTAACATATACAGGGTGGAATCGTCTGAAGTCGTTTTACGAGAGCAGCATATAGAATAAAATGTTTCAAGCCCATACCTAAAAAAAATAATCAAGATTCTTCAATAGTTTCGACAACAGACGTTGTTTTTCATTTTACGATAAAAATCGGATGTTATAAAAATCCGTACTGTATCACGTGTGACGCAGTTACATAGATTTACAACGATAACTTTATTATTTATCTTGTTTGAAATAAAAACTTTTTAATTTTTGTCAAAATCTCTTTTGTTTTAATTGTATTAGACTTTTATAGAGTAGTTTAAACTGTGCGTTCATTTAAAGCAGTGATGACAAAACAAATTGATCTATATTAATACAATTTAATTGTTTTTTGTTGGAGGCCGGTCGTAGCGCAGAGGCACAAAGTGTAAAATCGACTGGTTGTGGGTTCGATCCCCACTCGAGGAAATAAAATATTTATTTACATTTATATCTTCATTTCTTTGTTCTGTTGTCGAGGCACAGCGCGGCGTTGAGTTCCGCCACTCAGCACGCAATGCCTCCAGAATTCGGCGGAAAGTGGGGAACGGACTGTCTTAACAATAGGTTCCCTCTGCCTACGATGCTGTTTGCGGGATACAGCGTGAAGCTGTTTTTTTTTAAATTGTTTGTAACTTTTCCACCTCGCCATGTACCGGTGTAATCGTTGGCGCCGCGTCCAAAGGGCGGCCGTACGTCCGTCGGCACGGCCGTATTTTAACAATATCGTAAATTTCAATAAAGATTAGTGAGATTAAGACCAAGCTAAATTAATAGCTAGTTAGGTTGTTGTCAACAAATTAACATCAGTTACGTTGTTTAAGCAGTACGCACATATTTTGATATTAAAATAAAATAAAATTAATTAAGTGAAATTTAGTATTGAAGTGTAGGTTTAAATAACTAAATTAAATCTTAACCTAATGCTAACATATTTTATTTATTATAAATACATTATTTTAATTATTTCAAAAAGAAAAACATTAGTAAAGATAAAAAAATGAAATAAATTGTTTTAGTTGTTGTAGAGCTATTGGAATAAGTAACCCATTGGTAGCTGTTTAAGTGTTTACTCAGATCAATCATCATGAAACATCACGTGAAGCTTGAACAAAACATTCAGTGCAAATAAGTAGATCCGAAACACATTTATAACTTAAAAAATTAAAAAAAAAACAGTTTCACACTTTATCCCGCAAATATCAATGGCAGAGGGAACCTAGTATTAAGACAATTTCGGAGCCTTTGCTTGTTGAGAGGTGGAATTCAACGCCGCGCTTTGTCTCGATACCATAGCGAAGAAATGGAAATATAAATTAAAATAAATATACCAGTTTCTCGAGGGGGGGTCGAAGCCACAACCAGTTGCGTTTACAGTCACACACTTGTGGCCCTGCGCCACGACTAACCTCAAGTATATATTAATAACTATCTAATTTAAATAAACCTATAAAATAAGTATAATTGTTTAATAGTGTAGAACACAAGTGAAAAAAATATATAAATAAAAGAGTGGATAATTACTACAATATTTAAAAAAAAAGTATGTGCACGTCTTTAACGTTTCGCCCACACTCACTCAGCGGTTACGACGTAGCGGCTACGACGTATCGGCTACGCAGTTACCTCGCTACGAAGTTGTAAACATATTAAGAGTGATTAACAAATTCGGCCGAGTTCCAAATTATGGTATTTAATTTCGTGTAAATTACTTAGTATGATTAAAGGCACACTAACTCGATATTGTAACTTATTTGAATCGAAAATAACAATAAATAAATAATATTAGACGTAAACAATATTTGTTATGTTTAGGTCGTATTTTTTTTTCAGCTTCGTACTGTATTTACACGTAGTAGGTTAAGCAGAGGGAACTAGTGTTAAGTCACTCTGTTCCCATTAAGACACTTCCGTTATCCACTTTTGAAATAAGTACTACAAAAAATGAATACTACACAGAATTACTGAATTCTGGACATTGCGTGTAGAGCGGGATTTAACGCCGCGTTTTGCCTCATTACCAGAGCGAGGAAATGAAAATATTCAATAATTCATTTACTCGAGTGGGTATCGAACCCACAACCTGTGGCATTTGCAATCACACGCGTGTGTCCATGCCACGACTGGTCTTATTTAACATATGTATAATTAGTATGCTCAGTTTGACAAATGATTATATGTATAACATAAAAAGTACTTTCTTTTGAACATTTTTTAAATGAATGTAATATATTTTAATCTTATTATAATCTATTTCTTTATATCTTATTATAATTTATATTAGCTTCACGCTGTATCCCGCACATTGCAGGGTAGGCAGAGAGAACCTAGTGTTAAGACACTCCGTTCCCGACTTTCTGTCGAATTCTGGAGGCATTACGTGTTGAGAGGCAGAACTCAACGCCGCGCTTAACCTCGACACCAGAGCGAAGAAATAGAAATATAAATTTAAGTAAATAGAAATATTTACTTAAATTTATATTTCTATTTCTCCTCGAGTGGGGATCGAACCCACAACCAGTCGGTTTTACAGTCACACTTTGTTCCTCTACGCCACGAATGGCCTCACCATAATTTATATTTAGACGAATATTTGGTATTAGTATCAAGATACAGATTTGTAAAGAAACCATGAATAACATTATATCTTAACAAATTTCCTAGTAAAATTTATTACTTAGTGGAATAAGTTATTCAAGTGGCTTAATTTAACCATTGATGTCAGTCGGTGACCACAGGTGGTCTAATATGTTATTGTGGAAATTTATCAGCAAGGGTCACTGACGGCTGTCTTAAGGTCAATCGATTTAAAAGTACATTTAAAATATACTTACATATTAATCTTTTATGTCGTCAATATAAACATTAGATTTACTTTTAACTGAGGCCAGTCGTGGCGTAGGGGCACAAAGTGTGCCTGTCAATCGACTGGTTGTGGTTCGATCCCCACTCGAGGAAATGAAATATTTATTTACATTTATATTTTTATTTCTTCGCTATGGTGTCGAGGGAAAACGCGGGGTTGAGTTCCGCCATTCAACACGCAATGCCTCTAGAAATTGGTGGTAAGTGGGGAACGGAGTGTCTTAACACTAGGTTCCTTCTGCCTACCCTGCTGTGTGCGGGATACAGCGTGAAACTGAATTATGAAATTTAAGAAAAAACCAGCCAAACGCGAGTCGGTTTTGTAGGTCCACGGGAAGTAGCTCATAGCTTTTGATAATGCGTCAACTTTCAAATAAAATGCAACAAAACTATGCATAAACGCTCTTACCTTTTGATTGAATTGACTTAGAAGCTTAATATTTTTATAACCCTGCTTTTTATAAGGTATTAATTTCACCACGATATCACCATGATTCACCACATAATCATGAGAAAAATTGTCTTAACAGACAGACAATAAAGTAATTCTATAAGAGTTCCGTTTTTTTTGAGGTACAGAACCCTAAAAATAATGTTTTTGTCAATATAATAATGTATGGCTCCATTTTATTTTGTACTCTAATAATATTAATGTTGTCTAGGTCGCGGTCCCAGCGGGAATGTAATTCTGTATCTAATAGTTGTTTTTCCAGTCTAAGGCAGTAAATAAATATTGTATGAATCTTTATTTGTTCTCATAATTATATGATTAGTTTCTATAATTTTGAATAGGGTTTTGATACTAATTTCTTTAATAAATTAGGCCTTTAGGATTATTTTAGGTACCTACGTCAATTGTGGATAAAATTAGAAATTTTTATTTCACGTTTGAGTGTAGTCGGTGGTGAGACCAATATATACAGGCTGACAGAGGCAGCTCTCCTTTTACGGAAACTGCATATAGTGTAAAATATTTTAAACCCATATCTAAAGAAATTAATCAAGATAACTCAACAGTTTAGACGTAGGATTTTTTTTCAATTTCACGATGTTTATCCATACCTGTATTTCGTGTGACGCAGTTACGCAAAGATGCGAATAACGTGAACACATACTACTACAAAAATATTATTAAAGGTTAAACAAATTTGAATTTTGCCACCAATACCTACGACTCGATTTCAGAATGAAGCGTATGCGGCGGTTTCCCTTAAATAGATTTATGTGTGCGGGCGTCGTTCTTGACAAATGGCGTTTTATTTTAAAATGACAATTTTTTTATTTCTTTTGTTTGAAAACATCACTTTTCAATTTTTGAAAAAAAAAAATTGTATTAGGCTTTTATGGAGTAGTTATTTTTCAGTATTATAAACCGCTTAAATTAATAATAGAAAATAACTGCAATGAAAATCAAACGAATGGCATCGCACGAGTAAGCAAAAATGCGCATAAAATTAAAACTCACGGTCAAATTAAATAAAATATTTAAAAGATCAATTGACAAGTAGCTCTCGTCGAACAAAAAAGTCACGCAAATCGGATCAAAACTCTTTAACTAATCGATGTACATGTATACAAAGTATTGTAACATGTACTGCGGCAACGATTCGGTTAACAAAAAAAATCTTAAAAAAAAACTACTACACCAAAGCGAATGAAACTTTTGTAATACTAAATGGCAATTATTACGCGTCGAACAAAAAAAAACGAGATATACGAGAACATCCTCCTTTTTAAAGTCGGTTTAAAATATCGCGCTTCTTCTTGTATTTTTAAAACAGCATTTTTATATGTAGTCAACATATATTGATTGAAGTACGGAGAGTACTTAATTTAAATTCAAATTAAATAAAAACTAAAGTATTTATATATTTTTGTAAGATTATAGTGACAGTGTTACATAAATGTGAAATTTAATACAAATCATTTTATTTCAGAAAACTGTGTACGTCACAAGGAAGCCCTGCATCTTCCGATTTCATCTAAACTGACGAAGGAGGTGAGACGGAAGCGTGACCGACTGAGCACGAGTGCATGATTTAAGAAATATTTATAAATAATTTGAACTTTGCTCGACTTGCTAAATTTATACACAGTTAATTATAGATTTTTAAAAATATAATTAGTAAGCTTCATGTTGACTTCGAATTACCTATTTATTAGTGAATGGCCGCTTTTTTTATTTCTTTAACGCAACTGATGCTAATTTTACTTAATTATGATATTATTTAACTATCATCATATATATATGAGGCCAGTCGTGGAGCAGGGGCACAAGGTGTGACTGTAAAACTGACTGGTTGTGGGTTCGATCCCCACTCGAGGAGATTAAATATTTACTTAAATTTATATTTCTATTTTTTCGCTCTGGTGTCGAGGACAAGCGCGGCGTTGAGTTCTGCCACTCAACACGCAATGCCTCCAGAATTCGGATGAAAGTGGGGAACGGAGTGTTTTAACACACTAGGTTCCCTCTGCCTACCCTGCAGTGTCCGGGCTACAGCGTGAAGCTGATTGATTGATTGATCATCATATATATTACCTATATATTTATATAATACTCATATCTATCAGTCTAAAGATAGTCAGATCTGTTAAATCTTTTTGCATACATACACACATACATACATACATTCATACCTTAACGATATATCCCTAGCGGAGTAGTCAGAGAATTGTCTCAACATACTTGTTTCATACCTCTTCATACATGCCCTCCGGTTTCCTCATGTTTTTTACGTGAAATTCATGCAGTATCTTTGATACTGTGTTTTTGAAAGTCAACTGAGGTCTTCTCCTCTCTTACCGCTCTTTAAATCTTTTTTTGCCATTCTTCCGTCACTCATTCGTTCGACGTACCTTCCTTGCTAATATAAATTTATATTACAATTAAAAACGTAGTAACTTCTCATTTCGAACTAAATTTCATAACTGTAGGTAATAGGTTTAAAGTGGTGAATTTTATACAAAATCCACCATCGATGCATAAATACTCGTATCTTTTTATTGCGTTTACTGAGAAGCTTAATTTTATCTATGCTGCTCTCAGTCCCTTGCAGGTTCCATAGATCTGAATATTTGATATTTGGCCAACCACGCAATATCGAGATAAATTATTTTAACAGACGGACAAAAAAAAAGATTCTATAAGGATTCCGTCTTTTCATTTTTTAGGTACAATACCCTGAATAACTGATATTTTTATTATAAATAATAAAAAATAAATAATTACATTATTCCTATAGTATTAATTTAAGTTAGAATATTACTGAAATTGACATCAAAGATTTTAGTACTTTAACGAAATCCAATTAATAAGTGGCATAGGTAGTCACGTGAACGTTTTAATTAAATGTTAAGTCGATCTATTTCTCACTACACTTTAAGGCAACATTACAGAAATTATTAAATTGTATGGCTCCCTTAGATTATATTATTTGTTTTTTACCTAAGGCGTATTTCATTACAAAAGTTAATATTGTTGAAACATCTCTCCACTGCACCACAATACACGAACACATTACCAGAATTTTAATCCTTTATAATAATTATGCTAATTTTAAAACATTGTATATCCTTTAGAAAATTACTTTACATAAAGCTTTTGCGCGATATTTTCAACATTATAATTGTTTCTCAGTCTTAAATCGTTGTTTATCAACAAAAATTGAATTAAGTTCTAAAATAAAATAAAGAGGCCACTCGTGGCGCAGTGGCACTAAGTGTGACTGTAAAACCGACTGGTTGTGGGTTCGATCCCCCTCGAGGAGAAGAAATATTTACTTAAATTCATATTTCCATTTCTTCGCTCTGGTGTCGAGGCAACGCGCGGCGTTGAATTCGGCCACTAAACACGCAATGTCTACAGATTTCGGCAGAATGTGGGGAACGGAGTGTCTTAACACTACCCTGCTGTATGCGGGATACAGCGTGAAGCTGATTTATTTTATTTTATTTCTAAAATAAATTATTTGTCTTAAGGACATAATAGTAGCATATGAAAATATATTTATTAATACACATACATTGAGTACTATATACATATATTTAGGCAAAAGTTATTATTTGTCAAGTGAGTAATAATGAAGATTTTACATTCGTAAAATAAAGTGTTAGCATTGTTTATTAACATATTAATATAATGAATATAGCCTATATATCAAAAATGTAATTGTAGTAAGTGCAGATAAGAATAGAATATTTAAAAAAAATCAGCTTCACGCTGTATACCACCACATCAGGGTAGGTAGAGGGAATCTAGTGATAAAACACGTGCTCTCCTTTCTATAGAATTCTGGACAACAACAACAACTTTTACTATCAATAAGCAGCAATAATTTTTTTTGTATATATATATTTTAACTAAACGTGGTCCCTACTTTTTTAACTTTTTTCATAATTATCAGCTAATCAACAGTTGTATATTTATCTGCTACTAAAACTAGGCTTATAACTAGAAAACAATCTAGATACAAGCAGCAACTTACACATTATAGCTAAAATATCTAAATACTTTAATTAACATTGTATATTCCGAGAGAATGATAGTCTAATAAGTGTCTATAGACTGACCTTGTATAGGTTTATTTCAACTGAATATAACACCAATATTGCACAGTGCAGTTCTCTTGTGAGTACTGCAGCATGACCTACTTACCGTTAGTTAGCATCTATCGACCTCTCCATTCATCATTCACCGCGGAGAGGGGTCCAAGGCTTACAAGATGACGTCACTGAGGCTTAAAAATCATAACCCCGCCCGAACCAGCTGCATACCCCTCTTGTGACCTACTAACCCAAAACGGGATGTAGTGACGTCGACAATGGTACAGTCTCACAAGCAGATCGTCCTGGCAAGTGGTTTAGTAGAGAATATAAATACAAAACTTTTAGGTGAGGTGTTCATTGCGTTTTCAATGGAGGTTCTTACGTTAAGGACTGTAGCTACAGCTGTGTTTGTTATGTATCTGTGTACTGTTCCCATCTCCCCCTTCAACCTTCGCCTCCGAGGTCTTTCCCATTAGGGGGTAAATTTCAACGGGAAATCGGAAGTGTATTATGACAACCTTGGGTAGAAAATATTTTTAGAATACTAAAAAAATTAGCTTTGAATTTATTGAAATTCGAATATTATAAATTATAATAGTATATTAGTTAGCTTAGCTAGTATACTAGTATATTAGTAGCTAATAGAACATGACATATGACATTTAGCTTTGACGTTCTGTATGCCTGCTTTAAGTGATAGCTTTCAATTCTATTCAAATAATCTCTATATATAATAAGACAGTAAAAATATTTTGTCTGTACATTTAATAATTTTGACTGAAATGGATAGAGGGATACTTAAAAAGACTAATAGAAAGCAAAAAGATTTTTTTTGAATTTCTTGTCTGTCTGTCTGTCTGTCTGTCTGTCTGTCTGTCTGTCTGTCTGTCTGTCTGTCTGTCGACATATTGTTGTCCGCATTTTTCTCTGAAACTACTGAACCGATTTACTTGAAAATTTCACCAATTGCTTTGTTTTAACTCAATTTAGGTTCTAAAGTTTGGTTCATCAAAATCGGTTCATTAAAAAAAAAGTTATCGTCATTTGAATGAACTCAAGGCATTAGCTTGCCAGCGAATGTTATATAGAAATCGCGCTGGTATGACCCTGGCTAAAGAATGACATTCGAAACGTCTTGATTATATGACTGTTGATAAAAATATATATTTTTGAAGCACTATTATACAATATTTTATACAATAAAGTAAACAAGGCCAGTCGTGGCGCAGCGGCAAGAAGTGTGACTGTAAAACCAGCTGGTTGTGGGTTCGATCCCCACTCGAGGAGATGAAATATTAACTTAAATTTATATTTCCATTTCTTCGTTCTGGTGGAAAGGTTAAGCGCGGCGTTGAGTTCTGCCACTCAACAAGCAATGCCTCCAATGCTCTGCCTACCCTGCTATGTGCGGGATACAGCGTGAAGCTGATTTATTTATTTTAAGTAAACAAAATTGAATTGTTAGTAGAGATTACCTTCATAAATCGTAACAGTAAAGTTTAAATCGTAATTAATTCAACACAGAGATAAAGAACGATTTGATCTTCAAAGAAATATCAAGTAAATACATCGATTTTTTGGTTCGTTCGTTCGTTTGAAATAAATCTATATAAAAATGCCTAAAAACATCCTTTCTACGTGTACTCTGTAATAACTACATATTTACCAATTATTCATTTATCTAATAATATGCAAACAGGAGTTAATATGCAAACATTACAGTTATTTTACAAAGAATATTATGAATCCTTAACCAAATTAATAATTTTACATTTAAGACTGTTTCTGAAGCAGTACAATTATTAAGTGACATCAGCACATTTAACAGAGCTTTAAAAAACATAACATAGGTAAAAAGAACGTACTGTTACAAATATATATATATATGAATATCAAATATCGACATTGGTCATATTTTTTAGTTCGAAACAATCAAAAATTCTTACAGAAGTTACGATAATGTCGTAAAAAAATCGTAATAGAATATTACAGATTAAAGTAACAAAAAATCATATTAGAAGTCATTATAGTTGTCTTTATATTATATATGTTGTTGTATGTTGTCTTTATATTTGTTTGTCATTCTATTATAGGGTGTGAGGCCAGTCGTGGCGCAGCGGCACGAGGTGTGACTGCAAAACCGACTGGTTGTGGGTTCGATCCCCACTCGAGGAGATGAAATATTTACTTAAATTTATATTTCCATTTCTTCGCTCTGATGTCGAGGTTAAGCGCGGCGTTGAGTTCTGCCACTCAACACGCAATGCCTCCAGAATTCGGCAGAAAGTGGGGAACGGAGTGTCTTAGCACTAGGCACCCTCTGCCTACCCTGCTGTGTGAGGGATACAGCGTGAAGCTGATTTATTTATTTATTTTATTTTATTATAGTTGTCAATCAATTCTGCTTAAATCAATAATCATGTATTTAAGCGGGCGAAGCCGTGGGCGGGCCGCTAGTTTGTTATATTTCAAAGGAAATTTCACTTTTAATGTATATTGATTTTTATTGTTGATGTATATATGTAGTGGACTAGGAAATAGCTTTAGTTTCCAGAAACTTTTGCGGTTATATTAGAGTATCGATTATTATATATTCTTAGCAAGTCTCTCCGTAGCCTATTTTTATTTCGGAGCCGCCACGGTGACTATTTTTGGCTTAAGGAAGAATGAAAATTAATTGGCTTCCATTACCCAGTTTTATTTTATTGACTTGCCTGTTATTTTTACGTTTTTTTCGTCAGTATTTTGGATGTTTTTTTTGTATTTATTTTGAATATGTACACTATACTTCACTTAAAAAGTTTTTTAATACATTATACGCATAACATTATGTTGTATAATACAAAACATATACAAACACATATACTTTACATATGTTTAGACCACACTATGCTTTGGTGGTCTGCCACGTATGCTTACAATATATATATTTTTTATTTAGGGTTGGCAAAGGGAACCTAATCTTAAGACACTCCGTTCCCCACTTTCTACCGAATTCTGGAGGCATTGCCTGTTGAGTGGCAGAACTCAACGCCGCGCTTGTCCTCGACACCAGAGCAAGAAATGGAAATATAAATTTTAGTAAATATTTCATCTCCTCGAGTGGGGATCGAACCCACAACCAGTCGGTTTTACAGCCACACTTTGTGCCCCTGAGCCACAAATGACCTCTTAGTTGTTAATTATGAATAGTTAAACAAATTAAATTATTAATAATAAATTATTGATAGCTTGTAAATTATTGTTAAAAACAGTTTTTTAATAACAGCTACTAATATACGGTTTCTATTTTTGAAATAACCAGTAATTCATATTTAATGATCTGACGCAGCATGTTAGACGGAAAAGTACTTCTTATAAACTTATAAAGAATACATTGACCGACTGTGAGTGGGTTTATAGGCAATTGCTCAAAGTAAAGTAGCTCATCTCGAATTCGAATTGTAGGCGACATAATCACAAGAATCTTGTTGAAACGAAGTTCCAAAAAAAAAAATTAGTAGGTACATTAAATTATAGTCAATACGATCTGGGTAAGTAACTGTTATTTAAATTAACCTATTATATTATAATTTCAGTAGATCCTTTTGATAAAAAATATAAATGTACCTACATTTTTAGTTGTAGGATAACAGAAAATGTAAATTTATAATGAATGACATATTTAAATGAATAGAATGTTATCTTTTGAGATAGTCTGTAGGATAGAAGAGCTTAAAATTAGAAATATTAAAAATAATATAAATAATTGTCCACGATACAATAAAACATTTTTTTCAATTTTCATTTTCTGTACACATTATGTAGTAGTAGGTAGTATGTAGGGCGGAACTCAACGCCGCCCTTTAAAATAAGTTGATATTAATATTTTTACTTTAATATTTTAATATTAAACTTTAGGTTTTAGGTTTTTTTTGAATTTTCGTATATACATTTTTTCACAACAATTTAAATAAAAACCTTCCTACGATTTCCGTAACAGACGATGTCCGCATATACTTACAATTAGTACTAAAGTAGTATACAGTGAAATAATAAGTAAGAAACAAAAATCATACATACATCTGTGGTTTTTTCTTCGTCTGTAAAAGCTTCTACGTCGTTAGTTAATATTTACTGTTTTAAAATATTTAGTAGTTGGTGGAAAGAAACTAAACGAAACGTGGAATATTTCCTTTTAGAAATAAACTTGTGTGGAAGATTTTTAAATTTCTTTTAATATTATTTGCTTTTATTATACAAATAAAAAGATGAATATATTACAATATGGTTTCTTTCTACCTAAACTGCCATGCGGGATACAGCGTGAAACTAAAAATATATATTGGTGATTATTAAGTTATTATCAAATAATTTTGTGGAAAAATAATATATACGGTTCTTATTTAGAAAACGTATAAAAATTTTGAACGTAGCGGGACTCGAACCCTCGAAACCTGGAAACCGACCAGGTCTTGGTATTTCTAAATAAGTATATTTCTTTGCTAAGTGTGGAATTAAACTTTAACAATGTTTAAAAATATATACGGTTATTTAACCATTTTACATTAGTATCATGTTATAATGGTAGATTGAAATCACTCTACCATAGATGTATTATATAAACGTTAAATAACAAATGAGTTTTTTTTTCTATTATTTTTAATATTTATATATGCCTTTCATAAAAATAAATACAAAAAAAATGATATAGGTATGTTTGTTTAAAATATATTCAAATCGTTGTAACAAATTTGTACTAAACTTTATAAATTACTTGAAATAGTCACGTTTTCGAGACAGGTCCCAACCCATCGGTAGCGTAGGCGGAGGACGAGGTGAACTAGGTACGTTAAATGATTTCCGCTCTAATAGATCTTTCAAAATATTAATACAGCATCTTTTATATGAATAATTGATTTTTTTAATACTTTCTTTTAGTTAAATTTGAAATATTCGTGTTTATTTTTTTATTATTATAACAGAGGTCAGTCGTGGCGCAGAGGCATAAGTGTGTGTCTGTAAATGCGACTGGTTGGGGGTTCGACCCCCATTCGAGAAAAAATATTTATAAAAATTATATTTTAATTTTTTCGCTCTGGTGTCAAGGCAAAGCGCGGTGTTGAGTTCTCCACTCAACACACAAAGCCTCCAAAATTCGGCGGAAATTGGAAAACGGAGTGTCTTGACACTACTACTACTACTACACACAAATAATTTGATAATAGGTTCCATCTGCCTACCCTGTTGTATGCGGCGACTGTGAGGCTTATTTACTTTTAATTGGTTTTGTTACAATGTTAAAAAATTAAAACAAAAAATATATTTTATATTTTTTTATTAAATGCCCAAATTTATGGAATAAAAATAACTTAAAACTAGATTTTAACATTTATTTTATCTAATTATAATTTATAGTGCATAGAGTTAAATACATTTTCGACTAATAATAATACTGCTTTAATACACACGAATAATTCGATAATTGCAAGTGTTATTCAAATAATTAATACTTATTTATATATAAACTGGTGTTGATATTGAAATAGGTAAAATTATTTTACTTAGAAATACTTGTGTATAAGTTTAAACCTAATAACTACATCTGGAAAGGCACTATACTTCTTACAGGAAATTTGACCTCGTAGACAGAGTAGTATTACCGTCTTACAATTTACCTAAATTACCATAACTATATTCAATTCAATAAAATTAAATAAATATGCACGTAAGAGAAAATTTTATATGTATACAGTTCTATAGTGATGTTAGATTAGTGCATTTGTTTGTATGATATTGCACGTAAAGTGAGTAAAATATGACGCTTAACAGTCTTTTTTGATTTCCTGGAAATTCTTTAAGAACTATACACGGCTGCAACGTGAGCCCAAGAGGTGTTTACTTTATAAGTTTTCACTATTCTCTATCTCTGCTTTGGTCCTTCATGAAGACAACGTTACTTTTCTTAACTGACTTTGAATAAAAATGATACTAATGATATGATGATAACATTCTTCTAGCATTTTTAATACTGCCTCGTTATTCTTAACCAGTCTTTTTCTCCTATCGTAGTTGTTGTTAATCGTTCTTAGATAGATTTTTTATCGGTTTAAACCCATCGGATCGCAGTACACCGTGTGTCGTGGTACCCGTTGAGTGGGTAGTCCGGACAGACCTCGGACATATGTGTATGTTACAGGAGGACGAAGTATACGTTTTGGTTGTGGTTGTTTCTTCGGTTGTCGCTGTCTCTCAACTGGTGAAGAAGATTGAGATCGACTCGTTAAATTTAAATTTTGGAATACACGTCTCAATGAGACTGTTGAGCGGTGCCGGCGATGACGCTCAGAGCTGTCACTGCTGGAGTCACTTGCTGAGCAAGATGATCGATCATCCGATCGGCCTGTCTCACAAGACATACTATCGTTGCTGCTTGAGCTCCCCAAGGAATCGACGTCGGCGGATCGTCGAGTAAGACGCTTGCTGAGGGCTTTAAATAGGCGCGTTCCTGGTGTCGTAGGCTCAGTTATTTCTTCTACTGGAGGACACACGACGATTTTTGGGGTCATAGATTCCTTTCGGGGTGTCGTTTTCGGTGTTTGTCCCACCAGGTTCACCGGCAAGTCGCCGACGAACTTCTCACTCATCACAAGATCTACTCCTAGCTTATTTTTCATAGGTCCGGCAAAATCTGCACTTTTCTTAGAGAAATTTATCTTCAAATATCCTCAGATATAAATTGTTGGATGAAATCGCACAGTACTTGTTTGTCTAAACTTTTCCGTATTTTACGTTAGCAGTAAGACTCCCAGAGCTTTGTGTTTACTTCTGAAGTCTGAGTTGCAAACTGCCGTGGTAAGGGCAGGAGCTGGCTTTATAAGGGTATATTGGCGCATGCGTATTTGAAATCGTGGATGGCCATGCCACTATTCACGTTCTCCAAAGCCTGTCGCGGCCAGGCCTCTCCACGCCCATTACAATGTACCGCGAAAATTTTCTTTTCATTACAACCGTTGATTTGTTATTAGCAATCGATTACTTTACTATGTTGATAATGATTAACAATATTTAAAAAAAATATTAACTGATAATTAATTACTATAGTTATAAATATTTACCGTGTATTATGTAACGCTATAATATATTTTCCACTCATATTAAGGACGTGAAGTTATTTTGTACATAAATGTGATTGTAAGTTTAAGTAAGGCAAACGCCTGTAAATTTAGTAAGGCAAAGAGGTGATAAAGTCTTATCGTCTGATATTATGAACTGCTCATACAATGTAAATCACATTTTATATTTAATTTTTTTACTAAACAGTTATTATTTACTTATTTTAAACAAAAAAAGTAAGTTATAGTATAATATTTCGTCACATTAGGTATTCCTAGTTATATTTGAAGTTTCAACACTTACTATTTATATTTTTAAAATAAAATAACATAAAGAGGCCATCGTCGTGGAGCAGAGGCACAAGCGTGCGACCTTAAAGACGATAGGTTGTGGATTTGATTTCCATTCGAGGAAATGAAGTATTTAATATTTACACTTACACGCTCTTGTAAAGAGGCAAAGCACAGCGTTGAGATCCGGCACTTAACACGCCACGCCTCCATAATTCGGCCGAGAATGGGGGATGGAGTGTTTTATACTTTGGTTCCTAGGTTCCCTTTGCCTACCCTGCGGGATAAAGCGAGAATCTTAAATAAAATAAAAATCACTTTACTCTTTTTCTCGCATCGCAGAGAAAGTAAAGGTTAAGATTCGTTCCGTATCCCACTTTCCGCCCAATTTTCGAGACATTACGAGTTTTGTAACAAAACGCTTTGTCTAACTACCAGAGCGAAGAAATGAAAATAATTTATGATTGTGGATCTGATACCCAAATGTATCTAATAAAAGTCACGTTTACAATAAGATGGCGTCAATGAAATATATTATAGAAATTTCTAACGCAAATTACATTACATAACAAAAAATGTTTTTTTTGCATTTTATTTTATCTTTTTCTTACGACTGCAGAAGCTGTTTCATCGCGTGAGTACAGCCACGTGACGAATCTTTTATACAAAATTAGACTCGAACGTCGTATTGCCACGTGAAGACGTTTGCGTCCCAATGATTGTGTCGATCGGAAAATTACAAGTGGGCACGATTCCTTTGCAATTGCAATGTGTTTCTTTTTTCAAAGTATTAGGTATATATATGTAATAGGCGAGGCCAGTCGTGGCGCAGGGGCACAAAGTGTGACTGTAAAATCCACTGGTTGTGAGTTCGATCTCCACTCGAGGAAATGAAATATTTAATTATATTTATATTTCCATTTCTTCGCTCTGGTGTCGAGGAAAAGCTCAACGTTGAGTTTCGCCACTCAAAATTTATAATCTTTAAATGCCTTATTTATAATCTTTAAATGCCTTATTTGTTCATAAAAATATATTTAATGTCTGATTACACAACGCAACCTAAAAACATAGTTTCGCTTTTCGACATTCTTAAATAGGCGAAGCGAAGTAGTAATGTAATGCCACAATGTTATTATTAACAGTCGTTAGTTACACAGTAATTATATACTGATTTATTCACAGTGAAGACAATATTTTTCTCACATATATGTATAATGTATACATACACAATACAAATATTACTATTATTATGTTTCTCTTTCATAGTTCTCGAGTTCAAAAGAACTCGGTCCTTTGGAGGAAGGCTTGCGTGGGGACATAGGTCCAACACGTAGAGGCCCCTTAGAGAATATAGAGCCGCAACAGCCGGGATCCATCTCTGAGTAACCACAGGTAATTGCCCAGAGATGGTTGCCGGTTAATACGTAGGAACTATGGAAAATGTGGAAATTTAAACTAGGACTATTGGATGGAATTTGGATGGACTGGCTACTGGGCTATTGTGAAAGTGAGACTAACGGACGTCCGCCTTTACAATAGTCTCAAATTGAATGGTTGGCGGACGGTGACTCGCCTCCCACTAGATGGGCCACCGCAAAGCTTAGGCGCAATATCGGCGTGGTCGATTAAGGGTGTAGAGAGGTGTGCACCGGTTCCACCATCACGAGGAGCTCGTGAGCGGGTTTCCCTGCTATTACGCAGATTGAGCACTTCCATCCTTTTGAGCCTATAGCTTTTGGCGCTCTACTCTGCCGGCCAATAAGTCAAAAACGACGCACGCACACATAAACCTATCAAAGGGAAACCACCGCATACGCCTAATTCCGAAATCAAGTCGTAGGTATTGGCAGCAAAGTTCAAAGTTGTTTAACCTTTAGTAATATTTTTTATTTTTTTTTAGTATGTGTTTACGTTATTGGTATCTACGCGTAACTGCGTCACACGAAATACAGGTATGGACTAACATCGTAAAATGAAAAAAAAATCCTACGTCTAAGCTGTTGAGGTATCTGGATTAATTTCTTTAGGTATGGGTTAAAAATATTTTACCCCATATGATGCTCCCGTAAAAGGAGCGCTGACACTTCTACCCTGTATAAGTCGATTGATAAAAATATCGCGTCGTGTTATCGTTAATTCCATACAACCATTTTTATAGTACCTAAGAATCATTACATTATTTTAGCTGTGCAGCTGGGTAGGCATGGGAATTTAGTGTTAAGACACTCTATTCCTCTAAAAATACTTCCATTCTCCACTGTCACGGCCGAATTATGGAGGCTTTGTATGGTAAATGGTGGAACTAAACGCCACGCTTTGCTTCGTTACCAGAGCGAGGAAATGAAATATTCAAAAATTTCAAAGGCAATTCGAGGAAATTAAAATATTACATATTTCATTTCCTAAAGTGGGAATCGAATCCACAACCTGTCACGTTTACAGTCGCACGCTTCTGGCCCTGCGCCGCGACAGGCCTAATCACATATTATTATGTTATTATACTTATAATTCGTTTTAAATTTTTTAACTAAAATTTAACACAGAATTTTAATAAAATATTTCTAAAACTTCAAACAAATATGCATACGAGGCGATAATAGATTACCACTGGCCGGATGTGTCTGACGTTGTTTATGTAACGAGATCCCCTAAATAGCTCTAAAACCATATATATTGTTATCGGGTAAACTCATTACCAGACTTTCTAGATACTCACCTACAAGCTTATGTTGTTACGTAATAACAAAGTAATCATTTTACAGTTCGCTTGTTTTGTTTAGAGCTTTCGAGAATATTATAATGACAGCTTTTATTTACTGTAAAATAATTACTTACTTAATAATTAACTATATATTAAGAGACCAGTCATGGCGGAGGAGCACAAAGTGTGACTGTAAAATCGACTGGTTGTGGGTTCGATCCTCACTCGAGGAGATGAAATATTTACTTAAAATTATATTTCCATTTCTTCGCTCTGGTGTCGAGGCTAAGCGCGGCGTTGAGTTCTGCCACTCAACACGCAATGCCTCCAGAATTCGGCAGAAAGTGGGGAACGGAGTGTCTTAACACTAGGTTCCCTCTGTCTACCCTGCAGTGTGCTGATTTATTTATTTTTATATTAAGAGACTCTGGGGAATTGTTATATTTAAAATTTTCACCATATATGACACCATACATACAAAGTCAGTATCTGCATCAAACATCTCTAAATAAAGTGACCAAGTCTTCGGAATATCATTGCCTGTGCATTTTGCAATCAATTTAAAATACATATCTTTACACACTAGCGATCCGCTCGTGGCTTCGCCAGCGAAATCATGAAAGCATTCATGTTTTTATATATTTTACTACTAGAGACTCTAACGCAGCTTCGCTCACTTTGCCTTATTTTTATATAATATTATATAGCCAAAGAATAATATATTTTTGATTTTTTAATAAAAAAATATATTTTATTCTTTTCAATATATCTACGAATATGCGATCAGAGTTTTACTATAATCGGTTGAATAATTTTGGCGTAAAAGCGTAACAAACAACCTTACATTCACATATATAATACTAGTATGAAACATTATGTATTTACTTGCATTATTAAGTTATATAGACAAAATATACCTTATATTTAGATTATAAATGATAAATTGCTTACATGACCAGCATTGTATACGTGCATAGAAAGTGTGATAGTAACATTTAATAATAATCTATTAATAGCGCAGTATTAATATGTGAATAGTGTGACGCAATATAACTTGGGGTATTCGTTGATGCCTTGTATAATACTTTATTATTGTTATAATATTGCACGGATATATGTACATATATGTATATTCTTTTACGTATAAGTAGCAACTAATGTATTAGGTATATATACTATTTTGTTAATGGTTGATACACAAAAAAACAAAAGACTGACAGACCGACAGACCGATATACGTTTCTAAATTAGCTAAATAAAAAACATCTATACAAATGTAATGACTTTATATTTATAGTTTTAATATTCACAATAATTTAGTATAAAAATGTATAATATCCATATTAAAAATGTATAATATCCAAGTAAATATCCATATTCCTACGTATAGTTAATTTTGGAGACAATCAGCTGATTTTCTCTTAATCTTCTCATGTCTGTTAACGCATTATTATATGATATCATTTAATCTGATAGTGCTTGCTAAGATAAATCAAACGAGTCCACACACGACATGTCTAGTTCAAAAGTCCTTTAACCCACTCTCCGTCTCTACCTTCAAACTCTATATATATCACATATACTAACTCAGAAGTCCCTTTGATCACCTGGCAGTCTCTAGAAGTATTTTTTCATGGTATATTGTATTTTACAAATCAAGCTTTTCATATTTGGATACCCATATTAGGTAGGTGGTGTAAAAATTTGTAATTTAACATTTTTTTCGGCGGTATTTTGCATAGGAGGCCAGTCGTGGCGCAGTGGCCCAAGTTTGTGATTGTAAACGCGACAGGTTCGATTCCCACCACAAGAAATTAAATATTCCTCTTCGTTCGTTTTCTTCGCTTCGACCGACCGTAGATCTGTATTATTCTGTAGTTTGAATTTCAACTCGATATCTCTAAGCGTTCCTGAGATAAAGGCTCTTGATAGACAGACAGACGGACAATAAAGTGATCTTATAATGGTTCTGGTTTTTTTTCCTTAAAAGGTACGGAACTCTAAAAACAGGAAATAGACAGATAATTATTTAATAATAGTTTGTTTAAGAAATTAATCTATTCATTTATTTAGATTAGTGATATGCGTGTTTACTTAGTTAAAGTACCGACTTTGCGGTTTTCTTAACATTTTACGAAAAATACAAAATTTCTGAATGACAGTGTTCAAAATAGGTAATTAGGTATGTAAAATAGAATAGAAAATAGAGAACGAAGGAAGATAGAAAATATTCTTGTGGTACTTAAAATTAATTTTATTTACAAATTTTATTTATAATCTATTTACTTAAAAGTACCTTACTCAGTTTACCTGTAGCTATGTTAGTATTCAAAAAAGGTTAAAGATAAAAATCAGCCTTTATTGTCGTTACGATGTATATTGTGACGGAGTTGTGGTGATCGCATTATTATTCGAAACATGGCCGTAAGACTGCGCCAGCACGCATTGTTTGCAATACTTGGCCTAAAAACAAGAAGTTTCGAGCATATTGATTTATATTGCTAAATTCTCTTAATAGCAATTTGCTTTAGTATTTATTAATATTAAGTATAATTAATAATATTTTTTCTATTATTATAATTCTTCATTATTCTCATAGATTAATGGTAATTTTTATGGGTGTATTAGTATTAGTTGAATAAGTACATTTTTGTTTATTTTGGGTTCGTAAAGAAAAGCGTTCCGCATAGTTTAACATGTTATATGTCATTTAACTGGAATCAAAAACTACTATTATTCTTTATAATTTCAAAAAAGCTTCTAAGATATACTTTAAACAAAGTAAAAGGTGGGTCAAAATAGCGTTTAAAGATTTTCTTATATAGATGAGTCAATACATATATATGTAGATAGATTTACAGACAGGCATAAAAAGAAATCAATAAATAGAATATAGCATTTAAAATTAATAAATAAATTATCCTGGCAAGGATATCTAGTTAATGCTAGAAAAATATTGCTTTGTCATATTTTGATCTGGAGATGTATGCAAAACTTCAATCAAATCCGAAGGTAAAAAATTGATAGGGGATGTAAGATTTTCATAGACAAATAATATGTAGATTGATGACGATTTAGATAGATCTAATTAACTTCACGCTATATTTCGCACACAGCAGGCCGGCAGAGGGAACATAGTGTTAAGACACTCCGTCCCCCACTTTCCACCGAATTTTTAGAGGTCATTGCATGTTGAATAGCGGGCATTTTGCAAGGGTTCCATAGCGGAAAAACGAAAATATAATTTAATAATAATTAATTCCCTCTAGTGGGGATCGAAGCCACAACCGTCGCGTTACAGTCACACCCTTGTGCCTCTGTACCACGACGGACCCAACAGGGATTAGATAGATACAAACTTGAAAAGTAAATATATGTTTAAGAAAACATTTTTATTAAATCTTATACATAGGAGTATGTACTCGTATAAGAAACACAAAAAGTTTAAGTATAGGTTTTGGTCATATATACTTTTTTGATTTAATATATCTTTTGCATATGAGCAAGGAAGGCATATAAAATCAAGCTACCTTTTATTTCTACTTTCTCCTAGTTTAAAAAACATTATTTATTGGCACGCAGTAACTAATCAAAGTACTTAATTTAAGCGAAAATAAGCTCGAAAACCAAAAAAAAACGCCCTCATTTATTATAAAGATGTGAATTTGAAGTTTAAAAACGTGAATTTGGTGCGTAGAAATATGAATTAAGAATTAAAACTATAAAACAACTAATATAATCAGCTTCACGCTGCACTCCGCACACCCGGGTAGGCAGAGGTAACCTGATGTTAGGACTCCCCCTTCACCATTATCCGCCTGATTCTGGAGGCATTGCGTGTTGAATGGCGGAACTCAACGCTGCGCTTTGCAACGACACCAGACCGAAAAAATAATAATAAAGTTATTTTAAAAATAACTTCTTGAGTTTTAAATATTACTATTAATTCAATAGTATATATGAATATAAATTATTTAGGAACAACAACGTTAGTCTGTTCATACTCAGAAATAACTTATGATCTCAAATTGAGGAAATATATATTAGCTGTGTATGTAGGTGTTTAGAAAAAAATATTAAAAAACAACGCACATAATAGACACAAAAAGATAAACGACTGGTAATTAGAGCAAAATGAATTGTATTGAACTGCAATACCATTTTAGGCATGGGATATGGTAATAAGCTTAATGTAAAGCTTTAGGTTCACTATTTCAAGTTAAAATATTGTTAATTATTTAAATCAGCTTTACGCTGTATCCCGCACACAGAAGTGTAGGCAGAGGGAACCTAGTGCTAATACACTTCGTTCCTAATTTTCCGACGAATTCTGAAGGCATTGTGTGTTGAATGGTGGAATTCAATGTCCCTACACCAGGGTGAAGAAATGAAAATATAAATTTAACTAAATATTCCATTTCCTCGAGGGGATCGAACCCATAACTAGTTGCGTTTAGAGTCACACACATGGGCCCCGTCGCCACCACTGACCTTAAAAATAAAACATTACTGATAAAGTTAAACTGTTAGTCGCGATCTGGCTTTCTTAAAATTATATACATACTCGTAAATGCATACGAGAAGAAAAGTAAAGTTCTTTTAAATAAACAGTAGCGAACCACCCGCGGCTTCGCCCGCTTAAATTTATTGTTGGTATAGCCAAATTATACAAAATCTTTACATAAATTGTAGCTTGTGATTTATTCTGATAAGCTAAAATGTTGTAAAATTTGATGTAAATCATTTACAAATTTTTGCGTGAAAGTGGAAGAAAATCGAGCCTCATACAGGCAAGTGTGACGTTGAAATTCATAGTCATCACAAAGTGGCGTAGCATGGGTTTAATCTAGACTGACTAGACCCTTGTTTTAGTACTAGCTTTATACAGAAATAGATCTAACTAGGGGGAATGAAATATTTAATGTTCTCATTTCCTAGGCAAAACGAGACGTTGAGTCCGCCACTCAACATGTAATGCCTGGAGAATTCGGCGGAAAGCGGGAAACGGAATGCCTTATCCCTAGGTTCCCCAGCCGAGCCTGCTATATGCGGGATATATATTTAAAAATCATACCAATTTGAATTAAAATGTTTGTTAGTAACATGTGCTACCAAAAATCTTCTAAATCTCCTTTGCCTATTTGATATCATTCCCATTTCATTGTTATTTATTGCTTAAAATCTGTGATGATCTGAAAACATACACAGACATAAAAAGTTCTATGACAAAAAATGTGTCCACAACTTAAAAACATCCGCCTCCGTGACAGTGTAGTTGATGTATATATGCACCGACTATTGTCTAAAATAATAGTTGGTGTTACATATCCATTTTTGAAACCATACAAGTTCAAGGATTGATTTTTGGTATATAACGCTGATGTTTAGCATCCATCCATGTATTTGGACAGCAAATCAATATCAACATGTTCTACAAACTAGTAAGATATTTTTACTTCTCAGATATTTTAATAATAAAAGAGGCCAGTCGTTGTGCAGTGGCACAACAGTGCAGTGTGCTTGTAAATCGACTGGTTGTGGGTTCAATCCCCATTCGAGAAGATGAAATATTTATTTAATCAGCTTCACGCTGTATCCCGCATACAGCAAGGTAGGCAGAGGGAACTTAGTGTAAAACACTGCGTTCCCCACTTTTTGCCGAATTCTGGAGGCATTGCGTGTTAAGTGGCAGAACTCAACGCCGCGCTTTGCCTCGACACTAGAGCGAAGCAATGGAAATATATAATAGAAAGTGGGGAACGGAATGTATAACACTGAGTTTCGTCTGCCTACCCTGCTGTGTGCGGGATACAGCGTGAAGCTGAAAAAAAGATATTTTAATTTTAGGTGCTAACATTTACTATTAAATTTAGATGCATTCATGTCATTAAATTAAATGGAATAGCACTTTAAAGATGGTGAAAAATACAATTGATTTCATAATATTATATTGTTTCAGTTTTTCCTTTTAGCTGTGACAATGGCTGTGGTTCTTGCTGCACCGAAGCCTAACCCAGCGCCTCAACCTCAACTGATTTCCTACAGTGGCCTTGATTACCTGTATCCGGCTGGCGTGCCATCTGTCGTCTCTTCGTATTCCGCCCCCCTCGCACCTCTATCTTATTCCGGATATCCAGTTGATGCGTACTTTGTTCGTTAAATGTCAATACCTATATATAATGTTATCTTATTCTGGATACTGTTTATGATTTCATTAAAATAAATAATTAATTACATTTAATATACGCTTTTTTTCTATTGCCCTGTACATGTATTATTCGAAATTAGATAAACGCAATTATATTGCATTTTTCTTTAAAATTTATTCTTTTGAGTATAAAATTAAGTTTAACTTATAGAATGTATTTTATTCCTTAACATGATTATTTCATGTATTTTTTAAAACCATTTTTGAGAAATTTAATCTTTTACTATAAATTAATGAAACGCACATATCAATAATTAAAATATATTCACATCACCGTATCATCGAAACACAATATCAACTTTTTTCAACTATCAACTCACAATCAGAATTTACTCTACAAATACATTAGATAGTAGAAATGTATCTATACGTTAACAGCAATTTATATAATTTCAGATTTTTTTTTACTTGTGGCAATATAGACCAAGATCTACTTATTTAGAAAACGTATAAAAATTTGAACGTAGCGGGACTCGAACCCGCGCTTCCTGGAAGGCGTGGGTTTCGGGCGGCACAAATTTTTATACGTAAAAGTGTGAAATAACACTTTAAAAATGTTAAAAAATAGACCAAGATCTACTTATTTTACATAAGAGTATTACCGTTGGAACAGTAATGCTTTGTTCATATTTTCATTTCTCCGCTCTTGTATCAAAACAAAGCAAAAAATAAATAGCAAAGCATGGCGTAGAGTTTCGCTACCCAAGGCGCAATGCCTCCGAAATTCGGCATAAAGAAGAAACCGGAGTGTTTTAACACTAGGCTCCCTCTGTCTACTGCGTGAAGTTGAAAAAAAATCTTTAAAGTAGATCCAACTACGTTTGCGATATCATGTCATATTATTTGAGATTTAAGTCAGCTCTAAGATTTTACCTTGCGAGAACAATGTGAGTAAAGCAATATAGAGTTCAATAACCTGCATCAAAATCTATTTACGTTTCTCATACTCATGAAAGCAGGAAAAAGTTTATGTCGTCGCCAAGCGCCAGTATCACGTAACATGTCATTAAATTTGTTTGAAAAGGACACAAATATGACGTTATGTACGTTGAGTTATATAGATTTTACTTCAAATTCGTTCTTCTACACGGCAAATTCTCAATTTTACACCTTAAATTCATCCCTTTACTCATTTAATTTTGAAAAAATACTTCAATTTAATCATTATTCTCTCCAAATTCACCATTTTTATCCTCAATTGTTTTTTTTACTTCATATTAGTTGTTCTTAAAAAAAATAATTACATAAATTAATATTTTAATTTTAACATTACATTATTGGCTTATGAGAAATAATATAAATAACATGAATAATTAAAATTCATAAAAATATTTTTACTATATACCTATAGGTCACTGATATATCCTGGATAGACAGAGGGAATGTTAAGACACTCCAGTTTCCAAATTCCCGAATTCTCCAGGCATTGCGTGTTGAAGGGCAGAACTCAATGCCGCGCTTTGCCCTTTGAAAAAAAAATGAAAATTTTATATAGATATTATGTCCTTCCCCCGAGAGACCTTTTAAGATACTGTAAGCTATTAAAATAAAGGCAAAATATGAATTTATAAAGTGTTAAAGTAACAAATTTAAAATAAACAAAACACTAATTTGGTGTGTAAAAAAACGAATTTGTAGTGAATAACTTATATATGTACCTAAGCACTGTGACGAAGTGGCGATAAAAATAAAACATTAGCTTTACCATATTCGACACATGTTCTTGTGAACATTCCGGTAAAACAAAGAGACCTAATTGTAGATGTAGTACTCGTCTTTAATGTTTTTCTTTAGTCCTAATTTACATTGAGTCCCAGCGCTCTTTGCGTAGTTCGCCATTATGGTCTAAAGTTTCAAGGACACGTGTATTGTATAAATATTGACGAAATAATAAAAAATATATCAGTTCTGTTTAATACCACAGAATAAAGAGGCCACTAGCTCCTGCAATTAAACAGTACTCCGAATTACACAAAAAATGTTTGCCAAGTTGGTGAGTGACTTTCATATTAAGTTTATCTGAATCAAAAATAGAACGCCTTTTTTGTGAAACCTCTAGGTCGTCTAGGTTATATCTGCCTTATCCTAAAAATTAAATTATAAAGATTTATTTCAATAAACCCGTATAATATTAACTTCAAATAGGTTTTTATTATACATGATTAAATTTTAATACTTTTTTGCACGGTAAATTCAAATGTTGTTGCCTTAGCTTATATGAATCGTAGAATTTTAAATGTATAAATTCAAAAGTATGTATCTGAATTTTTATAACCGTAAACATTTTGAGTATGGAAATAATATATATTTGTATCTATTGTACAATAAAATTTACTGAATTTTTAATTAGTTATAAAAAAATATAACACAATAGTGAAAATATTAGGGCATCTAAATTAAAGGCTCAGTTTCTTTAAAACTAAGTAACCTAGATCAGCTTTTTTTTAATCGGAATGTAACATCAAATGTCATAAATTTTTATTTACCAAAAATTTAGGTTATTTTACAAAAGAATAAAATTCATTTACATGAGATAATAACGTATTAACTTGAAGAAAATAAAATTTGTTTCGCACATTAGTTACACTGGGTTTGTATATTTCTCTAACAAATAAAATGTTGGGTAGTATCCAATGTCCTAAACATACGTTTGTACGGAATAAGATCAACTGGAAGTGACACTAGTGCCACATTAAAAAATAAAATCAGCTTCACGCTGTATCCCGCACACAGCAGTTTAGATAGAGGGAACCTAGTGTTAACTTAATACTCCGTTCCCCACTTTCCGCAAAATTCTGGAGGCATTGCGTATTGAATGGCGGAACTCAACGCCGCACTTTGCCTCGACACCAGAGCGAATTAAATGGAAATATAAATTTCATTAAATATTTAATTTCCTCGAAAGGGGATCGAACCCACAACCAGTCGCGTTTACAGTCACACTTTGTGCCCCTGCGCCACAACTGGCAAGTAAGAAGATATTTTACTTATTTCTTGTATATTCCTTATTTTTTTTATTTATGTTTTAAAGAATTTGTTTTAATTTTCTAGATCATTCTCTTCGTTTTCTTGGCTCTGGCTGCAGCTCGGCCACAGTTGTACCCTGGCTATGGGTATGGGTACAATGGCTACCAAATGTCTTATCCAGGGTATGCCGGTTACTCGAGCTACTCCAATCCTGCAGCATTTTCCGGATATGGTAGCTATCCTGGCTACTCTAACAACTATTTTGGATATTATTAAATGGATATTGTATATAACCTTTTTGACTTTTTGTATAACGAGCTTGACTATATAAAAAATTGTATTGTAAATTACTTTTTAGTATATATTTGGTTTAAAAAAAAATAATAAAATGCGTGTACATACACTGCCGGTGTTTTAATTTCTTGATTATTATTAATGCTTATGAAGTTCATATTTATTAAGATTGAAAAATAAAAAATAGGGAGGTTTATAATATTAGATGGTCATATCTTTAAATAAATCTTTTGTATCACTTGTCTCACAAATGGAAATACTTAAATTTTTAGATGCAGTCTAATTTTCTTTTCTAATTTATTCTTTTACTAAACAATATCCTTCGTTTTTTTACTCAAGGTGACATTGGCTAAGTAATTTGTCTTTGGCAGACGCGCTCGCGCTCGTAGTGTCATAACTAAAGAACTAAACTAAAAATCCTTTAAACATACTTATGCTCGTATTTATAAACCGCTCTCATCTCTGAGATCGCTCCCATATTATTATAATAAATTTAAAAAATCAGCTTCACGCTGTATCCAGCACACAGCAGGGTACGCATAGAGAGCCTAGTGTAAAGACACTTCGTTCCCTACTTTTCGCCGAAATCTGGAGCCATTGTGTCTTGAGTACAGGCGGAACTTAACGCCGCACTTTGCCTTAACGCCAGAACGAAGAAATGTACAGTACAGCCAAAGAGGCTTGATAACTAATAATACATCCAAAATACGAAAATGCTTTTGCCTCTACCTATTATAACGCTACACAGGTGACCATGAGGCATAACCCTTTTAATCGTAAGATTCGAATCTTATGGCAATTTTACTCACTCACACTGTAAATGATTGTAAGCTATATAAATTATTGTATCTGCACCTATTTAGTATGTTACGAACATCAGACTATCGTTTTCAAATAATAGAAATTTTAGTATCTTAAAAAAATAATACCTTTCGCCAATCTCATGCCATCCAGTACTAGTAATTTTCCCCCAAAACCAAGGTTTCTTTTAAAAAGCTAGGTATTTCTATAATACCTTTATTGCATAACAATTATTTTATTGAAAAAGCGTTTATTTTAATTCTAAATTTAAACCAAGTAGAGTTTAAATCAAATCCCGTTTTAGTTGTATAAATTTTTAAGATTAAAAAAAATATCTGAATTTAAGCAACCACTCCATGCATGTTTTAGTCCAGACCAACCAATATTCTTAGTTGCAAATATTGGCCAAAAGATAATAATTATTATGGCCAAATGATAATGAGAATAATTATTAGTAAATAATATTGATTTTATAAGGTACACTGATGCATTTTGATATGTCCGCACGTTGGCTAAAGTTAGACTATACTAAAATCAAATAAGAACCCAACTCTTAATGTGCTCTATTTCTCGGCCCGTTTTTTTAAACTGTAATCCTTAATATATAGTTGATCGGAGTCTCCATCTCAAAATTAATATTTTTTTGACAAATATTTGATAAGTTCTATAAAATATTTCTCTCACACGTGATAGTGGGATTTTTTTAATATTTTTTTTTATACACACTATGTTTCTAAATGTTAAGGAAATTCTTATAAACTGATCATTTTCAGGCCGTCAACCAGGTCAGCAAAAAATGTATAAATATATAATAATATTCTGTTACGTTTTAAGTTACTTTGCGAATAAATTGCAATAAAGTCTTAGAAAACTCTATTGAAAACACAATGTGGTACAGACGGCACGAGGCAGTCTGTAAGTGGGACGATACTATTTCATATTTTACATAAGAAATAAAAGAATTGAACTGCAGAATTTTATATATAGCTTTCTTGGTAAAAATGATAAATACTTACATAAATATGATAAAAAGTACTATTTAATAAAAAAATCCATGAATAAAATATGCAACAAATGTTCGCAATTACAACCGTTACATAGTAGGTACTAGGTATATTAATAAAAGCTAGTTAATAACAAGGCAACGAATCAATTACTAAGTTAAATAAGAGGCATTAAAATAGCTGGACCATTATACGTGCATACAAGTTCTACTACGTAGAACAAATAAGTGCGTTTGTCAGTGTTGTTGTTTTTTATGGGTTCTTTATATTTTGACATATATAAGGCTTTATTTATTTATTTATTTTTGACCGCTTCCACCTATTATAGTTTATACGTTAAATTTTAATATTAATTTCATATTAATTAGCTTCACGCTGAATCCCGCACACAGCAGGTAAGCAGAGGGAATCTAGTATTAAAACACTCTGTTTTCCATTTTCCGCTGAATTCTTCTGAGCGAAGAAATGAAAATAAAAATTTAAATTAATATTTAATTTCCTCGAATGGCGATCGAATCCACAACCAGTTACGTTTACCGTCACACACTTTTGCCCCTGCGCCACGGCTGACCTTAAATTTATTTTAGGAAATTCAAAGCAACAAAAAATATACATATAATGACGCTATAAATGATGAACGACGCAAAGAAAATTCTCTAAAAACAAATTAAAATAATGTAAATTTATATTTTAATTTGGTATAAATCATAAGTAAAATAGAAAATGTAGTGAAACTGTAGGTATAGTAAAACGGAAATCTGGTGGTTAGTAGGTTTGAATTAGTGATTTGAATCTTAGGTTGATATTTACATAGGCAAAACCGTATACAAAAGCTTTTACAACAAAGGAAAACCGTCTTAATTATGGGGCATTCCACACAAAGCGGATAGGTAAAAAAAGTCGAGGTCGCGTCGTATATGGTTCCTCAAAATAAATGCACAATATTTTGATAGTCCAGTGTTTAGTTTAGGAGTTATGGGGGCTAAAAGTCGTGAGTGACTACGGGACATGCACTCTTTCAAATCTCGTTATTCAGTATTAACAAGGGATAAATAAATAAAGTAGTGGAATAGATTCCTCATGAAATAGATTTTTATTGGTATTTTATTAAATAAAATTATTTTATTTTTCATAGAAAACGAATTATTTTCATTTTATGAAATTAAATTTCGGATTATATAATATTAGGTCGGATAAAGTAACACAAATACATATGTAAATAGCTGTATAAATTTGAATTTGGAATTCCTAACAAAAGAGGAGAAATTTGTGATTAAAGTGGTGAGTACGACTAAACGCCAATTTCGTGTGTAAGGATTAGGTCCTTTATTATTATATGATTAAGACGGTTTTCCCTTGTTGTAGAAGCTTTTATCTACGGTTTTGCCTGTGTAAACTAATTTACCCACTAACCACCAGATTTTCATTTTACTGTACGTACCGTTTCACTACATTTTTTGTTTTACTTATCATTTATACCCAATTAAAATGTAAATTTAGGTTATTTTAATTTGTTTTTAGATAATTTTTTTAGAGTTATGCTGGGAAACCAAGTGTTAAGACACTCCGTTAACCATTTTCCATCAAATTCTGGAGCAGCTTTGCGTGTTGAGTGGCGGAACTAAACGCCGCGTTTTGCCTCGGCACCAGAGAGAAAAAAATGGAAATGTTAAATATTTTATTTCCTCGATTGGGAATTAAACTCACGTCACTGTCGCGTTTAGTAATTTTGTAGTTATTATACATATATCGTGGCCTGTCGCCCGCCAGCAGCGTCTACCTCTTGACTTATGATTATTTATTTATTTAATACCAGCGGCCTTCTCCTGGCTTTACTCGCTTGATCTATTCTTTTTGTTACTATTCGATTAGTTTCTAATATAGGTCTAGGTAAGAAAATATCATCTTCACGATGTATCGCGCGCATAGCAGGGTAGGCAGAGGGAACTTAATGTTAAGACACTTCGTTTTCCACTTTCCGTCGAGTTTTGGAGTTTGGACGTCAGAGTTAGAAAATGAAAATATAAATTTAAATAAATATTTTATTTTCTTATATTATGCTGCATTTTCCATAAGATAGTCAATATAAATTAAATAATTAATGTAATTTAACATTCAATAATTTTGAGAAAGTGCAAGCACTACATGGCTGCTTGCGAGGACTAAATCGGCGGCAAGGGCGTCCCCTGCTGGACTCGTGCCCTTGCCTGCGGCCGTTGCGGAGCGTTGAGTTATTTTAAATTTACATTTTCTCAAAAAGTACACGTTCAAATTACATGCTATAAAAGACATAGCATTTCTTCATAAAAATTCCTTGATGATGGAATAACCTTCGTTCAATCAATATCTTTATCAAATAAAAAACGAAATATCACTTATCACAAATGAAATATCACCTTGCAATTATCAATTATTTTTTGTCACAAAATATCTTATTGTGACTTATTTATAAGAGATAGATATATCTTATGGCGGACTTTTTTTTTAGAAATAATAAAATAGAACATTTCTTCCATACAACGTACTGACATATATTGTACTATATTTGCAGCGCACGCGCTTAAAACATTTCGATTTAAACAAACAAACATACTCTTCCGCTTTTTTATATTAATATAGACTACCGGCCCATTCGCGGCTTCGCCCGCATTAGTATGCGTATGCCTATAAGTAATTTATTATGCTGCATTTGCCAAAAGATTGATTATATAATTTATACATTTAATCATTTTCCATAAATTTGGGAAAAGAAGAAGATTATCCTTAATTTAATTTTCTTAATGACGAAATAACTGCAACAAATAGGTAAATGGTGTCGCGGACTTTTTTAGATCTAATAGAATAGAATATTTTTGTATAGAATAGAATATTTTTAAGCGCACGCGCTTAAAGCGATATTGAAGCAATTCGATGGCATTCCTTATCATTGTCATTTCGTACATAAGGCTAACTACTACTTACACCTTAATGCTATGTAGCCTATAGCACTTCTGAAGAGTGTAGCTTTCATACAAAATAAAAAGAAAGCAAATCAGATCAGTAGATCTGGGATCTTAGTGTTTAAATAAACAAACAAAGAAATAAACTCTTCCGCTTTATTATATTAGTATAGATAACCAAAAATCTACCATTTTACACTAAGTAATTTACCCCTTTGGAAATTTTGGTTTGTTTACAAAAATTTTCGTAATTACCAGAAAAATATTTAAATATTTCATATTTACCTGGGTGGAAGGTGACAAGCGACACGCACGCAATGAACGCGTTTTTTCCTGCATAAATCGCGATTACTCATAAATTCCGGAATAAATGTAGCCTCTATCTTCTAGTGAAAATTCCGTGAAGAATAATCTCAGTTATTTGATTGTATTTCAGCTGGTCTTGATGGCTGATAACGAAATTATCAATAAAACCATCCAGTAGCATCTATCATTTTTCGCCGTTCAGAACGATTTTCCAACCTAACCATAAGTCTGCGCGTGTCAGGTAATACGGATGTCAATTATTCACATACTGATAGGTAAGTATATAGAATACATATTTAGTACTTTGAAGATCAAGGACGCTTTTATCTAGTGGATACAAGTAAACAAGGCGTGGTCTTGTGGTATATATAAATGGGAGGAGAGGCTGCATTGATATCACTTGTGAAAACTCTTGCAAGCGACTCTCTAACAATGCTGTACCGGCTGGTAAGTTGAATAATATTATTGTTCTCGAAGACTCTATTACAGTTAATTAATTACATAAACCAGTTAGGATGTACGAGATTGAAAAGATTGTAATTGAGTATGTAGAAAGTTCAATCTTCGCGTTATATTAATTATACAATATAATAAGTTGTTATGTGAATGTGAAAGAATAATACAATTAAATATTCAGCATATCTATTCAAGCGTACTTTAAACATTTTGTGTTTGTTTTTATTTTAATTTCTTCATGATTAAAATAGTTATAGGTATGTATTTAAAGTATTTAGATATAAAGATATTGTTCTTGACGTAACGATATAAGAACACGAAATTAATTCAGATTAAGAAGTCCAAGCGTTTAGTGGGCGAAGCCGCGAGCGGGTCTATAGTATATAATATTTTCCGTAGATTCTATACTAATAGCAATTATTCTTGTATAAATATAAAATATTTCATTAAAAATTAACATTTATCTATATATATAAAAGGACTTGTGCTGACTGACTGAGGTAAGACGCACGCAGAGCCGTAACCGCTGATGGTAGAAACGTGAAATTTGGGCAAATGTTTATTTTCATATTCTGGACATCCACTAAGAAGGGAATTTGAAAAATTTTAACCCTAAAGGGATGAAATAGGGGTTGAAAGTTTGTATGGAATTTTTTTTTTATCTGTACCGATTTTTATAAAACTTGAAATTCAGACTCTTAAAAATATTTCATTGAACACGTGTTTCATGGTTTTTAAGAATTCACCCCCTAAGGGTTCAAATAAGGAGTTGAAAGTTTACATGGAAAAATATTTAAATTGCCACCGATTTTTATAAAAATTTAAATTCAGACTGTTAAAAATATTTTATTGAACACGTGTTTCGTGGTTTTCTTAGAATTCACTCCTAATAAGCGGGCGAAGCCGCGCGCGCCCACTAGTTACTAATATAATTTTAAAATAAAATAACAATTATTGAAAGCAGGTTGAAATAATTACAATAAACAAAGACGCACGTTTTCGAAATTTAGTCACTAGACGGTGTAGCATGTATTATAGTAGTGGCTGCTATTTCTCGCTATTATCTCACATTTAGCTAAGGTTTCAGACTTTGATCTGAAACATAACGACACATAACAGTGAACGGTGTTTGTACCTTTGTAATAAATGTGTAATAATAAGGGTCAACAGGGGTAGTTCAAACAGCCGATGACTTTAACAGGCCTATACAGTCTTTTGGTTATTCTAGTCACGTGACAAATAGTTCAATAGTTGCTATGGATTGTTATTATTGTTACTATATGGAACTTCGATATTTGTCTTATTCTAAAGTATTTATATATTATTAAAGAAAAACACTTTTTTTACCGTTTATAACGTCTGTAAAAGGAGAAGATTATCAATTTGAATTTATTTTTTTATATTTTTGTTATCTCAGAACACAGATTTTTGTAGGGTGAACCGGTTTTGATGATTCTTTTTTGTCTGAGAGGTTTCTCTCGTGTGTTCCCATTTTATTTTGGCCCATTTCTAATATTGGTATCCATGAGCAAATCATATAAGTCCTAAATTTGCATTAAGTATGTGCGCGACAAATGGACGAATAACTCAACATCACGCCAACCGATTTGGATGGATGGATTCTTTTTTTATTGAAAAGGATACACTTCAAGAGTAGTTTGATGAAAGTTTGGTTAGGTTCTCATTATGGGATCCGGTTGAAATTGAAAAAGTCAGTTCTTTTTGTTAAAAATTATAATTAACATAACTGAATTTAATATAATTAATGCAACTTCCTAGACAGATCTTAGAAAAATGTTACATTATTTATTTAGAACAAGTTATCCTTCATCAAAACTCAAGTTCATAGTTTCTATTTGAAACTATGAACTCAAGATAAGTATATACCAAAGATTACCTAATATATACCATTTTGTTTTAACTTTACAGTTTGCTTTCCTCGCTCTGGTGGCTGTGGCATTTGCCAGCCCTAGCCCCAACCCGAAGCCCGAGCCAGCACCTGCACCTGCACCTGCACCTCAGATGTTGGCTTACGGCGCTGGATATCCCTACTATCGCTATGGTGGTGCTCCCTTTGCCTACCCGTATGGGTACAATGGATATTTCGCTGGCTAAATAATTATACAGCCGTAATACTGTCATAAAAGTTTTTGAAAGTGTCTTCTAATTTTTTTTGGCGTATTATGGCTGCTACGGACCTATGGCTAACACAATGACTCGGATACACGTTTAAATAAAAAAATATGCTAACTTTTGATTTTTTATTTGTTTTGGAAACTCCTTTGTTACTTTTTAGTTTCGTAGAGATTTTTACAAATTTCCGCTACCTAAAGATAATTACTAAGAATTATCGTCTGGCAAGAGAGACTGCTAAACAAAGTATTTTTCTTTCCTAAGTGTGGAATGACGGTTCAAAAATGTTAAAAATATTTAATAAATAGCATAGTGAAATTTTATCTATAGCTTTGTCAAAAAATATATTACTTTTACCAAAGCAATTAAAAAATATTTTTGTTAATAATAGTTATAGAAGACTTAAATAATCATTAATAGTTATTCTTAAATTAAGACAACTATCATACGTTATAAAAACAATTTAATTAGAACTACATAAAATAAATTGAACAGAAAAACAAACACATCTGCACACATCATTGTAACAATTCGAATAAGAATATTTGTATTTACGGCGTCGCATATTTACTTGCGGTAGTACCAATCAGCTGAGTAAGCGTAAGGCAGACTATAGGGAAGAGACAAGGCTGAGTTGACCACTGGATATGTATCTTGGTAGTTGTAGCTAGATCCATAGGCGTATCTATAGTCAGAGAGTACGGGAGCCACTGGTGATACTGATCCCACTGAGGCTATAGATGCAACCGGCGCTGCAGGAGCTACTGGCGATCCCGGAGCAACAAGGGCCGCAGAGGTGAGTGGTGACGACAAGTATCCTCCACTGATAAAGATAGCTGGATCAGCTGACACTGCCGCGAACGATGCCAAAATAGTTAACTGGAATATTTTTATTTAATGTTAAATAAAATATTTTAAAGTAATAAAATACAAATGGCATTTAATTGAAGAAATGAAATATATACCTAAGAATAGCACGCTTTAAATTGACTTACCATTAAGAATTTCATGTTGAAGCTGAAAACTGTCTACTACTTGTGTACTACAACTAGCTTAGTATGTGACTGAATTTTACCGAAATGTCCTGGCATATTTATTTGAAACACAAACAAAGTGACCAAAAAGAGATAAGAATGTGTGACAGAATCGCCGCTTTGAAAACTATTGCCAAGGTTCTTTTGAATGGTTTCCTCAAAACAATAGAATATCTAATCCAACATGAAATATGCTGAAATGGCTAAAATTATTTTTTCACCAATGACCTTGTAGTGATTTTTCATCCTTGAAATACAAAGGATAATGAATTCTGCTGTTGTATGTATGCGAGGCATTATTCCGGATGTCTGTAGAATGGATATTATGCTATAGAAAACCGAGGAAAAACCAATTTTAGTATGAATATTGTCAATAACTGTCAATTTAAAAATGTTTATAAATGTAATTGTACTAACTTCCATTCCATTCCATTCCTTCCATTGAGGTAGCAAATATATTATGCGATCACTGCTTTCGGATACTAAGTACTAATTAATGCTTGTGCAGGCGTAAAGTAGGTAAACTATCAGTAAAAAATATTATTCAATATTAATAATTTGTTAGACTAGTAATTAAATTAAATACGAAAAATTGTATAGCAAATATGAAAACTATTTGAACTTTATTAAAATATTTTTACTGTACTTAGGTTACTTCCTTAAAGTACTTTAATTTATCACCTATATATAAAGTAGGTATATATTTTACACATAGACAATCTTTTATTTTTTTCAGCTTTTACCTAGTGTTAAGCCATTTCGAGTTTTGTTACTAGAGTGGGAAAATGAAAATATTAAATATTCCTTTCTGCCAGTGGGAAACGAATATAATTAATCATTTTCAAATCGAATCTGCAGTCGTCTGTTCTGTAGTCGACTAGCGCTGGGACACAGCGTGTGACTGTAAAATCGACTGATTTTGGGTTCGATACCCACTCGAGGAAATAAAATATGTAATTACATCAATATTTTCATTTCTTAGCTCTGGTGTCGAAGCAACGCACGGCGTTGAGTTCCGCCGCTCAATACGCAATGCCAAGTGGAGAACGGTGTGTACTTTATACTAGGTTCCCTCTGCCTACCCTGCTGTGTGCGGGATACAGGATGAAGCTGATTTATTTTTTATTTTAATCTGCAGTCGATTTGAAATTGAAGTGCATGTAACATGTTTGTACAAAGTCAAATAACATTATTGTTATAAACTGGTCCTACGTTTATGATCTTATATAGAGTATTACAATTATTATTGGTTATAAATATTAATATAAGCCATAAGCGTATAATTATAAATTCTTTGTTTCTTAATAGAACTTTAGTGACTAGTACTAGTTCTGGTACTGGTTGTCAATTTGACTAGCAAGTTTTATATAATAAAGTATATTTTTGTTTTTCCCGACTGCTAAAGAAGGGTTATGATTTTCGCACGTATCTTGTATGTATGTATTATTCTTTATTACCTCATATCTCCAGAACCGCTGAACAGATTTACATAATTGAGGTATTGTTAGATTCGTATTCGCAGCCCAAGTATTCTTAGATAGGTGACGTTAACAAAAAACAATCATGGCGGCTGTAGGACGCCATTGGACTTAGTGGAAAAAAATTTTTTCGTTTCGAATACCACAATATGGGTCTCAAATTCAAGAGCTTACTACGAGGATTTCAAAAAGGTATATCATGCTTATGATTACCGCAATAAATTCTAACAAAGAAGTGAAAAATAAAAAAAATATTTGTAAAAACAAAAACGCCGACTGCATAAAACTAAAAAGAAAATAAACAAGTCCAATAGTTTATCAAGATTAACAGTCGAGACCTATAAGTAATTCTGCAATCAATAAAATTTTTACCAGGTTACCAGGATACTCCGCATAATTTAAAGAGGTCCCGACTGTTAATCCTAATAAACTATTGGACTTGTTTATTTTCTTTTTAGTTTTATGCAGTCGGGGTTTTTGTTTTTACAAATATTTTTTTATTAAAATAGTTTTTTTTATTATAATATGTAAAGTAGACTAGTGGTATTTTTTTATATTTTGTTTCAGCTTTACGCTGTATCCCATACATATAGGTCAGTCAGACCGAGCTCATTGCTAAGACACTCCGTTCCCCAATTTTCACTCAATTTTCAAGACGTTCTGTGTGCGAGTGTCGGAATTAAAGGTCGTCGTGCGTGGGTAAGGAACTCAACTTTTTTTTATTATTATGGACAAAGGATATTACGTTTTTGTAAAAAAAGTTGTCATATTGATTTAATTTGCAAACTAACTAACAAAGGAACAACAACAACAGATGAAACAGTGCAGTTAGTTTTCTATGCTAACTTTTTAATTTGTTGTTTTCTAGGATTATTTCACTATTTTTGCAATTTTGTACCGTAAAAGGAAACGATTTAATCGATTTGATTTGATTGTTTTAAGATCTTTGTTAGGCATCTGTCCGTCTGTCAAGATAACTTTGTCTCGAGATTGCGTGGAGGTATTAAGCTGAAATTAATATCCAATATTGAGGTCTTATCGAATGAACACAAAGCTGGTTCGTAAGGCGGTTCTGCTGAGAAGAGCCGGCAAGAAACTCAACAGTTGTTCTTTGTTCTTTAAATATTCAGGTTACAATTTTATTGCTTAATACAATAATACAATGGTGGATATCCTGCATAAATTTCAAAAATTCTTGGACAATATAATAGGCTTTCCTAATTAACGTTGTTTTTACAGTTGCTTTAAATTTCTCCAGAGTCAATCTTAAAACACTTTGCGGAATACTATTATTGAGACGTATACTTAGACCTATAAATGATTCCAGTCCGACTCAAACTTGACCAGTTTTTTTTATTTTAAAAAAGGCGTTTCAATTTTAAGTTTATGTGTATCAACTTCTTACATTGTGATTTGTGAAAATAAGATACAGCTTGGTGTTTGAGAGTTGGCAATTAGGGGCCGTTCAGGTACTTTTTTTTCGACTTGGCTATACTCCTGTTGATCTGGGATGGTCTCTACAGCGTCACCTGGCGGAAGAGAGTAGCTCGCCTTTGAAAAAGAAACGAGCTTTGGTCGACGCTCGTGAAGAGTTGGGGATCGCAGTGTAATGCCCTGCATACGCTAATCAGCATTTCAAGTATTACGTCAGAGAGATCAGATTTATTAAAATTTTTGACTCCCCCCTCCCATATGTCAGTAAAAGTAAGCAATCCTCTTACCCCTCCCCCCTGTATGCTTACTACTTTGTATGCTTACGTAAACATTGATATATGCATTTTTATTTTAATGTATTCCGTTTAATATTCGTTTTAATTAACTTAATTGATACAAGATAGTATTCAACATTGTGTAAAGTATAAATATTACATTCTTAAGCATTATTACGAACAAAACAAACTTCCTTCGTTAAAAAATCTTCGGTCGATGGCACCTGAATCCATGATTCTGAGTTTTTTGGTTTCTACATCGTTCTCATTGGGTCATTCAACATCTTGCTGCTCTAAATTTTGTATAAAACACATCAGTTCATTGGCATACACTTTTGTACATTTTGTACTTGTTGGAGATGTAAAAAAAAATCGATCAATTTTTATTACAATTAGGATTTATCTGTTTGAAAAATATTTAAATCAATAAAATTTTCGTAGAAGTTGATCTTCGATTTATTTGGTTTATGTAAGAAGCGAAACAACAAATTGACCAACAGACTGCAGAATAGCGTGCGGCGGTTCCCTTTTTTTTATGAAAAAATACAAGGCAAACGAGCGTATGGGTAACGTCTAAGGTAAGTAAGTGATCACCGCCACCCACGATCCTGTGTCTGATGATGCTGATGCACGATGTCTGATGATGATCTGTAAAAGGCTTGACACTTTGTCAAGCCTTTCACAGATCATTGGGTACTCAACGAAACGAACGGCTTTACGTTGTAAGCGATCAAATAGGTCAAACTGATACTGGGGTGCACCCACCCAGAAATGAGAACGGTACTCTATATGAGGTCGAACGTGGGTCCTAAACAGGGCCAATCGGTGTTTCAATGTGAAGTACTACTTACTTACTACTTTGAGGCCAATTTGGGGCGCTGCTTTCTATCGATACTCGATCGCGATACTCGCTCGAAACGCTAAGGTTTAAAGTGCTGAGACTGGGCACGGCTAAGAAGAGTGTTTTGAAAGACTGGTTTCCAGTGACAGCGACCTTGATGTTGCATCCAGAGGGAAAGCTGGAGTTTCACTTTCATAAATTCTTGGGTCGCTCGTAAGATAGAAGTTTTGTAAGGAGCGCCTCGTGCTACATTCGATCGACGGCCTTCACCATGTCTAGACAAACTGCCAAACCCTGGTGGGTTAGGTAAGCCAGAAAAGATTCACCGGTTGAGCGGCTATGGCATAAGCCATATTGACGTTCATCAATCGGTGATCCTCTACACATACCAAGAGCTGGCTATTTATTAAGTTTTCCATCACATTTGAGGGTAGAGAGGTGGTTGCAGTAGGCCTGTAGATCGGGTGGATATAAGCGCTCTTCCACGAGTCTTCTCACTACGCCAACTGAGTAAGAATGTCGAAACAAACGCCTTAGTACCGGTAAGTTTCCAGGAGCATATGATCAGAATACTAAAAGAGAGATGTCATCTGGCTCGCCTCGCCTTGTGGTTGTCCATGAAGACAAAGCTCGCCTAACAGCTTTTTGGCTGAACTTTACTGCGGAATGGTCGGCGGCGTTGTTCCTTGGTCACCCATTGTCCAGTTCGGGGTAAAAAATGTAATGCCTAGGAGGTCAGCTTTCTCTTTTGCCGTATGAATTAAGATTTCTTGGCTGGCTAAAGTTGCCAAGTTCAGCCTTTGAGAGGGCCCAAAATTGATCAGTTCCGGACTAGTAATTATCAGGATTCACACAAATTTTGTATGGGCTGCCATTAAGAGTTTTTGTTATATGGTAACAAAAAACAATAATTATAATTAAAGTATTAACCTATTATTTGTTGATAACTAGTAGATAAATAAGTTAGTGTTATGTTTTGACGTATTACTTTTAACAACGATTTATGGAATATTTTTTTATTATTCCCGCTAAATGGATATAACAAGTTAATATATTATATGTATATACTATATATCATTAAACTAATAGAATTATATTATATCTACAAAATATACATATTGTGATTTGCGAAGACTCCTGGACATATGCCCAGTCCTATATAGCAATATGTGTAAAAGTAAAATAACTACTGCTGGTGATTACATCGATCTGTTTCCTCTCTTTCTATTTTTACCAATAGCTTTTTTCTATTTTGATTGATTTGATTGAGGCCGGTCGTAGCGCAGCGGCACGAGGTGTGACTGTAAAACCGACTGGTTGTGGGTTCGATCCCCACTCGAGGAGATGAAATATTTACTTAAATTTATATTTCCATTTCATCGCTCTGGCGTCGAGGTTAAGCGCGGCGTTGAGTTCTGCCACTCAACACGCAATGCCTCCAGAATTCGGCAGAAAGTGGAGAACGGGAGTGTCTTAACACTAGGTTCCCTCTGCCTACCCTGCTGTGTGCGGGATACAGCGTGAAGCTGATTTTTTTTTTTTCTATAATAAACAACGTTCAGCTTTACCGCCAATAGCTACGACTCGATTTCGTGATGAGGCGTCTGCGACGTAGTCGCTTTGGTTGATTTTTGCCTGTGTGCATCATTCTTGACAAATGGCGTTTTATTTTACAATGATAATTTTATTATGTAATTTTTTTTTATAAAATCAATTTTTCATTTTTGGTAAAACCTCTTCCGTTTTAATTATATTAGGCTTTTATAGAGTAGTTAAAACTGTGTTTTCATTTAAAGTGGTGAAGAAAAAAAAAACGATATTAGAACGAGAGATTATATACAGTTGCACGTTGTGTCCTACATATAGAAGGGTAGGCAGAGGGAACCTAGTATTCAACTCCGTAGTAATACTCTGTTCTCCAGTTTTCACCGAATTTTCGATGCTACAAGAAATGATAACAAACTTACAATTGTCGTGCTTACAGTGAAACATTTGTGCCACTGCGCCACCATGGCCTTTAAGAAATTAAATTGTTATTTATTGAGGAAATAAAAAAGATCTATTTTTTAATTGTTATTTATTGCGTTCAAACATAATAAATATATTAAATAATCCATTTTGTTGTGATTTTCCGAGAGTCTGTTTAAATGAGTCGTTTTATTTCTCAAAGGTAGTAAGAATAAGGAGATGCGTATGAGTAGGCGGAGTAAGCAAAGGGAGAGTACGCGCTGTATGATGAGTACGCTACGGGTGCAGTGTACGCTGCAGCTACGGGAGCCGTGTACGCCGCGGCAAATGGTGCAGTGTACACTAAGGGCTTGGCGAAAGCCACAGCCAGGAGAGCGAAGAAAATCACCTGCAAAAATAAAAAAAATATCAATTAAGTATATTACAAAATTGTTGTGTAATATTTAAGAAAATCAATCATTCTATATAAATATATTTGATCGATATTATTATTGGAACTTCTGCCCGAGTTATTTTAGTTATTATATAATATTAAGTTAGATTCTGAGTTTTACTAAATTCTTATTATTTGTTATCCGAATATTAAAATATGGAATAATAATAATAATAATTAATAGTTATAAAAGGAAACATCATCTCCGCCCATTTAGAGATAATTTGTAATGTCTAGAAGATTTTGATGCCTTCTATAGTTTACAAAAAAAGTTAAAAAAAGGTAAACATTTTTTTTCAAATCCTCAAAATGGTTTGGATCACTTTATCATAAGTGTCATCGTAATTACACTGGCATTCATTTGATTATCTGTTTTATGTTTATTTCTATATTATTTGCAACAGGACGTTGTCAATACGTATTGAACTATAACAATGCTACATTAACAACACCGGACTTTTAAGAACACTTTGCTCATTTACATATTGTATATCACAGAACACAACTTTTTTATATTTATTTAAAAACATCTTCGTTATTTAACATATTTATTTTTTTATTTATTTCAAGTCAAGCTGATTAGTAAAGATATACGCCCAATATTAATCTTAGATTGTTTCATATAGCTATCCAATCTAGAGATTGGATAGATATATGAAATAATCTAAGATTGACGTTGGAGATAGGTTATTAATATTGGGCGTTAATCGCGGCATCCAATACTGTGTTTGTGTAATTAATAAAAAATATTGTAAATATATTTTTCCCAAGTGGGAATCGAACCCTGAATAGCCACAAGTAGTGTCGGATATTTACAAATTAACTACGACGATATCAATTCGGCATTGCAAATTTAAGAATAGCAATAGTAGGCACTATTACTAAGCTTACCGCTTAAAATTTAAACATTTAGAGAAATCAAAAACAATAAATTAAAAATTAAATCAGCTTCACGCTGAATCCCGCATACAGCAAGGTAGGCAGAGGCAACCTAGTGTTAAAACACTCCGTTCCCCACTTTCTGCTAAGTTCTGGAGGCATTGAGTGTTGAGTGGCGGAACTCAACGCTGCGCTTTGCCTATACACCAGAACGAAGCAATGAAAATACTGTATACATAGTAAAATCAATATATATTGTCCGCTTACTACATGATTATTGATCTAATAAACAGAATTGACTGACTAATATGATTTTTATTACTTTAATCTGTAATATCCTAATATGATTTTTTTACTACTTTGATTGTTTTGAAAATACGACCAATGTTGATATTTAATATTTATAAAAATAAAATTTAACGCTAATTATTTCTTATACGTATATATTTTTGTAACATTACTTTTTTTTTACCTATGTAATGTACGTCTCATCATAATTTTAAAACTCGGTTAAATGTGCTGATGTCAGAGAATAATTTAATTTACTTATTCAGAAACAGCCTTAAATGTTAAATTATTGATTTGAAGGATTCGTCATATTCTTTGTAAAATGACTATAATGATTGCATATTAACTCCTGTACAGTTTTTAAATTACATATATTTTTGGCTAAATGAACAATTGGTAAATATGTAGTTATTACAGAGTGCACGTAGAAAGGCTGTTTTTAGGCATTTTTATATAGATTTATTTCAAACAAACGAACGAACCGAAGAATCTATGTATTTACTTAATATTTCTTTGCAGATCAAATCGGTCTTTATCTATGTGTAGAATTAATTACGACTTAAACTTAACTGTTATTATTTATGAAATGTTTATTAACTTTCACTAACAATTCAATTTTGTTTACTTTATTGTTTGTACTCTGAACAATAGTGCTTTAAAAAATATATATTTTTATCAACAGTCATATAACCAAGACGTTTCGAATGTCATTTTTTAGCCAAGAATCTTGCCAGCGCGATTGCTATATAGCATTCGCAGGCAAACTAATGCCTTGAGTTCATTCAAATGCCGATAACTTATTTTAAAGAATCGATTTTGATGAAACAAACTTTAAATAACTTTAAATGTTAAGTTGAGTTAACACAAAGCAATTGGTGAATCTTTTAAGTAAATCAGTTCAGTACTTTCAGAGAAAAATGTGACCATACAAATAGACAGACAAGAAATAAAAAAAAAATTGCTTTCTATTATTCTTTTTAAGTGTCCCTGTATCCATTTCAGTCAAAATTACTAAATGTATAGACAAAATATTTTTACTGTTTTATTATATATAGAGATAGAGATAATTGTTAGGTTGCAATGTTAATAAGTGGCCGGTTTTAAATACCTATGGAATAGAAAATGCGAGTCTTATTTGATATGCTATTAATGAGAATTATTATTGAACAACAAATAAATTACTTATATAAAATAAATTAAATATAAGTATCAAGTTACATCAATTAGCATCAATAAATCAAATAAATTAAGTTTTGTAAAGATAATTAATTTACAAAAAAAAAAACACGAATACTTACAAATTTGAACATTTTGTTGGTTTTGGTTGTTCGTTGAACACTGACTGTGATGATGAGTCCCACCGATATATAAGGGACATTGTGAGACCTATGTTGGCATCGTTTCGGCGTCCGCGCACCTCACAAGGACATCGCGATCAGGACTTGCACGCGACATGAATTTTCTTATGCTACGCATACTTGATACAGGCTGTTAAAATATATACATATATTATTTATTTACAAATTAATTTTATCAACTGACTTGTGTTGATAAAAAACCTCTATTTTTATTGTCTATTACATTTTATTTAAATAATAACACTTCATAATGCGAAAATTAAATATAAATGATCACATTGATATCCGTCTGTTTGTCTATCAAGACCATTTATCCCGAGGTCGCGTTGAAGTATCTATCTGAAATAATACCATATACGAGTATTTACGATTGTGGTGTGGCTTAGGTTTGAGGAGACCTACAGTTATGAAATTGGGCATGAAGAGAAAAACTACATTACAAATAAAGGAAAAAATCCGAGAAGTAAAAATTTATGGCTTATATTTATTTATTTACTTATTATTGGCTTATTATTTTATAGCCAAAAACTTACACTTATAATTGTAATTAATTTGATATAAAATGATGGCCCGCAAACTTATGTTATTCTGAAATTGGCACCACGGTAGGTAAATCTCGCATTTAACCGGTTTTTGTAGTTCCGTACCTCAAAAGGTTTAAATGGAATCCTACAAAATCACTGTGTTGTTCGTCTGTCAAGATTATTTATCCCGCGATCGCGAAGAAGTAACAAACTGAAATTAATAATCTGGCAAGAGAGAATGCTATTTATTATTTTTATACGTTTTCTAACTAGCGTGCTAGTAGAGCACTAAATCTTACAGTCAATTTATTTCACATCTAATCAGTGATGGAAATGTTGTATACATTAATAGTACAAATGTAATTAGCTTTGATCTGACATAAATTAAGAGGCGATGTCTCGCCATATTTACGATAATTTTGCAAATCCAAGCAATTAAGAAATTGTTTACATATCTCATTATCCAATTCCCAGAGTGATATAACAAAGAAATATGAGCACAAAAGAAAATATTTTTAAATTCAATTTTACATTGTCATAAAAAATCCACCTGTATACACTATACAATTGAAATGTAAGGATCTAATGCTGTGTAGAACATTCTATGATACAATCACATTTAAATTATTTTTACATCCTTGACCGATGGACAGTAAAGGACGCTAATTTATAGTAGTAACCTTGAACTTGTATTTTATGTTATGTGTACCATACGTAGATACCAACTATTACTATCATGGTAGCGTGTAGAAATTCGTTTTATATAAAATGATATTTTTTTTGTTGTTTTGTATAGGTTTTTTTTGTTAAAATTGTTTTGTGCCTAGAGAGAATCATTTAAATTAAAAGTATTTTTTTATCGTGAAAAGGGCTAGCCTTTTACAGGTACGCCGCCCGAGTGGAGACTCGAGCGAGTTATGTGGGACTCATGGATCTGCAGATATACGTCGTGTACATTACCCAATAACACCTCACGGTACTCCTGCTAATGCCGAGACTACGGGAGCCCAGGATTCTTCTATAATCTCGTCTGCGGGAGGCACGTAGTGGATCATACTCAAAGGAGCGCGCGGGAGCAATCTGCGCGCGCCTCGGGCCAGATGAGTAGGCAATCAGCTTCCCTAAGCTGACCACCCTCTAGCCTAAGATTAAAAAAAGTCTGACCTAAGCTAACTAAACGAAAAATCATTACATTTCATGATTTTGATGTAATACTTTTGAAGTAATCAATATTAACCCATCAAAATAGGTTAGTAACTTTCAAAATGATTTAACCAAAACTGAGTTAGTAACCATATGGCTACAACATTAACATAATATATGATTTCGTAAATTAATTTAACCAATTTAAATCATTATGTTACTACAATAAGTATCTCTAATATAACAATAAGTTTCCATAATATCTTGGTTTTTGGTTTCGTATTATTAAGTGCATTAAAAAATTGTAAAAATTTTTGATTACAAACAATTTTTTCTTCACATTCAATAACATTAATATTCCAACGAGTGGAGATGGAAACAAAAACCAATATAATCAGATACTAGTACTGTCTAATTGCAGGAAAATTACATTATGAAATGTGTTACTTATTCAAATTTATATAGTTAAAAAAAGACAGAATATATAGATAGAATAAGATAAATGTATTGCTAGATTTTCGTAGTTTATGTATATTTCTAGTACATAAATAAGTTTTGTGATCGCGAGTTTCTATTAATCCAAAGGGAAAAATAGAACATACTATATACAATATACTACATAGGATCACTTTGTTTATCCATCTGTCTGTATTCCAAGATCACGTCGAGGTTGCAATCTGAAATTAATATCAAATATTCGGTCTACAGTCTCTTGAACTTTGTTCCTTGAGCACAGAAAAAGTCAAATTTCTATGTCAACGCATTCAAACGATACGAGCAGTTAAGCATTGTTTTTGCTGTATTTTGCATGAAGTTCGCGGTGTAATCAAAAACTTATAGAAATTAAAAAATGGTACATTTTGATTTAAGTATTGAAATATCAATTAACAAACTGATGGGTAAATAGGTATTCTAAATCATTCTATTCACTATATTGAGTACTTATAAGGTGTGATGACGATAGTTTTGATATTAGACAAATAGGTTTTTATAATGGACGCGCTCGGCTTCGCCCGCTTATTAGGAGTGGATTCTAAAAAAACCACGAAACACGTGTTCAATAAAATATTTTTAACAGTCTGAATTTAAATTTTTATAAAAATCAGTGGCAATTTAAAGATTTTTTCCATATAAACTTTCAACCCCTTATTTGAACCCTTAGGAGGTGAATTCTAAAAAACCATGAAACCGTGTTCAATGAAATGTTTTTAAGAGTCAGAATTTCAAATTTTATAAAAATCTGTACAGATTAAATTTTTTTTCCATACAAACTTTCAACCCCTATTTCATCCCTTTAGGGTTAAAATTTTTCAAATTCCCTTCTTAGTGGATGTCCAGAATATGAAAATAAACATCTGCCCAAATTTCACGTTTCTACCATCAGCGGTTACGGCTCTGCGTGCGTCTTACCTCAGTCAGTCAGCACAAGTCCTTTTATATATATAGATTAGAGGCCGAAAGTGTGACTGAAAACGCGACTGGTTGTGTTTGTATATTTTCCTTTCCTCGCTCTGGTGTCAAGGCAAATCGCGGCGTTGAGTTCCGCCACTCAACACGCAATGCCTCCGGAATTCGGCAGAAATTACGGAACGGAATCTTAACAGTAACACCCTCAGGGAGTTCACCCTTAGGTTCGTTCTGCCTAAACTGCTGTGTGCGGGATACAGCGTGAAGCTAATTTAATTAGAGTTTTTATAATAGATGCTATGTCGGCGGAAAGTGGGGAACGGTGTCTTAACACTGGGTTCCCTCTGCCTGAGCTGCTTTGTGCGGGATACAGCGTGAAGTTAATTTAATTTATTTTTTTATAATGGATGCTAAGGTATAAAATAATAAGTATACTCTAAAATGTGGAAATGTCACATACAACTTTTTACAGATTGTAGATAAAAAATCACATACAATTTTCTACAGATTATAGACCACGTGGTATCAGTATTCGTTTATTATAAAAAAAAAATTAAGGTGACGTTACACACTCCTTGTATGTTCAAAAAACTAGACTCTATTTAATGCCTATAGAATGATGTGTCATATGTATGTAATATATTCTTCCATTGTCATTCGCTTAAAATAGCACCTGCCAAATAGATACTATTAACGCGGTTATAATATAACAATATACGTAGGTACAAATGGTATACATTTGTATATATTCAAAGCAATGATGTCAAACCCACATACAGACTGCATCTATTTGCAGCTTGTTATGACACATTTTAAAAATAAACGGCTTAATAATCATTTTGTGGATGATTTGTTTTAGTTTGTTTAGAATCTGAGGTAACAATCAGCTTTATGTTGTATCCCGCACACAGCAGGATTGGCAAAGGGAACCTAGAGTTAAGACACTCCGTTCCCCACTTTCTGCCGAATTCTGGAGGCATTGCTTGTTGAGTGGCAGGACTCAACGCCGCGCTTTCATCTGAGGTAACAAAGTGTAATAAAATATTTTAGATACATATTATAATTATGATCATGCTTTAAGGGAAGTAAAAATGGGTATTAATATATAAATGAAAATATTTATGAATTTTTAAATAAAAATTAACACATTTTAAAGCAGTACAGTCGTTTAATTAAAAGTTCACATCACAAAGACACACTTCACACCTTCTCACTTAAGGAAAACTGGAGCTTTGTAGGCTGCAGCAACTATTGGAGAAGAGTACGCAACAAGAGAGTACGCAGAGTAGGCAGCAGCAACGGGTGCAGAATAAGCTGCAGCTAGTGGGGCACTGTATGCTGCGCTATAAGCAGCTACAGGTGCAGCGTATGCAGCAACAGCAGGAGCACTGTATGTAGCTACGGCAGGTGCAGCAACAATAGGTGAAGAGTATGCAATGGAGTGGATGCCAGGTTTAGCGGCCACGACGGCGAGGAGGGCAGCGAAGATTACCTTTGAAATTAAATTTAAATGTGATTTAGATTACACATGTACATAAATAAGAATTAATCGTATATATCTTTGTATATCTTTATGTAAGTTTATAGACAAGATATGACTATATTGAAATTCACCACCGAGCTTTATTTAATTTATAATTGCTACTACTACTTACTTCTTAACATAAATATTACTAGAGAATTTGAAGTTACAAAATACCTTGTAAAATAAAAAACTTCTAATCCTTTCCTACGAAAGTAATAAATATAATATTTACCTGTCTGAACATTTTTAAGGGTTGTTTGGTTTGTTTGCTTTGACAAAGGCAGAAAGTGAATGATGCTAGTGACAGAATGTATTTGGTTTAAATACTAGAAGGACTTTATTCTCGACATGATTTTGATTGTTTCCTAACTTACGCAGAGAGACTTTGCTGCCCCGAATTCAAGACAAATGTTTGAGATCGCGTTATGCTATAAGTATTCATCAAATTTTTTTTTTTTTTTCATGTTCGTAATTTTTCACTCTAATTCGAGATATTGTGTGTTGAGTGGTGTCGCTTAACGCAGCGAATTGTATCACAAGAGCAGGGAAACGAAAAGTTATTATTGCACAACAAATAGTAAACTATAAAAATTGAATATTTTTCACTTTTGTGCTCTTGTGAGACAAATCGCTGTGTTAAGCGACACCACTAAGCGACTAAGCGACATCAACACGCAGAAAATTCTAATTTTTTTCTAAATTAAAAAAAATAGATGTATCGGCGTCGATGTGCATACTGTATTAGTAGTACTTATGAAAAAAAATAAATCCTGTACTTTCTGTATTGATTTCTCTATTATTTTTTTTTATACTCAATGTCGATCTATAATGAATCAAAATACAAAGAAATACATGAAGATATAGAAACATAAATTTTAAAATCACAGTTTTACTTACATTTATTAATTAATGCCTCCAATAATAGTTTTTTGTAACAAAATGTACAATGAGATACGAAGATTGAAGGTGTTAGCTTAATTTGTCACAAAACTATCCTCCGTAGGTAGCGATTTATAAAAGACGCTATAATGATGTACCGAAATAATATTTATTTATAAAAAAAATAAACATCAGTTTCATTAAACTTCTTTTCATTAGAATAATATCTGTAGCTTTAATTTCATTAATTACATATATAAATAAATAAATAAATCAGCTTCACGCTATATCTCGCACACAGCAGGGTAGGCAGAGTCCCCAATTTCCGCCGAATTCAGGAGGCATTGCGTGTTGAGTGGAGGAACTTAACGTAGCGCATTGTCATAGTCGCGTTTACAGTCACACACCTGCCCCTGCGCCACGACTGACTTCATAAAATATTTTTTATATAAAATATTTATTAATAAACAAGCTTGTCACTTTATTGCATTAACCGTCCTTCTCACTATGCGATGCTCGTTCACACATTGCGTCAGAGGTCAGTGCGCGCGTGTCTGGGCTAAGCTGCTACACTTCGTTGCAACAGCTGGAGGTCAATGTAACTATTTAATTTAGATCTTTACGGATCATTCATGATTTTCCTGATTTAGTGTTGTGATATACCTATTCGTCACGACGCTTTGTTTTATGTTATGATAAATTTACTGATATGATTATGATTTCGAAAATTTTATAAACGATTACTGCCTTTTGACATTTGTTGTGTAATTTTTTTTTAGTTCTATCATATTATTTTGGATATATTATTCTAAAAAAAATTATACTGTGAATTGTTTCGCAAAATGGAGTCCATAAAAAATATGCCATTACAGGGGTCTTAAATGATGTCCCTAGAATGTCCCTCAGCAGTCATAGGGAATCTAATATCAAAACACTCCGTTCTCTCATTTTCCTCCGAATTTCTGAGGTATTGCGTGTTGAATACAGAACTCAACGGCGTGTTTTGTTACCTTTGTTACCAAAGCGAAGTGAAAATATTAATAAATAATTATTCATTTCCCCGGATAGGAATCGAACCCACAACCGTCGCGTTTACAGTCACACGCTTGTGCCACTGCGTCACGACGGCCTCGCGGGGAATAACAGAAATTTCTCTTAAAATGTTATAAATTCTTATATTCCTTTGGAGTATTTCGTTTTTGTTTAATTATTACAGTTTGTTTTTATAATACATAGTGGTCCCTGGTAGCAAGAATGATATAAAAGAATGGTCTTTGAGCAGGAAAAGGTTGGGAGCCCCTGCCCTAGATGAATGCTAACAATACGTTAAACAGAAATGCCGGCATAGATACATGTAACAAAAACTTATTAATATATTTAGATGCTACATGTAGGTAGTATCTATTTCTAATGAGTATTATTCAAATAAATTGCATGGATGTGCCAAGTGTCATATTTTAAAAGGCATTGTCTTTAACCGTCTATTATACTTGAAGGTATGCTGAGAATTAAACAGCAAAGTCAGTTCTACATTTTTGTTTTTGTAATACCAGAGGCCAGTCGTGGCCAGGGGCACAAAGTGTGACTGTAAATCGACTGGTTGTGGGTTCGATCCCCACTCGAGGAGATGAAATATTTACTTAAATTAATATTTCCATTTCTTCGTTCTGGTGTCGAGGCAAAGCGCGGCGTTGAGTGCCGCCACTCAACACGCAATGCCTCTAGTCTTCGGCAGAAAATGGGGAGTGGAGAGGGGAGTATCTTAAAACTAAGTTCCCTCTGCCTACCCTGCTTTGTGCGGGATACAGCGTGAAGCTGAATAATTTTATCAGACATTGTGATATTCTATCTCATTAATATTGTGTTACTTAAATATTATGATTGGTTTTGTTATTTTTTACACTTCTCATACTTAAATACGTCTAATAATATCTATTCTCGACATTTTCCACATTTCACTCATGTGTACATATTTGTGCTCACTGAATCCATAAAAATAAAAATGTGAAAATGGCAAACAATGGCATGGTAAAAATTTTGTATACAAAGGCAAATGTAAAAATATATGTTTTTTTTTTTTATGGCTGTTCTATAAAAAAATATTTTGTCTTGATAGGATCTTACGTTGGAGTATATATTTTTATTGTTGACTAGCGCTTTAATAAGTGTATTACCGCTGAGGTTACAGCTCTGCGTGCGTCTTACCTCAGTCAGTCAGCACAAGTCCTTTTATATATATAGATAAAGAAAATACTGTATTTTTTTCACTTTCCCTTATGCTAAGTTCCAATAAAATCCATTTTATGCATATTTTTTGTATTGAGCATAAATTAAAATATCACAAATTGTATAAAAGATATACCACTATGGAGAATGTGACGAATGTTATACATAGTGTTTCAAAAATACAGAATACACTGTGATTAGATTAATGTTTATAAATAAATAAATCAGCCTCACGGTGTATCCCGGACACAGCAGAGTAGGCAGAGGGAACCTAGTGCATAGGTTTACATGCATGTCCAAGGCACAAGCGACAAATAGTTGATATAATGCTCCGATCAGTAAATCTATGAGAAAAAAACCAAGAATGCCTGGGGATATAAGGTCGAATAGGAGCATATGTGGCACAAGTATAGTGTCATAAAATTAAAAGATCCTATTTGTCATTTTCTGTAACTTGTCAATTTCATTTTTTTTTTAATTTTCATTTCTCAAACTTTTTTGAACTTCAACTTATCTAGCTAGGGATTAATTAGACCAGATAATTATATACATATATGGAATGTATGGGCCCAAGCTCTCATTGCCTTTGTGAACGTTGTTAATAATAAATCAACTTTTTTTTATTTGTTGCTATTATGGTTGCGTAGGTCAATTTAATTATTTATATATATACCTACTATTTTAAATTTTTTATTAGGTATGTATGATATTTAAATAAAAAAAAGGTTTTAAATGAAATGATCATGTAACGGTATGCTTTAACATTTTATTTCAATATTATATAAGTATTTTTGTCATTTCTGTCAGTAGTCCAATTTCTCAACGGAAATAATACGCAGAGTACGGAGAAGAGTATGAGTATGCTGAATATGCAGCAAAAGGTGCGCTGTATGCTGAATAAGCAACAGGTGCTGCATAAGCTGCAGCAACAGGAGCTGTGTACGCTGCGGCTACAGGAGCAGTGTAAGCCACGGAGACCAGGGGTTTTGCTGCGGCCAAAGCCAAAAAGCAAGCAAATACGATCTGTAACAAAATATATTGGAGATTATTTTAAAATAAACATAATGATTTACATAATTATATTCAAAGCATTATTTCATAAATAGCGGAATTTAACGCTGCCCTTTATCTACTAGAGCGGAATAATGATAATAATTCTAAAATATAATGATTCCCCCAAATGGAAATTGAAACCACAATCATTGCTTACATGCACTTGCCACGTTTTCTGTTATTGATAATCTATTATTTGAATGAACACCAGGACTGCAGTATGTCCTTATATATGCTAAAGACAAAAAGTAACAACGAAGAAATGCTCTAACAAATTATTAAAATATTTTTAAATAGTATTTTTATTATAACATACTATTTTCAAACACTTTTGCTAACCGTAGACCTTAGTTTTGGAGCATTTTTTAAATTAAAATCTCTCTAAATATATAATTATATTAAGTACAACTTACAAATTTGAACATTTTGGTAGTTTATCAAGTGCTTTTGCTGAGCTGAATGATGCTATCCTGAGAGTAGTAGCCAATTTTATACTACAGTAATGAAGGCCGCATACGAATCGTACGCAACGTATCTTGACGTTAGTATACTTTTAATAGGGATTAGCCTCGATGTATGGAAGGAAATTATGTTTATGTTTATCTAAGGTCTTCTATTTGAAGGATGTCTTAGGATAACCTTGAATGTATTCATTATTTTAATAAATTGATGCCATTTAAAATTATGAATTTATGATAATTATTACTATCTTTACATACAGTACAGGCCAGTCGTGGCGCATCGGTACGAAGTGTGACTGTAAAACCGACTGGTTGTGGGTTCCATCCCCACTCGAGGAGATGAAATATTTACTTAAATTTATATTTTAATTTCTTCGCTCTGATGTCGAGGCTAAGCGCGGCGTTGAGTTCTGCCACTCAACACGTAACGCCTCCAGAATTCGGCAGAAAGTGGGGAACGAACGTGTTAACACTAGGTTCCCTCTGCCTACCCTTTTTTATACCCTCGTTGTCTCCGAGCTTGTAAGCGCATTACTTCGGATTGGCTAAAAGGCATGACATATGAGGAAACTGAAAATTTAATCATCATATAATATGATTTATACCAACACGCACGCATACACACACACATACGCACACACACACACACACACACACACACACACACACACACACACACACACACACACACACACACACACACAAACACACACACACACACACACAAACACACACACACAACATTTTATTTTTAATATATAAATATAATATTTGATGTAATTATTGTTTTTTGGAACTAATTTTGTACTATTTCTGGAGAGGGGCGTTAATGATTACAACACAGTTTTTAACTTAAGTAGTCATTATCGAACTTTAACTATGTATCACTCTATTGATTTCCAATAAATTATTATTATTATTATTATTACCCTGCTGTGTGCGGGATACAGCGTGAAACTGATTTAATTTTACATACATTTTACATTTAGTGATCTCTGCTCTTCACTTTTTAAGCTTTTGACAATTTGTCCTGGGCGATAGAATATGAGGCTACATAAGCCTTAGTTAAAAAATAACAGTGCTAATGAGCACTTATAAATTTGCCACCCTGACAAAAAATCTTTGTCTTTATTTTTGTCGATTTTTTTCCGCCGAGAAAATTAATTTATATATTAATTCTCTAGACATTGCGTGCTGAGTGGCGGATCTCAACGCCGCGCTTTGCCTTGTTATAAGAGCAAGGAAATTAAAATATTAAACATTTAATGCCAACAGAGGCACAAGTGTGTTACTGTGAACACGACGGTTTTAGATTGCACTCTCACTCAGTGAATGCCACATTTAATATTTTTACTTCCTCCGTCCGATGATAACGAGGTGAAGCGCGGCGATGAAACCCGGCACTCGACAAGCAATTCCTCAAGAAACGCCTTAAAATAAGTGTCGAAAGTCACAATGGATATAGAGTATCTAAGAGGGATTAATTGAATATAAAATAAAATGAATTTCTAGTAAAACTTCTTCTTCTTCTTTTTTACATTTCTGTCTGGCCCTTTCCTTGTGTGTTGTTCTCGTGTCACGCAAACACTACAGAACTAATTTGATATCTTTTTTGTGCGATATAGCTTCTGCTAAAAATATAGGCTATATCTTTGAGAGGTATACTTTAAGCACCTTAGCAAATACATAGCATTATTGTGTAGCCATAAAAAACCGAAAACGTATTTTAGAACTATATCATCCCAGCTAAACCTTGAGATATGAATATGACGCCTCAAGAAAAGTTTCTGATCACATCATGAAATTAAAGTTCTTGAACACCTGATGCGAAGCGCCAGAATCTTGAAGGAAACTGGAATTAAGGTATTCATGAAATATCTATAAAAAAAATTACATATATCCCCTATATGAACGAAAAACGAATGAGCGGTGGAGGATGGATGAATAAATATGGCTCGTAGTTTTTATTCCACTTAATATTTTTCTATTGATTTTTTACCTAATTCCAATAATTTCAATCAAATTTTATAATTTATAAAGCATTGTGAGATCAATAATGAGGCGCGAGTATGAGAAGGTAATATCGTAAGTGCTAAAAGAATTAATCTTTCAAAGTCTTTTATCATTATTTTGAAATTTTAAAAAGTATAATAGAGTTAGTAGAATCATGGATGTGCCTTAAATCTCTAAAAAAAAAGGTATATTGTTGGTTTTTATCAATGAATATTGTATATAGCAGAGTTTGTAGAGGAAGGCTAGTGCTATCACACTGTTCTCTACTTCTATTCTTCTCTCTTCATTTCGAGACATTTCGAGACATTTCGAGTTAATGTAACGATCCATACCAGAACTAATTGTATTGGTAAATAATATAATTAATTAAAAAAAAAAACATTTAAAAAAAAATATTATAAATATAATTTATAATATTATTTAATTATAGCTTAAGATAAATATAATCTTATAAATAATAGTTTAGTTCAGTTATTTAATTACGCGTTCCGTTCACAAGTAATATTGAAGTGACGTAATATACCGTAGGTAAAATACTCAGATATAAAATATATTTATTAAAAATAATTTAATAATTATAATGAAACGCTATGTATTATAATTTAAAATAAATAATAACATAATTAATATTTTAATTATTGTAAAATATCATGTTGGCTGAATAAGCTACTGTCCACGTCAAAGTCAAGGAAAGAGAAAAGAAAGGGAAAAGAAAGAGAAGGGAGATGGCGGACGCGTCTGAGGAAGGATGCATGTTTTAAATGTTTAGAGAAGTTTTAATTTATAATTAACATATATCTAGTTATATTTAATGTATATAAAAAGCATGTGAGATTGTGTTTTCAATTGTGATATAGGTAAGTATTTGAGGTTGCTAAGATAAGTTATAAGTGCTTTCACTATTTACGATTGTTTGTATTGAAATACTTCGTCGGTAAGTTTTTAATAGATTATTATTAAAATAAATGTAAAATAAAACTGCCGCACTCATTGCTTTACACCAATATAATTATTAATTACCACTTTTAGCTATCACAATCAAAGATCACAATGTTACCGCTTCGTAGGCAAAACAACCCGTCCTTCACCGAAGTCACATCAAAACATTCTCTTTTCGCGGGCGCCCATCCACAGATAAAACACGCTTGAGACCCCAGTGCCACGCGGTGTTGCCAACACGGCCATGCTGCATGGTGCCCGCCCCGGGCACCCCACGAGTCGGGATAAATCACTGTAACAATAAACAGCAGTTAGTCGTGCGCCTAAATTATACTGTATCATAAAACAGTCCCATAATGGAATTTTGCTCATTTTATCATTCTTTACACTGAAATAGCTCAACAACATGACCCAAATTAAAAGGAATATGCCGCACTTAGGAAACCCTAAAGGGACTATACCACACTTAGGAAACCCTAAAGGGACTATGCCACACTTAGAAAACCCTAAAGGGACTATGCCACACTTAGGAAACCCTAAAGGGACTATGCCACACTTAGGAAACCCTAAAGGGACTATGCCACACTTAGGAACCCAGACTCATAGCTCAACACAACTTGCCCTTAAAGAGCATTTTACTCACTTAAGCGTACCAAGTTGTTAAAGTCGTCTCCCTCTTAAAGAGTATTTTTCTCACTTAAGAGTACCAAGATCAACTTTGAGCCCACATGTCAATATTCAAATGATATTATAAAATTATCGAGCAATATTCCAGATTATACTCTTAGTGTATATTTTATCACGGCTCGCTTAAATTTCAAAATTAAGAATTGCAATTTGTCAAACTAAAAGTAGCAATACATAAATGACATTCTTACACTTTTTTTTTTTTTTTAACGGGAAATATCAATTTATTTAATAATCATCGGCAAATATTATCGATTCTGTTCCTCTTTTGCAGTTTCATATAAAAATATATATATTAATACAAGATCTTCTTTGCCAACACGGTTATAATCATGAAAATTAGAGATTTTCTTGATCTAGGTCCCAATTACCAATATTAATCCAAGGTTTCATATTTTCCGCCACAGCCGTGCCATTATATTTCCTAGAACTTCTTTCACTTCCTCTCAGATCCACTACCGCATACCTGTCATGACCCAAAACTTTCTTAACTTGGAATGGACCTCTAAAAGATGGTAATAATTTTCTACTTTGTCCGTCGTTATTCTGGCTTTGTATTTTTACCAATACCAAGTCTCCTTCGGTATACTGTTTAGCTTTTACGCGGCAGTTATCAAATTTTCTTTTCTGATATTCAGCACTGGTCTTTATATTACTATCAACTTTTTCACGTAATTGGGTTACATCTAGCGGTACCTCATCGTGAGAGTCTGGAGCTAAACTATCATTATCCATGCGTAATCTATAACCGAACATGACTTCACAAGGAACAGCTCGAGTAGTTTTATGTATTGTACTATTTAAACCTTGTTGTAAAGCCTTAATGCATTGGTCCCACTTGTCGTCGTTAGTATCAGCGCCCATAGCTTTCAGAGATTCTAAAATAGTCCTATTAAACCTTTCAACCTGTCCATTAGCACGAGGAACACCCGTTGCCACTATGTGTAATCTTATGTTTCTATTCGCGCAATATTGAGTAAATTTAGATGAAGTAAAACACGAAGCTGCATCAGTGATTATCCGTCTAGCGTTACCGAATGTTTTAGATATGTTTTCTAATTCTTTAATTACCCCTACTGTACAGGTCTTACGAACGGCGGATATAAAAACGAATTTTGTAAATGCGTCTACAACAACCAGTATATACTTGTTTTTATTTTTAGTAGTCACGAAAGGACCAAGATGGTCTAAATGTAACGTGTGAAACGGTTGCGCATATTTGGGTAATGGATAAAGCTCTCCCTCTTTTGGTCCACCTTTATTTTTATGATATATACAATTCAAACAGTTTTTAATATATTTTTTTACTATTTTCCACATGCGTGGAAACCAATATAAAGAATGAATACGCTCAACCGTTTTATCTAACGAGAAGTGACCTACGTCATCATGGTTACTTCTTATTATCTGCCAAATACAGCTTTTTGGAACAACCCAACGACGGCCATAACTAGTTCTGCGATACACTTTTCCACCTAATAATTCGTAATTGTTAAAAATTTCCTTATTTATTTCGGCCTGTCCTGATTCTAGAATTTCCCTGATTTTAACTAATTTTGGATCTTGGACCTGAACTGCAAGTAACCAATCACTTTCCGTTATTGACATGATAATTTCGGTTTCTGATTTTTGTCCAGAAGGTACAGGGTTACGACTAAGAGCATCAACATGTTGCATTCGACTACCATCCCTATGTAATATATCAAATGAAAACTCCTGGGTCGACAATACCCACCTTGCTATTCGAGGAATAATATCTTTCTTGTTTATAGCGTATCTGACAGCACTACAATCCGTGATAATTTTGAAATGACTACCTAATAAGTATAAACGAAATTTTTGTAGTGAACAAACTATTGCCAACAGTTCCAGTTCGAAAGAGTGATATTTCTTTTCGTCGTCAGTAGTCTGTCTACTATAATAATGTACGACCTTTTCACCTTCGTCTCCAACTTGTGTTAAAATTCCAGCTAACCCTTCTCTACTAGCATCCGTGTACAAAATAGTTTCCTTATTTGGGTCAAAAATAGCTAAAACACTTTCGGTTGTTAGTTTTTCTCTTAAATCGTAAAAAGCTTTAGTTTGTACTTCACCCCATTCCCAGACAGAATTTTTCTTTAATAGTTTTGTAAGAGGAGTTGACAAAATAGCACAATTTCTTATAAATTTCCGAAAATAGCTAATAAGACCCAAAAATTGCCGAAGTTGATGCACTGTTTTTGGTATAGGGAAATTCTTTACTGCTTCCAATTTGGTTTCATTTGGCATAACGCACCCCGATTTAATTTTATATCCTAAGAATTCAATCTCATGTTTAAAGAAATTGCACTTTTTCAAATTTAATGTTAAACCATTTTGCTTAAATATTTTTAAAATGTTTTCGAGTAATTTTATATTTTCCTCTACAGTTTGTGAAACTAAATATACGTCATCTAGATATACAATTACATTTCCAAACCTTAAATTACCTAATGTTTTATTCATCATCTGTTGAAAACAAGACGGTGCATTTGCCAGACCAAATGGGAGTCGTAAGAATTCATAATGTCCATCCTCGGTTATAAACGCAGTTTTATCGACTGAATCTTTATGCACCCCAATCTGGTAGTATCCGCTTTTTAAATCTAAGCTAGTGAACACTTTGCAACCTTGTAGCCTATCCACCAAATCCTCAATTCGGGGCATAGGATATTTGTCTTTAATTGTTATCTTATTCAATGCTCTATAGTCTATACAAAGCCGTTTCTCCCCATTTTTTTTACTAACTAAAAGAACTGGACTTGCATACGGTGAATTACTGTCACGTATAATATTATTTTCAAGTAATTCACTAACCATTTCTCTAATAATTTGCCTATCTGAATGGGAGGTTCTATAAGGTCTATACTGAATTGGCTGTGAGCTAGATAATTTTATTTCCATCTCATGATTAGTAACTTTACCTAGCTCTTTTATGTTATTGGCTATACAAGTATTATAGTGATTAAGTAGAGTAATTAATTCAGCGAGATGTGAATTTGCATTTATTTCAGATGTAACAACATGATTACAAATCTCCTTTAAATCACTCGCATATTGAAATTGCAAAAGATCACCTACTCTAGAATATACTAAATCAGAACGCTCTGTTATGTTTCTTCCAATTAATAAATCACAACCAACCAAGTCATCAATTACATAAAAATCAACATCATGTAACGCAATTGAATCAAAAGAAATATCAACTAAAACTTTTTTGGTTACTTTTTTATAATTTTGTTTAGAAAAACCTTGTAATATTACAGGAGAAGGTAATTCAGTAAATTTCAATGAAAGTTTATTTACTAATGACTCAGCAATAAGTGAGCAACTACTTCCAGTATCTATGAAAGCCTCGTGACAGGTGTCAAAAATAAGAACCTTTTTAATGAACTTTTGTTTTGAATCTGAAGAAATGAATTTTGTTTCGTGCTGCTCCGGTTTAACAGCAGATTTAACTAAATTCTTTTTTTGATAACATACAGATTCTATGTGCCCCCTTTTTCCACAAAAATCACACTTATTTGCCTCACAATGCATTTTTTTGTGATTACCCCCACAAATGTAACACTTGATAATTTTTCGATTTTGGGTTTGATTGTAATTATTATTATTATTAGTACTATCAGAACTAACACATGAAGGGCCAGGATTATTTGACACATTTGAATGTACTTGTAAACTTCTATCAACTGATATTAATTTTTGATTACTAATAGTTTTAGTTTGCCCGTCACGTGAATTATTTATTTGCTTAATATTTTTCTTATAAAATCGTCCATGTAAATAGCTAGCTAACTCATCACATGTTTTGAAATTACCAGATTCTAAGGTAGAATAATCACTGATGTTACCTACTATAATAGACACAATGTCTTGCTCTGAAAAGTTTAAACACAAACGATCAATTTTACATTTTTGTTCAAAATAAAATTCGTACAGCGATTGATTGTCTACAGGCTTTCTCTCAACGATGTCTTTTAAAAGTTCGAACATGTTCCTCTGTATTTGAAAAGTTGCTAGTAATTTAGATTTCCAATCCTTCCATTGCCATAGGGGCCACTGGACATCTGTACGTAATAATGAATCGTACCAAACTTTAGCCGGGCCTTTTAGCTTATTTAGGGCTTGAAAACGCGTTGTCTCATCTGACCATGCAAAGGTTTGCGCGTAAGATTTTATAATGTTTAACCATGCATTTATGTTGTCTTCTAACGGGTCAAAGTCCGGTATTATATTGTTTAGAGTACTCACAGCTTCGGTATCTTTACGAGATACCTTATTGCGTTTCCTTGGTGGTGATGGTGTTCTAGCTCTCGAAGAACTTGAAGTAGAACGAGCTCGACTGCGTTTAGACCGTTTTCTTCCCATGGCGTAAGTTGCAACACACTTCTGATGTAAAATAAAACTGCCGCACTCATTGCTTTACACCAATATAATTATTAATTACCACTTTTAGCTATCACAATCAAAGATCACAATGTTACCGCTTCGTAGGCAAAACAACCCGTCCTTCACCGAAGTCACATCAAAACATTCTCTTTTCGCGGGCGCCCATCCACAGATAAAACACGCTTGAGACCCCAGTGCCACGCGGTGTTGCCAACATAAAGAAGAGTGATATTAATGCCGTCAATATCCAGAGATAAATATTATCTATATAGTAAATGGAAATAAATACATGAAGAGGTTTTTATGAGGTATATAAAATTACAATTAAATTAATGTACGCAGAATGCCTGCCGCCATCTTCGTTAGATGCGTGTATGGGAATTGTGAAATGAAAGTTAAATAGGTTTGGTGAATTATAATAGCTTATTAATGTAATTTCTATATATATTAATAAATATTTAACATGTTACTATAAAAGGAAATATAAATATAATAGTATAATTTATAATATGAAATAAAACTATTATATCAAAATATATATTTACAATTTATAAATATTATATAAATATCAGTCTGTTTAATGTCCTACGATAAAAGTAATCTTTCAATATGTTTTATATATTACTTTAATTAAATATACTAGACATTAGACATTAACCAAATATTAATTATTTACGATTTATACGACTGTTAGAGTTCATTGACCCTTGTTTTAGTATATATTATATAAATATCATATAAATATGAGTCTGTTTAATGTCCTACGATAAAGTAATCTTTCAATATGTTTTATATATTACTTTAATTAAATATACTAGACATTAGACATTAACCAAATATTAATTATTTACGATTTATACGACTGTTAGAGTTCATTGACCCTTGTTTTAGTATATATTATATAAATATCATATAAATATGAGTCTGTTTAATGTCCTACAATAAAAGTAATCTTTGAATATTTTTTATATATTACTTTAATTAAATACAATAGACATTAGACATTAACCAAATATTAATTATTTACGATTTATACGACTGTTAGAGTTCATTGACCCTTGTTTTAGTATTAACTAATATTAAAGTCACAACCGACTGCTGCTTGGCTTCGTTGGTACTAATGTGCTTGGCTAAGTGAATTGCCGTGGCATTTAATTTTATATATATTATATTTAGATAGTTTCGCGGTGCCTTGCGGTGCGTCAACGTTAACACTTGGTGTATGATGGATAGGTGTGCGATGCTATTTTATGTCCTGGAGCTCTGGTGTATGTAGTAGTGTCCGCCCGTCGCATACGGGTGTGCGATGCTATTTTATGTCCTGGAACTCTGGTGTATGTAGTAGTGTCCGCTTGTTTGTCTAACACTTGGTTTTATCGTAGATAATATAATGCGTCAATCGACTGAGGTCGACGACATACTTATAATATATAGCCGGGCGTCACTGGTGCTGGCATGTTTGATATAAGCGAATTGCTTAAGTAGTGTTGGATTCTGCTGCTGAGTTTTATAAAAGGAAATATAAATATAATAGTATAATTTATAATATGATATAAAACTATTATATCAAAATATATATTTACAATTTATAAATATTATATAAATATGAGTCTGTTTAATGTCCTACAATAAAAGTAATCTTTCAATATTTATTATATATTACTTTAATTAAATATAATAGACATTAGACATTAACCAAATATTAATTATTTACGATTTATACGACTGTTAGAGTTCATTGACCCTTGTTTTAGTATTAACTAATATTAAAGTCACAACCGACTGCTGCTTGGCTTCGTTGGTACTAATGTGCTTGGCTAAGTGAATTGCCGTGGCATTTAATTTTATATATATTATATTTAGATAGTTTCGCGGTGCCTTGCGGTGCGTCAACGTTAACACTTGGTGTATGATGGATAGGTGTGCGATGCTATTTTATGTCCTGGAGCTCTGGTGTATGTAGTAGTGTCCGCCCGTCGCATACAGGTGTGCGATGCTATTTTATGTCCTGGAACTCTGGTGTATGTAGTAGTGTCCGCTTGTTTGTCTAACACTTGGTTTTATCGTAGATAATATAATGCGTCAATCGACTGATGTCGACGACATACTTATAATATATAGCCGGGCGTCACTGGTGCTGGCATGTTTGATATAAGCGAATTGCTTTAGTATTGTTGGATTCTGCTGCTGAGTTTCTTCCGCCAGTTCTTCTCAGCACTGAGGTTCTTTACTGAACTGGTAGTAGAATCATGTCTACTTGGAGTCGCTGGCTGTCCTAGCGATAACTGAGTATTTTCAATTAATGATTTCTATATTACATTCCCACAACTCTGAGTCTAGTGTCAGTTCAGACAAACAGCTGCAGGGTGTGTGCTGTGCGTGTTATTCTACGACGGTTCTGTTTAAAAGAGGCGTTACAATAACAGTGAATATAAATTATATTAATATTGAAACTAGGGCACGAATATAATAAGAGGACGAAGTTAATAATTATAATACGAATTATACTATATTAACGAATTCATACGGAAATAAGAAACATTAAACACGTCACATTATACGTACAGAATTGAATATTATTAAGATACGATTAGTAAATATATAGTTATAAGAAAGATACACGAAAGTTAAATGGGTATATTAATGTAATGCCCTCTAAAGAAACAAACTGAAGTGGATTCACATGATCGGCCGCCTAGCGGTAGTGAGTTCGATCTGATATGTGAAGCAGAGAGTTATATGTTATATAATTATGGCTACGGCCTACATATAATAATCTCAACTCCATTGCAAGTATGTATATTAGACTTCGGTCTTTGAGTCAGTTATTTAATAATTGATCTTTCACAAAGGCATTATAAGAATCACAAATATTAACTATTCCGATCCGTCCCGCAGGGTTCAGAGCCGAATGGCCGGAATCCACGGTAAGTGGAGGGTGCGGGGCCACTCACTACCCCCCCTTAGTTATAACTATCAGTAATGACTGGGTATAACAGAGAGGAGGATAGGACGTCTACGATATTCTTTAGAAATATCACGAGAGAATGAAACGGACAGACAATGACATTTTATTTATCATAATATCTTTTATTTGTATTTATATTAAACTTATTGTACATTTAATATTTATATTGTTACCTCTGAATCTCTAAAAGATCTCGGATTACTTACGATCACTACGAAAGAGTTCTAACTATATTAGACGTATCACGAGCCATACTAAAATATTAAAATTATTATTTAAATATTTTATTGAGTGTAGGGTGGGATGTCAGTTACATTAACTGGCGAAACAAGACTGAAAGAATATGAATACGATTTAAATATAACAGTTCCCCCGATTTGACGACTGTGTCATAATGGTGTCATAATTATAATTTTGTTAATTATATTATAAATAATTTTACACTTTATTGTACATTATTTGTCTATATCATCTCATTCCCTGGCAGACACTAGGTTCCCCCTGCCTACCCTGCTGTGTATATCAATAATAAATTCATAAATGCCTATGCCATAAACTATTCTCGTTATTCTGGTCTTTCCGGCAAGCAACTTTCTGCATATACTAAAATATAGTATTGTCATTGGGCTGCAAAATTTCAAGAATTTACAGCAAGAAGTTTTCTTATAAACCTTATAAAATAACGTGATTTAAAAAATATCTAAGATTTTGTATTATATTATACGTATACATAATTTATGTAAGCGCTAGACGAGCTCGAACAGAAAAGGCGGGCATTTTAAAGAATCCTCTTAAACTTCCACTAATGTTGCAAGTCCCTTGCACTGTACTGTAACACGATGGACCTGTCACTCACACGGTGAATCCTTAACCTGAATCGAATATTTTTTAGTTTGTTTTCTGTATAGATTTTTTTTCGTTTTTTTTTGTCAAACTAAATAGATGAACTGTATGTTATTAGTTAGAATGTGTCAAATATATGTCATTAATATAATAAAACAATGTAACACTTTATATTAATTTATTCGGTTTTGTTAAATAAATATAATTAATATTCATTTTAATATTTGGACTAGACAAGGATATTTCTTTGGATTTGTTCAACGACGAAGGTAGTATGCGGGGTAAGCGGACGCATAAGGGTAGGCAGAATAGGCAGCCAAAGGAGCGCTATAGGCGGAGTAGGCCGAGTATGCTACAGGTGCGGAGTAAGCTGCAGCAATTGGTGCAGAGTATGCCGCCGCGACTGGTGATGATACTAGCACCTGAGGCTTTGCCGCGGCGATGGCCAGGAAGCAGATGAGGAAGAACTGTTGAATAGCAAAAAATATAGTATTTTTATTCAGAACTATTATTTTTAAAATCTCTTGAAGTCGTCGTGACGCAGGTGCACAGGGTTATGGGTTCAATTCACATTCGGGGGAATGAATTATTATTTATTAACATTTTTATTACTTCACTCTGGTGCCAAGGCCAAGGCGGCGCTAGGTTGGGCCACTCAACACGCAAGGCCTCAAAAATTCGGCGGAAAGTGGGAAACGGAATATCTTAACACTTTCTCTTAATATCTTAACAGGTCCCTTTTGCCTACCCTGTATATACGGGATACGGCGCTAAAAGCAGAATAAAACCTATTATTAAATTTAAATATATTTTAAATAAATCATAGCTTACCAGTTTGAACATTTTGGTGATTGGTTTTAAAATAGATTAAAGTAAGCAAGTGAGCACAAGAAATGCGTTTGATAGCCAGTACTGAAGTCAAGTCAATTTATACTTGTATATCTTTTACCTCCTCCTCCTCTAAATGACCTTGCGCGTCATGATCAGAATACTCAAATCGCACTTAGCTAATTGTATTTTTTATCTTCACGCATTTGTCATTATGCATAGTGCGTAGGAGACTCCAATGATAAGTTTACTTTTAATCCATAGTTTATAGATCGACAATACGTTTGTTATCAGAAACGATGACTATTTTGATGAACGTTTTCAAACTAACAGACGGAAAGTAAAAATACTGCTGCCTTTGTAGTTTTATTGACATATAAACAGACCGAATGAATATATGCGTATTTTTAAAATCTGCAGAACTGACATTTCCTTTTATAAATATAGAATTTAAATTGCTATTAGATGACTTTTATATATTAAACTTCTATAAGATGAAAAGAAAAACGTTTGTAAAGCAATGATTTTTCACACATTTGTTGTATTTTGAAAAGGTAATGATGACTAGTGGGCGCACGCGCCCTTCGCCCGCTTATTTGCACCCTTAGGAGTGAATTCTAAAAAAACCACGAAACACGTGTTCAATAAAATATTTTTAACAGTATGAATTTAAATTTTTATAAATATCGGTGACGATATAAAGATTTTTCCATATAAACTTTCAACCCCTTATTTGAAGCCTTAGGGGGTGAATTCTAAAAAACCATAAAACACGTGTTCAATGAAATATTTTTAAGAGTCTGAATTTCAAATTTTATAAAAATTGGTGCCGATTTCAATTTTTTTCCATACAAACTTTCAACCTATATTTAATACCTTTAGGGTTAAAAATTTTCAAAATCCCTTCTTAGTGGATGTCCAAATTATGAAAATAAATATCTGCCCAAATTTCACGTTTCTACCATCAGCGGTTACGGCTCTGCGTGCGTCTTACCTCAGTCAGTCAGCACAAGTCCTTTTATATATATAGACTAGAGGGCGCGCGCGGCTTCGTCCGCTTATTAGGAGTGAATTCTAAAAAAACCACGAAATACGTGTTCAATAAAATATTTTTAAAAGTCTGACTTTAAATTTTTATAAAAATCGGTGGCAATTTAAAGATTTTTCCATATAAACTTTCAACCCCTTATTTGAACCCTTAGGGGGTGAATTCTTAAAAACCATGAAACACGTGTTCAATGAAATATTTTTAAGAGTCTGAATTTCAAATTTTATAAAAATCGGTACAGATTAAAAAAAATTCCCATATAAACTTTCAACCCCTATTTCATCCCTTTAGGGTTAAAATTTTTCAAATTCCCTTCTTAGTGGATGTCCAGAATATGAAAATAAACATCCGCCCAAATTTCACGTTTCTACCATCAGCGGTTACGGCTCTGCGTGCGTCTTACCTCAGTTAGTCAGCACAAGTCCTTTTATATATATATATATAGATATAGATAAATAGATAAATAATAACAAGAGAAATAAATGATTTCATAATTTCAGTTTAGTTAGAACTTCAGGTACCTATTGAATTTCTGGAATTTGAAGAATTAAGAAAACAATTTGAGATTATTTTACTGCATGAAGTGTAAACCTGCTAACAGCCAATTACTAAATTATCATGAGAGACAAACGATAAATATATTATGTATATATTTATTAACAAAAGGCTTTTACAATTTCAAAAATTGATTGGTGTTCTGAACTATATGAAATAAAATAAAAGTCAGTTGTGTATTTTTTTACACTTTTGAATGGTATAAAAATGTATATAAGGAAAAAAAAAACAAAAAACGGATTTAATAGGCTTACACTCGAAGCCAAGGATAATAGAAAATCCGTGTCGACAGCCTGGCGCTATAAACGTCCACTTTCCAAAAGAGGCAGAAATTTGAGAATGGAGAGCAAACTCGCTAATCGATTGAACTAGATAGCTCTTTTCCCAGTAAAGCTCCAGTTTGTCCAGTATCCAGTAATGATGATATATGAAACGTTCTTTTTTTATGAATAAATAACGTTTCATATAAAATATATATATTTTGTGTTATGTTTAGAAACAAATTAATTATATTTATTTTATAATTTATTTCATTGTTTCTTAATTTCACAAATATATTATATTATATATTTCATATTAGAGACCAGTCGTGGCGCAGCGGCACAAAGTGTAACTGTAAACCGACTAGTTGTGGGTTCGATCCCCACTCGAGGAGATGAAATATTTACTTAAATTATTTAATATTTCCATTTCTTCGCTCTGGTGTCGAGGACAAGCGCGGCGTTGAGTTTTGCCACACAACATACAATGCCTTCAGAATTCGGCAGAAAGTGGGGAACGGAGTGTCTTAACACTAGATTCCCTCTGCCTACCCTGCTGTGTGCGGGATACAGCGTGAAGCTGATTTTTTATTATATTTCATATTACGTTTGTTGTTTAGTCAATTCAATGACACAATACGTCAAAATACCTACTGCAGAAAGTCAAAATTTTACTAACTTTACTAAGAGTTGACCTTATTACATACTAAAGTCAAATAGTATAGTTTATATTTTCAAATTAATTTATTTCCAGAGTTCTTTGTACTGACGATTTTCAATTGAAATTCACCTTGTGCTGGAACTTTTGATGAGAGAAAACCTAATATGTTAATATTAATTAGATAAAGGACGTTTATAAATTATTGGTCTTTTATTATTATTTTTATTTAGGATTTAAAATTGATATTTAAAAATATATTAATATTTTTAAATAATCGAGGCCGTCGTGGCGAAGCGGTACAGCGTCTCATTGTAAATACTTGGGTTGTGGATTTGACTCCCACTCGGGTTAAAGATATATTTTTATTTTTTCGTTTGGTAACAAGACAAAGTAACGAAGGTACGTAACGAACGTAACACTAGGTTCACTGTTTACTCTGTTTTCCCTATTATATGCGGAATACAGCGTGAAAATAGAATAAATAAATAAAAATAAAATGTTTTTAATATTTATTTTTTTGCTATGCTCCCAAAAGTACTTCATAGTGGTATCCCAATCGATAGCAAGTATAAATTAACTTGAAGACCAATAGTTAGTATGATATGCATTCTTTGAACGTACCAACTGACTTGTAACTAAATTCAAGAATGTCTCCCAATTTCACAATGCTGTTGACTAATGGTACCATTAAATTATTCATTTATTTTATTGATTTCTATAGTTTATTCATTTAAGCTGGTAAGATCTTTGATTTTCACGATTGTTATACATTTTAAAGGAAATTAGCTAACCGGATTTCTGCAGTAGGTAGGTAGGGAACCTGGGAAAATAGTGTTATGACAGTACGTTCTCCATTAAGACTTCCTTGTTCCATTCCATTCCATTGTTGAAGCAAGGCGTGATGGGAGACGGATCTCAACACCGCGCTTAGCCTCGTTACCAGAGCGAAGAAATGAAAATATTAAATATTTCAATCCCCCCGAGTAGGAAGCAAACCCACAACCGTCGCGTTTACAGTTGCCAGACCACGAGAACACGACGGTCTTGTAAAACAATGAAATTTAAACATAATATTATGAAGAACTCTTTTTTGATTAAGCGCGCTAATCAGGGGAACTACTGGTCCGAATCGAAAGCTTATCTTGTGTTGTCTATTTATCATGGAGGCCTATGTCACACACAATGAGTAGCTATTTCTATTTGACCACGCAGGCGAAGCCTCAAGAACTAGTTACTCTATAAAGAAGGTAACTGGACTAAAGCGGGATTTCAAACCGCGCCTCTTGTACGGTCTACGTGTGTATTTTTTTATGTTCTCTAAAAAGGTATTTTCTTCCATAAATCTGGAATTACACTTTAAAAATGTTCAAAATAAGTCAGATACATTATTTTAACGTAAGCTTTAACATGACTATATTTTAATCTGTAGTATGGTGTGTGTCATCATCTAAAATACTTTCATAATTAATTAATGTAAAATTTTATAATTATATAACTAAATAAATATAAATTTAATTATATAATTAATTAAATATAAACAGAAATTACTGAGTGCATTTAAAAATGTCATGCTTATTATGTTATTTCTATAATAGAGGTGTACAATTAAAAAGTAAATATATTATTCAATTCCTTTATTGATAGTTGTATTATCTTTCTGATTTCAGTTTAGATTCCTGTAAGGCATTTAAATTCAATGTATCAACGGCGAAGGTAGTACGCTGGATAGGCCGACGCATAAGGGTAGGCGGAATAGGCGGCGTACGGTGCGCTGTAAGCTGAGTAGGCGGAGTACGCTACAGGTGCTGAGTACGCTGCAGCGATAGGCGCCGAATATGCAGCAGCTACAGGAGCTGACACAAGCACTTGCGGCTTGGCAGCGGCGAAAGCCAGGAAACAGGCGAGGATCAACTGTAAAAATATATTTAATATTAAAAATAATTTTGTACAATTAAATAATCATAGTTAAAGTATATTTCATGATGTTGCTAGACAAAATACATTTTAATATCATAATTACTTACCAGCTTGAACATATTGTTGGTTTGTTTTTTTTTAATTTGTTGTAAGCAAGGTGAGCACAAGAAATGCGTTTGATGTTCAGTGTCCAACTTCAAGTGGTTTTATAGTTGCTTTGGTTTACCTTCTGTTATAAAACAACCTTGTGGGACGTGTGCGGAATTTTAAAACCACGTAATTGAAACTATCACTGACAAAAATGTCATTAATATAGCCTAGTAGCATTTTTATTCAGGCTAAAAACTATAAATACTAATATATACAAAATAAATAGATACTTACTTAATATATTTTCAATTTATAATTATTTATGATATTTTACCCGTTATCAGTATTATTCTAACATAATTTGTTTACAACAACAGATCTAGTTATATTCTAAGCTTCGAATAACAATTATTAAGTAATTTATTAATAATTCATAATTAAATAAAGTCAGGATTGTCTAAATGTGACTTTGAACATACATACATATTTTTAATTTGTATATTATTAGGCCACCTGGTTAAATTATGTTTTAAGTTATACGTCAATCATAAATAAAAATAAATAAATCAGCTTCACGCTGTATCCCGCACACAGCAGGGTAGGCAGAGGGAACCTAGTGTTAAGATACCAGTTCCCCACGTCCACGTTCTACGTTAATCATCAATGATTTTTTTTTTATTAATTTGAATTATAGTTAAATTAATGAAATTTAAAAAGTAAAGTCAGTTTATTTTATATATTAAAGAAATATTGAGTTATTATAGATATTATAAATAGATTAAGCCTAATGCAATAGTTTAATGCAAAATTGCTGCGAAACGACTTGAATATGGGCTGGACATACCTGCAAATTAATTTTAATATATTGTTAAGTAAAAATTTTTCCAATTTGGCTATACATTTACCTAAGTATGAATAAATAAATACTACCAATATTTATATTGAAACCAATTTACAAAATATATATGTACATAGATATGTATGTATTTTATCATCTCTAAAATAGATAAAAGTCTATAAATTAGAGAACATGGCATTTTTGTTAATATTAAAAACATACTTATTTTTAGAAGACGTATAAAATTTCAAAATAGGGGGAAATTAGAAACATATTTAGTTCTTATGTATCGAAGAGAGAGAGTACTATAATATCTTAAACAGACAATTATCAATATAAATAATATTTGAGAAATTGTTATTTACTTATTCCTCTAAGGAAAGTAAAAAATATTCTATTTAGAGATTTGACCACTATATCATACCACATTTCAACTTTAAGCCTTCAAAAGATTTTTATAAGATTATAATATGGTTAGGTATGTAAAATTTGAATTCTCGCAATGGAATGTTAAAATTGAAATATTAAAAATAGCTTTGTTTTTATATTACTTTTCAGAGCACAGATTAGCACAGTTAGCTAACTGTTTATCTAACTCTAAATGTATATATCATAATATATTGAATAAAACCACTAACAAAATAGTATCTTTACACATAATTGATTTAAAAAATTAATTACATTATTTTGTTAGCTTCACGCTTACCGTAAATAGCAGGCAGAGGTAGTCTTGAGTTAGTTAGAGTTATAGTTTTAAATATTCGTTTCTATGTTTACAAAGGAAAAATTAAAAAAAATACTAAAATTTCTGAAAAACAACTAGAGGATTAGAATTATTTTTTTCATTTGTAAATACAGAGTGTTTTTTATCTTCTCCACTTTAAATGAAAGAACAGTTTTAACTTCTCTATACAAGCTTATACAATAAAAAAAAAGAGATTTTGCAAAAGTTATAAAAGTGTTTTTTTTTAAACAAAACAAATACTGAAATTATCGTTTGTAAAATAAAACAACATTTGTTAAGAATTACGCATTCAGACACTGATCTATCAAACCGGAAACATACTCGTAGCACACGCCTCATTCACGAAATCGAGTGGTAGGTATTGGCGGTGAAGTTGAAATTTGTTTTATTATAGATTGAGTTAAATTGAACGAGAAATGTCTCTTTATCGTTCTGGTATGTTTATTTGTTAGAATGAAAAGTCGCAGATCGGCAATGTTGATATTTAGTATTTTTGTAGTAGTAGGTGTTTACGTTATTGGTATTTATAACTGAGTCACACGTGTCCATATTAGATAAAAATTATGAAATGAACCTCTATACCATTTAGGTCTATCGAATGATTTCCATACGACATGCTCTTTAAAAAATTTTACTACATCACTGAATAGCGGTTTATAAAATAAATACTATCTTTGAAACCGTATAATCCACGAGTAAAATGACTGTGATAGACAACAGACAGATAACCGGATAAGACGAAATTATAAGGGTTCCGTTTTTGTAATTTAACTACACTGGCTAAACCTGAGTAATGGATGTTTTTGTTTTTTTACGTAGCTAACATCACTTAACATAATGAAGACGCCTTTACTCAGTTCATACTTAGAGGAATAGACGTCCGCATTAAGGGAGTTTTCAAATGTATGAATCTTTACACTTTCTTTGGATGGAGTTTTTTGACTCTTTGTTTAACATCACTTCAGTAGGGTAGGCAGAGGGAACCTAGTGTTAAGACACTCCGTTTCCCACTTTTTGCCAAATTCTGGAGGCATTGCATGTTGGGTGGCAGAACTCAATGCCGCGCTTTGCCTCGACACCAGAGCGAAGAAATGGATATATAAATTTGAAAAAATATTTTATCTTCTCAAGTGGGGATCGAACCCATAACCAGTCGGTTTTACAGTCACACTTTGTGCTCCTGTGTCACGACTTGCCTCTGACTCGATGGGCCAAAATAAAAGAAAGACAAAAAGTATAAATCATATTATTATTTGTGACTTTAAAATGATACAGATAAAGTGCTGGTCTAACTGTATATTATACAAAGGAAAAGAAAAAATATATATTTCTCAATAAAACAATTTCGAGTGCAAGGAAATGAAACATGTTTTGTACTACCTCTAGATACGTACTCGTATATGTTGTTTATGAAGATAATGTTAAAAATTAAATTGACCTCATAGATCAGCCAACACGAAAATGACTATAGGACTACAAAATGTTCCGCTGCTAGCTATCAAGTGACGCTATTTGTATTATATTAAAGAATACTGGTGGAATTGGGTGCAAAGAAAGACTGAATTATATCTTATCAAACATTTATTTTTTTCACTTTAAAATATATATTAATACCATTTTCAGTCAGTAATTAAGCTTTTCGGTTCCTTAGTTAAATCAACGACGAAGGTAGTACGCGGGATAAGCAGACGCGTAAGGGTACGCGGAGTAGGCGGCATAGGGAGCGCTGTAAGCTGAGTAGGCGGAGTACGCTACGGGTGCTGAGTACGCTGCAGCTATAGGCGCAGAGTACGCGGCGGCTACAGGAGCTGACACTAGCACTTGAGGTTTGGCAGCGGCGAAAGCCAGGAAACAGGCGAGGATCAACTGTAAAAATATTTTTAATATTATAAACAATTTAGTAAAATTATATAGTATACTTATAATTAAAGTATATCTCATGATGTTGCTAGACAATAGACATTTTAATATTATAATTACTTACCAGCTTGAACATTTTGTTGTTTTGTTTTTAATTAATTTGTTGTTAGCAAGTGAACACAAGAAATGCGTTTGATGTTCAGTGTTGGGCTTCAAGTCGTTTTATACTTTTGCTTTGGTTTACCTTCTGTTAGGAAACAGCCTTGCGGGACGTGTGCGGAATATTTAAGCTACGTAATTGAAACTATCATAAACAAAAATCTTATAAACATTGTTGTAGCTTGTTAATAGTATTTTTATTGACGCTTATTATATTTTATCAGTTTATGTAAAAAAAATGTATGTAACTGTACAATTGCTTGAGGCCAGTCGTGGCGCAGGGGCACAGAGTATGACTGTAAAATCGGCTGGCTGTGGGTTCGATCCCCACTCGAGGAGATAAAATATTTACTTACATTTATATTTTCATTTCTTCGCTCTGGTGTCGAGGCAAAAGCGCGGCGTTGAGTTCCGCCACTCAATACGCAATGCCTCCGGAACTCGGCGGAAAGTGGGGAACGGTGTGTCTTTAACACTAGGTTCCCTCTGTCTACCCTGCTGTGTGCGGCATACAGCGTGAAGCTGATTTAATTTTAATTTTTAATTTCAATTTATTCAAATATATACAAAATAAATATAAAATAATATAAATAATCTTTCTTTATTCAATTGTGTACTTATATTGTCCCTGTCACACTTTGTGCCATGACCTATTCTGTGTTTGATGTGGGTTTTCCCCTTCGAGGAAAAAAATTCCCATTCGAGGAAAGAAAATATTTATTTAAATTTCTATTTTCTTTTCTTTGCTCTGTCGCGGCGTTGAGTTCCGCCATGCACCACGCAATGTCTCCAGAATTCGCCGGAAGGTGGGGAACGGAGTGGCTTATCACTAGGTTGCTTCTACCTACCCTGCTGTGTGCGAGATACAGAGTCAAGCTGACTTATTTAGAAAACGCATAAAAAATTTAATGTAGATGGAAATGAGAAACATATTTAGTTTGTACGTATCGAAGAAGGAAAGTAAACTGTTAGACAGGCAAGCAAATACTATAGGAATTGTTATTTATCTAAGAGGAAAGTAAAAAATATTCTATTTAGAGATTTGAGCTTATAAATTTTCTACTTTTGAGCCTTCAAAAGATGTGTGTAATGTAAAATTCCTATTCTCGCAGGAGAATGTATAGATTTAAATATTAATAAAAGCTTTGTTTTTGTACTACTCTTTAGAGCACGGATAACTACAGTTACCTAATTGTTTATCTAATTCTATACGTATATATTATAAAAAACGCTAACAAAGTATAGATATGTGTAGAGTGCTATCCATAAGTGTATTATCCTGTATACTTAATTGAATTAAAAAAAATAGGTTGATGAAAGATAATAATAGGATATTAATTATTTTGACATGCTATTTCTTAAAATAATTAGATCGATTAAAGTTATTTTTTCATTTGTAAAGTCATTAAATCTAAGCAATAGGTATATTTAGTGTTTGAACATTGGAATACATGATGTAGAATTATAAATCATAATGGACTAGCTCTAGCTTCTATTTATAGAACATGTAAAGAATTGCTTATCATGGATACTCAATTTAATATCAATAAACCAATGTTATCCTAATAACAGGTATCAATACCTATCCAGACCAAGTTGGACTCCTCTATGAAGGAATCTGTAGCAAGCAAAAAATATATTATATTACCACCCTCAACACCATTTTATTATTCTAGACATGCTATTTATAACCGATTTCAAAAAGGGAAGTTTCTCGATATTTCGGAATTTGTGAGTTTTTGGAAACAAAACGGTTTCTTGAATAAAATTAGCTTGTGGCCCGAGGAAAATTGGCAGCGTGACTCTAGTTGCCAATTTATTTTAAATTAAATATTTAATTGATATATTTTTTCTAAAGCACTTGAAAGTGTTAAACACCAACCAGATGCATTAGCCAATTCACGTGCTGTACTAGGATAGCTTTATAATTATCTCTACTCTACAACCATTGTTTGCCTATAGTAGACTATTAAAATTAAAAAATTGAAAGGTATTTTATTAAACTATCACAGACCCAGCCCAGATCGAATAGTCACTTCTTCCAACAACCAACAGTTTCTTCAAGAATCCGATTTTATCATAAAAAATCACGAAGGCCCATATAAATGTTAATCACTGAAAGTAGCTGAACATACGAGTACATAGCGGTGAAATGGATAGGTACTAAGATCTCCTATCCATATATACCGGGTGATGTATCGATCGAGTTACACTTTGTCTAACTCGAAATATTATTCACGTCATAGCAAAAAAATATAAAACCAATAATAAATAAATAATATAGTTTTAAATTACCTTCGAAAAAGAATTGAGATTTCCTCAAATCGACATTGGACGATTTTGATTATTTTGGTCTTAGAAAGATTATGTTACTTTGACTAGACCTCTTTTTGACATACATTCTCCTATCGTCTCTTTTTACCGTACGATCTCGTTCGTGTGTTTTCCATACAACAAGACATTGGCAAAATGATTGGTGCTCTACTAGAACACTCGAAACGTCAGTAAGAATGGAACTGAACAATAATATCATTTCATCTAGAATTCATTGGTATGCCAACATTATAAAAATGTGCAAATTTAGTCCGAATGAAAATATTTGGCGCCATTTTTTTAAATTGGATTATAAAAAAAATATTAAATTTGTCGGGAAGATTATTTTTATATAGGAAATGCTAATCAAAAATTCCTTTTATGAAAATATTTTTTGTTACTCACAATATATAAGACAGATACTATTTTTGTTCTTGAGTAGTTAAAAACAATAAAAAAATGTATTATTTATTTTATTACTTGTTATATATCTATTTATTGATGTTATTATTTTATCATTGTAATTTCTATGTGTTTGTAAATTCAGTTTTACAATGGATCATCTATACCTCTAGGTATACGATTTTTGTGAAGATAATTTTGAATGTTAAATTCACATCTTAGATCAGCCAACACGAACAGGATATATGGCCGACAGAAAAATGCTGATAGGATAGCAGATGTACCGCTGTATGTGTAAGTAACACAATTTTGAATATGTTACAAAATACTGGTCGCATTGAGTGCAAAGAAAGAGTAAATATTTTATCAATCATTTATTTATTTCAGTTTAAAATATTTATGTATTAATACCATTTTCAGTCAGTAGTTAAGCTTTTCGGTTCGTTAGTTAAATCAACGACGAAGGTAGTACGCGGGATAAGCAGACGCGTAAGGGTAGGCGGAGTAGGCGGCATAGGGAGCGCTGTAAGCTGAGTAGGCGGAGTACGCTACAGGTGCTGAGTACGCTGCAGCTATAGGCGCAGAGTACGCGGCGGCTACAGGAGCTGACACTAGCACTTGAGGTTTGGCAGCGGCGAAAGCCAGGAAACAGGCGAGGATCAACTGTAAAAATATATTTAATATTATAAACAATTTAGTAAAATTATATAATATACTTATAGTTAATGCATATTTCTTGATGTTGCTAGACAAAAGACATTTTAATATTATAATTACTTACAAGCTTGAACATTTTGTTGTTTTGTTTTTGACTAATTTGTTGTTAGCAAGTGAGCACAAGAAATGCGTTTGATGTTCAGTGTTGGGCTTCAAGTCGTTTTATAGTTTTGCTTTGGTTTACCTTCTGTTAGGAAACAGCCTTGCGACGCGTGTGTAGAATTTAAATCGTAGTAGAATGCATAAAAATATTACAAGCGTATTTAAAACGTATACGTAGTACATTTAGTTGTGTTCTTAATATTTTAAATTATTTTTTATATTATGACCTTTTCATATAACTCATTTAAACAAGATTTTTTGTGTTGCTGTCCAGAAAACACAGATTTAATACTAACATATGGGTACACCCGCTAGTACTACCAGTGAAGGCACGGTGCTTAAAGAATTTGGGCGTGATCCGATTACATCTACAAAGGTTGCCTTTGTATTGAATTTTAAAATTAAGTGTACCCATACCCTTTCGTATTCTTTCTTGCTTAATATGATAAAAATTTTCGGGCTTGAGTTAGAAGGCAGTTCTGCTTGAAATAGCCGGGATCAACAGTTAATGTTTTGCTTTTTAGGAAACATAAAATATTGTACGTACAGGGATTTGAATCTGCTCTTCTTGGAAACCGTCTAAGCGCTCTGACCACTAGCATCAAGCTACGTCGAAATTCTTATCCGCTTCTTACAACTTTTTATTTGTTAGCATATCTGTAAGCGAGATTTTGCAAATTGTCGCTGCCTAAAGAAGCTGAGAATTATCAAGGGAGAATGCAATCTATCAAATATTTTTTTGATATTTTAAAATGTTATTCCACATTTAGTAAATACGGTCTTTGAAAACGCATAAAAAAATAAAGAAAAAAAATTGTACGAGTACTCGTATATGCTTATTACATTCTTTATTATTTAGATGAACAATAAGTTTCAATAAGTATATGAACAATAAATTTTATTAAGCGTAGTTTGATATACCGTTACGTTAATTTTTTTAACGTTTTCTACAAAAGTACTTTCTTAAGTGTGAAACAACACTTTTAAAATGGCAAAAATTGGCTGACACCAACTTCAAAAATAACGAATTTTCATTAGTAAATAGGTAGTATCAATAATTTCACTTATTATTTTCTTTACTTTGAAGTAATTAAAATATTATTTTCTATATGTTTAAATGTATGCACATAAGTATAGATTTAAAATCGTTTTTATTTTGTGTTTTACTTTTTAATTTACATTTAAATGATTGTTGTTATTACAGAGACTACTTTAAGAATAGGAATAATTATTAAAAACATCAGCCTTATCTTGTCCTCTGATGAATGTAGGCCTCAATATATTTAATTAGGTACTGATATATAAAAAATATGTCGGCTCTTACAACTACTTATTAATTATAGTTATTGAAACAAATGTAATTTCAGCAATATTGCTTAAATAAAACAAAACATCACCTTTGTATATATATTTTTAACTTTTATTGATTTCCAAGTAATAGTTACATTGTTATTCAATTAATTTATTAATCTTTACATAAAATACAAGTTAATATGGGCAAATACAAAGACATAACTAAACTATAAGAATCATCATCAATCAGCCTACTAACGAAATACCTGATACAACTAGTTTTCTATAAGCTTCTATAATATTTAAAAGATTGTCCCCTAATTCCTAATCGTTGAGGAATTGGATCTTCTATCATCAGCTCAGTAATGTTATCAGATAACGATGAGAAGCAAATATATTCTTATTATAAGAAATTTTATGAAACACATAGTACGTGAGACCAGTCGTGGCAAAGGGGCACGAAGTGTGACTGTAAACGCGAAGTGTCCACTCGAGGAAATAAAATATTAAATATTTGTATTTCTTCGCTCTTGTATCGAGGCAAAGCGCGGCGTTAAGTTCCGCCACTCAACATGCAATCAATCATGCACTTCGAGAATTCAGCGAAAAATGGGGGACGGAATGTTTTAACATTAGGTTCCCTCTGCCAGGTGTGCGGGATACAGCGTCAAGCTAAAAAAAACATAGTACGTGTCCCTGAAATTCAATTTTACATTGATTTCCATTGGTTACATTATCGGATTCTGATTTGATGGTAATGGGACCAATAAGAGTCCTCTTAAATATATATTTTTTTATATTTCCACAAGTATGAAAAAATAAACAAATATACAGAGATGTCATCATTACTTTATATGAAAGCATTGTTTTAACTACTCTATAAAAGCCTAGTACAGTTAAAACAAAAGAGATTCTGCCAAAAATAAAAAAAATGATTTATTCAAGCAAAATAAATAATAAAACAATTGTAAAGTAAAAAGCCATTTGTTAAGAATGACGCTCACAGACACAAACCTAATTTATAAATAATATTTTATAGTTATGGTTTGGAAATATTTTAACCTATATGCTGCCCCCGTAAAAGGAGCGCAGACGCTTCCACCCTGTATGTGAATAACTAGAATCCGCCACATGCACGGCAGGTGTACCAGAGCGAAGCTAAATTGTGCAAAATTTTGTGATTTTTTTGCGAAATTTCCTGTGTTGTCCGCATTCGCTGGGTTAGGTTAGTCAAAGTTCAGTCTATGAGCGTGAATTTCAAAACGTTCTACAGCTTAACTCTATGGGACCCATTTTGACCATTTACTCAAAAATTACAAATACAATTATTACCAAACTACTTCGCTGGGTTCACCGTGTCGTCCACAATGTTCCTGCCGAATTTCAAGTCTAAGAGGAGTAGCATTATAACGAAACACACTTTTTACCAGTAAGAGGTGAGCGAAGCGAAGCTCCATAAAAACATTTCCTTTCAGAAAAAAGAAGTCAGCTAAAAAGAAAAAATATTTATCTTAAGAATTTTATTTACCATTTACTTTACATACGAGCACATAGGTGTGTACGTAATTAAAATAATTAAGTATTTGATTTAGAATCTTATAATAAAAACGTATTTAAAAAAATAGTTTCGCAAGCGCTTTTCTAGCCTTGTCATGCAAGAACCAGATCAAGTAGTAGTATAGTAGCCAAGTGACTATTATACTTTCGAGTGACAAAAATCTCGTACATAATCCTTATTTGGGTTTTACTTATCCTTGACCTTATATTGTTCTCACTGTGGTCCAGCGAGGTTGTGCGTGACAATATTTACAAATTAGTTCCATAAGGATACCCATCTATTTATCCGGTAAGTCATACATCATAGTTTCTATATAAATAGAGAAAAAAATCAATAGATATTATCATTGTGTTTTGATTTCTTCAACGCCTACGTTCCTTATCACATCATCAAACAAAATGTTCAAATTTGTGAGTATTGTTGATAAAATATATATATAAATCAGCTTCACGCTGTATCCCGCACACAGCAGGTTTAGACACTCCGTTCTCCACTTTCCGCCGAATTCTGAAGGCATTGCGTGTTGTTTGGCGGAACTCAACGCCGCGCTTTGCCTCGACACCAGAGCGAAGAAATGAAAATATAATTTTAATAAATATTTAATTTCTTTGAGTTGGAATTGAACCCGCAACCAGTCGCATTTTCAGTCACACACTTATGCCTTTGCGCCACGACTAGTCTCACTATCTGGCCTCATCTTGTTGATAATCTCTATAATAATTTGATTTTGGAAAATTGTTATCTAATAAGCTTCGCGTTGTGTCCCGCATATAGAAGGTTAGGCAGAGCGAACTTAGTGTTAAGACACTTCGTCCAATTACCTAAAAAAAGTAATATCTATAATAATATCTTTAAATATCAAATAGCTGTTACTTGGTATTTGTGTAATTATAAATATTATTTTCAGGTATTGTTCTTCGCTCTTTTGGCTTTTGCTGCAGCTAAGCCTTTAGTAGTGGAATATCCAGTATCATCTATAGCATCGGTGGCCTACTCATCTCCCGTGGCTGTAGACTACGCATCCCCATACTATTACCCCGGTTACGCCACCGCCTACGATTACGCTGCGTACTCTTACCCCTACAGCTACTTTGTGCGTTAAGATTTTTGTAATGTATTAATTGATACCAAATATATTTATTCCCACCTATGCCGTGTTTTTAATGCTTTTTTTTATTGAATTTCAAAAACCATTTACGTTGCGATCTACGCATAAAAAATAATTTCCATTTAACTTTTTACATTATTATATTTTTTGTAATGAACTTTAAATAATTAAACCTAAGTTCTGGGTCATATACGAGTAGGTATAAATATTTGTATAATTTATACCAATAGCTAAGCTAGTTTTTGCTAATTTTTTATATATTATAATAAAAAATCTCTAAAAATTATGTATCTAAGTACTATTATAAATAAGTTTGATTTATTGTATCTGGTACTCATATATTTTTTGGCAATAAAAAAAAACTTTTATAGCCAAACTTGCTCGCCAAGGGTTTCGTATCAATTTCAAGATTGCAGCTCAACGGGAAATACTAATTAAAAAAATAATAAATTTAAATTTGTGGGTGTGTTCATTTTGTATGAAATAAATTATAATTGAAAGTTAGTAATGTTTTAATTTTTCGGATTTATTCCTTTATTTTTGCTGTAAGTTCTCTATTATTGCCAAATCTAATAATTGTAGGTCTACGGGAAATACTCTATAGGCTTTTTTTTAATGAAAAAGACAAGGCAAATAAGCGGGTTCGGTTTCGGTCAAGTGGTGGTAAGTCATCACCACCGCCCTTGATTCTTCCATGCAACATCAGAGTAGTTACAGGTGCGTTGTCGGCCTTTAAAGTGGAGATAGACGCGCTTTTTGAAGGTACCCATATCGTCTCAACCTAGCAGGTACCGCAGGTACGCCATTCCACAGTTGCGTGTCGTGTGGAAGGAAGTTCCTACGAAACCGCAAAGTAGTGAAATACCACGTATTCAGGTGGTGTGACATGACGTACTATGCGGTTAGAAAATTCTGCGGTAGGTAACAGGTTAAAAAAAATCATCAGAACACTCCAAGGTAGAGAACGCATAGCGAGCTATGTCTCTACGCAAAACCAAAGTTACAAGCCTTTCACAGATCATTACTACATCATACTACGCAAAGTCATTGGAATCATCAGGGACCCCCTCATGATTCCAATGTCTTTACGTAGTATGCATTCAAATGGTTCAAGCTGATACTGGGGTGCACCAGCCCAGAGATGAGAACAGTACTCCATATGAGGCCGAACCTGGGCCCTATACAGGGTCAATCGGTGTTTTGGCGTGCAGTACCGTGTAGCCTTGCTTTTTTCAAGGTCAATTTGGCCTTGCTTTCCAGATGATCGCGATACTGGCAGTTACTTGAAATATTATGGCCCCATATGCTGATATTGGGTGCGGTTGTAAGGGGAGTATTGTGAAAGACTGGCGATACGATAAATGTCATTTCTTAATGGTTATTGCGGAAACTTGTGTTTGCAGGGAATTGTATTGAACCAAGTTCTTTTCACCCCATAAAGAGACATTAACGAGGGTTGCCTCAACAGAAGACACAAGCTTATTTCGTCACTGGTCGACCTTTTCCCGAAAAAGACTTGCGCGGTCGGAGTAAACAGCGTCCACTGTGCTGTTAACTGCATAGCAATGAATACTAGAATCCTCTAACATGTCATTGATATGCACAAGAAACAGTATAGAGGACAGCACAGTTGTGTTCTATCAGTCTTGGGGGACGCCAGCGTTCACGGACACGCATTCTGAGCAAATACCGTCAAGAGCTACTTTGATTCCTGAACTGCCTTCTTGACCTTGAGATTTTTGATAATCGCGGCGAATAAATTTCACTCTTCACTCATTTTGTATAAAATGAAGTATAAATATAACTATATAATAATTATTTTCTATGAAATACCTATAAATTATCATTTTTCGGATTTTTCTTTCATTTGTGTTGTAAGTTCTTCATCATGCCAAATTTCATAACGGAAACGGAAAGTAATTTATCAGTTTTGATTACGCGATTATTGTTAATTTTTATAGAAAATGCTTGCTGCATTTTCTAGTGCTGGACTTGACTTGACTAAGAAGATTGATTTTTCTATGCTCCAAGGTACAGTAGACTTGATTCAGCTTGATGACATGATCACGAGATAAATAGTCTTTCTAGACGAATATTAAAGTTATCCTTTAAGGGTTCCGTAATTTCCTTTTAAAGTACGAAACACTAAAAATAAGCCCAATTGCTTTTGAAAACATTGTAATACAAATGAGTGTAGTGTTTATTTAACACATTTTCATGTAATACCTGCCCAAGGTACCGTATCGTAACTTATAAGGGTTCTGTTGTTTCGTTCGGTTATTATGTTTGTATTAAGTAAGTAACAGTACACGAAGTTCATAATAGAATAGAAACCGCTTAATGTCTAATAAATAAGCGTCCAAAACAAGTAAATCGTGCGTTAACGTAATTTAAATTATAATCTATGGAGGAATGTCGTGGCGCAGGGGCACAAAATGTGACTGTAAAAGCGACTGGTTACGGGTTCGATCTCCACTCGAGGAAATGAAATATGTATTTTAAATGTATATTTTCGTTTTTTCTCTATGGTATCAAAGCGAAGCTCGGCGTTATGTTCCGCTACTCAACACGCAATGCCTCCAGAATTCGGCGGAAAATGGGGAAAGGAGTGTATAAACACTAAGTTTCCTCTGCCTACGCAGCTGTGTACAGGATACAGCGTGAAGCTGATATTTCTTATTTATTTTACTCGAAAGCCCTATTCTTAAATTAAGTTAGTATATTTACTCGAGAATCCTATTCATAAATTAAGTTAGTCTAGTTAGTTAGTCTATAAAAGGCTATGCTACATTCAATTAAGGTTTTTAAAAATATTTTACGTTACAAAATCTTGTTGTTGAGATTATGTTAATTTTAAAGAATCTACAATATACGTTATATTTGTACCGTTAATATGTGTAGGTAGAAAACATTTATTTTGTAAATTATTACATTGTTTGCAGCTTCTAGCTGTATCCCACACGTAGCACAGTAGACAGAGTGTTAAGATTTCCGCTTCCCACTTTCCGCCAAATTCTGGAGCCACAGTGGCGGAACTCAACGCCGCGCTTTGCCTTGACACTAGAGCAAAGAAATGAAAATATAAAATTTAAATAATTATTTCATACCCACAACCAGTCGCGTTTACAGTCACTGCTGGCCTCAAGATTAATATGTGTACAATTATTAATAATATGCAGATTATTAAACAACTTTATTTTCATTTTTACTGAGCCGATCACAAACATTTCTCAAGAAATATATAATACTTCTTAGATTTCTTTTTTGTTAATAGTGTCCTAGACGTGCTGAGTCGTATCACACGAGTCACGTGCCATTTGTCACGTGAAATCTATCACCTTCATTTATTTCAACATAGGGTTGATTTGTGTAAGTGTGGAAATGTTCACAAATTGGATATTTCTTTGTATGTCTACTTCTTGTGTTATTGAAATATTTTCTAATTTATGAAAAAGCCTTTTTTTAATTATATATAGTTACATATAATATAACAGTGTGACTAAAGCCCGGCGTTGAGTTCTATCACTAGGAAAGGCGTGTCTTAACTCTAGGTTCCTTCTGCCTACACTGATATGTGCTAATACAGCGTGACACTGTAGTTATATAAAGTATATAATTTTCGAGACATTGCGTATTGTGAAGTGGAAATTGACGCCGCTATTTGCCTTGTGACTAGAGCAAAGAAATATAAAAATTAATGTATAATAATCAATTCCCTCGAGTGCGAATTGAATCCGGAACCATCGCCTCGAACCATCGCGAGGCTGTAAGCCTCAATATTTAGCCATAAATATTCTTATTCCCAGTGAAATGTTGGACTTCTAAATGAGTAGTAAACTATATTTATAATAACTATACAAATGAAAAGATAAGAAAAATTCTATTCAATTTTCACAATTCTTGAAGAACTGGTAAAGCTGATATTGCAAAGTACTTTCATGGAAGTTTATACGCGTCCCATTCAAACTGGTTGCGTCAGTGTTGTGGTTTACTTTACTTTGTATTGATCGACTAAAAGAACATATTGTACATAATTATGTAAAGAGAAAATTAGCTTATATAAAGTATAAAAGCTGGTCAAGTGCGAGTTGGCAAGATCGAAGCCGATTGGTACCGGTTCCGTACCTACATCAGGAAATATAACTTATAAAATTTAATTTTGCGGGCGCATACACTAATTCTGTATGAAATGAACCATAATTATAAGATAATAATCGTTTTATCTGTAATATAAATATAAATTTCCATTTTATGGATATTCCATTTATTTATATTGTTAACTTCTAACTTCCTACCAAATTCTATAATTTGTAGTTAAAAAAGCGTTGCGGAAAAACCCGGCATGAGTGCTTTTATAACGCGTATATTTTTCCTGTTCTATATGAGCGCTTTTAAATTATTTTTTTGCCGTCTTTACCTAGAGTAAGACCTGGAAATGGTTAATGCTAAATTACTAACAAAAGTTTTTAATGGATTAATTAGAATTTTAACCTTATAAATCCTAAGTTTTTGTATCTTACGACTATACTATATTTATAATGTCAGTGTTTTATTGATACTCTATGTTAATTGTTAATTGTAAATTTATTGTAATTACAATTTTATTTTAGAAATATTGATGGATTTTTCTTTATTTGTTAAATTCTCTCTCCAACCCAAATTTCATAACCATAGGTCCATAGGAGTATCCTATAGGTTTAGATTACGCAACGAATTGCATATAAAATACATCAAAACAAAGCACATTTATGCTTTGTTTTTGCTGCTCGTATCTTTAGATCGCATTGACTTAGAAGCTTGATTCTTCTTTGCTCCAGGAGAACGTAAACATTTGATATTTTGATATTAATTTCAGCTTGTTTCTAGATGCATTCTCGAGATAAATGGTCTTGACAGACGGACAGTTAGATGGTGGTAGACACAGAGATCCTATAAGGATTCTGTCTTTTTTTCTTATGATGTACGGAATTCTAAATAAACAGAAACATGATCTTTGTATCATTTTCGAAAAAACAGAGATTTAGTTACAACAAAAATAAATATGTAATGTGAATTACAAAACATTTGAGCAAAAGGTCTTTAGGCAAACGTTATGTGAAATCATATCAGTTGAAATTTGATTTTAGATGTATATTTTTAAGTATTATATAATACTTAAGTAGTATAAGTATTCATGAATTTAAATTGGTCAAAACAAATAAATCCTAAACAAAGTAAAGTCAAATTACGCACATACATTTTGGTAAAAACAAGTCGTCAAACCACGTGTAGACTGTAGATTCCATTTCTCATACAAAAGATTAGCCTTGAAACAATTTCTTTGTCTCGATTTACATACAAAAGATGTGAAATACGCGTTATATATATGCGATTTAAACATACGTTTAAGTTTTGATTATATGATTAATTACGAAAACTACTCTAAAATGTATACAGATATATATAATAAAGGAAATCTTTCACGAAAACATTATATTAGCAGTAGGTACCTAAAAGTAGAATGAAGAATTCTAAATGATTGAACTAAATGAGTGTAGAGTGTACTGGATGTTCTTACGTGGTTGTTTTGTTATAAAGTATGTTAAAAATCGGAAGCGGGTAACTTTTTTAAAGAAACACGTTAAAAACACACATCGTCTATATGATTCTAAACTATTTTGAAAGAGATACTATGTAATTGCAATAAGTGATATGTGTCACCTACTAACAATACTTCACACTAGTTTCCTTCCAACAGGGGCCGTCACTTACAAGCGAGTGCCCCCGATTGACACAATTCCACTGCTTTTATAGTTATTTTCCACCTAAATCTACCCTCTTTTACACGAGTAAGCTAACACGGCCATCCTGCATGGTGCCCGCCCCGGGCACCCCACGAGTCGGGATAAATCACTGTGACAATAAACAGCAGTTAGTCGTGCGCCTAAATTATACTGTATCATAAAACAGTCCCATAATGGAATTTTGCTCATTTTATCATTCTTTACACTAAAATAGCTCGACAACATGACCCAAATTAAAAGGAATATGCCGCACTTAGGAAACCCTAAAGGGACTATGCCACACTTAGGAAACCCTAAAGGGACTATGCAACACTTAGGAAACCTAAAGGGACTATGCCACACTTAGGAACCCAGACTCATAGCTCAACACAACTTGGCCTTAAAGAGCATTTCACTCACTTAAGCGTTCCAAGTTGTTAAAGTCGTCTCCCTCTTAAAGAGTATTTTCTCACTTAAGAGTACCAAGATCAACTTTGAGCCCACATGTCAACATTATAATTGTAAAGTGTGGCTAACTTACTCTCAAAACATTATGCACAGACCTGTATTTTCGCTCGGTCTAACCTGACACTTGCTTATTATTCATCCTTGATTCGATCCATTTTTCGAGTCCTTATGACACCACAATAAAATTACTAAAACAATAAAATTATTAGTAAAGTAGTCCTTCTATTTTTCGATTATAATTTCAAACAGCAAAGATTTTATAATAAGAAATAACTTTTAATTTTTAGAATACCAAACTTTCAATCCAAAATACCAATGGGGCGAAGATACACATAAAGATATGAAAACTTCATGCGTATCCCACTTCTGATGTTAAAAATCGGAAGCGGGTAACTTTTTTAAAGAAACACGTTAAAAACACACATCGTCTATATGATTCTAAACTATTTTGAAAGAGATACTATGTAATTGCAATAAGTGATATGTGTCACCTACTAACAATACTTCACACTAGTTTCCTTCCAACAGGGGCCGTCACTTACAAGCGAGTGCCCCCGATTGACACAATTCCACTGCTTTTATAGTTATTTTCCACCTAAATCTACCCTCTTTTACACGAGTAAGCTAACAAGTAAAAAAAATATTTTTTTATAGATACCCTTTTAAACCTTGAAAGTTTAAGTTTAAGTTGAAAGAATTCAATACTGCACTTTATTAAATGCATTGCATCAAATGGAAATGTAAAAAGTATAGAACAAAACAAACGAATGAAAGTAAAAAATAACGTAATTTTGATTTAAAGAGAATATTTGAGTGTATTATGTAATAGAATTTGGGCGTTACAATCGAGGGTGACATGTATGTTGTCCGGTGCAGACGTTGACGACACCTCCTGCCCTTAGTTGTTACGTAAACACCTGCTAGTGATATGAAATGTATTTGTGAATGATATTGATTTTATGATTTCGTTTTTAAATATATTGTTAGAAATCGGAAGCGGTTAACGTTTAAAAAAAACACTATAAAACACCTATCGTCTATATGTTTTAAACTATTTGGAAAGAGATACTATGTAATTGCAATAAGTGATACGTATCACCTAATAACAATACTTCACACGAGTTTCCTTCCAATAAGGGCTATTGCCTACAAGCAACTACCCCCGATTGACACAATTTCACTGCTTTTATGATCTTTTCACCAACATCTACCCTACCTACCATTTTTTACACGAGTTCGTTAACAATATATATTTTTGGAAAGTTTGGTCTGGTTACATTTTCGTTAATTGATTGATCAAGGAGCAAAATTTATGAATTATGGTATTATTGATGTGTGATTGGGAAATATCTTACAGGTCTTGATTTTGTGACGAAAAAAGTTAACAAAATTAAATTATAGGATTTTTTTCCTTTATTTGTATTGTAAAATCATACTTCGCCCTAAATTTTGTAACTATAGGTCTACGAGAAGTACACTATAGGTTCTGATTATGTGGCGAATTGATCAAAGTGATGCAAAAGCGATACATAAAGGCTCATCATATCCTTTGAATGCGTTGTATTAGAAGCTTAATTTCTGAGCTCCATGGAAAGGTATACCTGAATATGTGAAATACCTTCATACCTCAATGCGATTTCAATTATAAATATACCCTATATATTAACGGATGCTCCGTAGAACCTATTAGTGAAAACTGTATGCAATTGGGTTAAGCCGATTCTGAGATAAGCGAAAACAAACGCACAGACAAGCAGACAAAAACCAAATATATTGATACATTTTTTTTCAGCTTCAGGGTAGGCAGTTTTTATTTATGAACGATTTAAATGAAACAATTGAAACAAATGTAAGGAGAAGTTTGCCTAAATACAATAGTAAATCAGTAAGGCCGTTTCTGATACTTATATCAGAACCGCTACGCTTACGTAAACAAATTCAATTAACAGACAAAAAAATAAAAAATCCTGGGTTCTATTACATTTATATCTCAAATTATTTAAGGCATTTAATATCTATTACAATTTTATTATATGTTCAGATTTGTTATTTAGCACAAGTATTTATTTTCAAAAAGTGTTGGGTAAAGAACCAAGCTACTATAGTAGATGTCACTTTTGATATTGCGCAAATTTAATAACTTTTCTTATTTTTATTTATTTAAATACACTAGACTGTTTTGTTAGTTTTATACGATACGTCTTTATAATAAAATAAAGAAATAAATCAGCTTTCCCTGCATCCCGCATATAACAGGGTAGGCAGAGGGAACCTCGTGTTAAGACACTCCGTTCTCCATTTTCTGCCGAATTGTGGAGGCATTGTGTATCGAGTGGCAGTACTCCACGCGAAGAAATGGAAATATAATTTTAAATAAATATTTCATCTCCTCGAGTGAGGATCGAACCCACAACTAGTCGGTTTTACAGTCACACTTTGTGCCCCTGCGCTACGTCTGGCCTCAATGGCCTTTATAATGTTTATTCTAAATTAGTTAATAGATCGATAAGGAAAAGTCCACAAAATTAATCTTGAAAGTGGTGAAATAAGATTTGACTCGATTCAAAGCACGCGTACCTCAATGCCAGAGACGTCTCCTCGTACGGCGCGTGTTACGACACTATACTCCTGCGTACTATAAAATGTACACATCAGTCGATAAGGTACATCACTCACTGACTTGCAGTAGTATCACTAACATACAAACCAACCAATCAATCAAAATGATGAAAATCGTAAGTACAGTGCATATTTGTATATTTAATAATTCCTTATATTTAAAAATTAGTACCATTTTGAAAAATGTGGCGAAAATCAGTCAGAAATTACATTATATTCTTGTTTAGAGTATATTTTTACTTATAATTGTCATGTTTATTATAATTGCAAATATAAAAAATATGAATTCTTTTCACAGATCCTTGTTGTATCTGCTCTGGTCGCCATCAGCGCTGCCAAGCCATACGTAGTCAGTGCTCCACTTATCGCCGCCCCAGCACCCGTTGTTACCGCTAGCAGTTCCCAATACTACCACCGTATTAACAACGGCTACGCTGCTTACGTCGCCCCGGCGGCTGCTTACGTCGCCCCTGCAGCTTCTTACGTCGCCCCTGCAGCTTCTTACGTAGCCAGCCCCTATGTAGCGGCTGCTGCGCCTTACGTATCTGCCCCTGCTGTTGTTGCCGTTTAAATATTCCTAATTATGCGACTTACTCAATATGTGATATTATGAAGTAAATGTTTTATTGCAATAATACGTCTTTTATTATATGATCTTACCCAAAAATTTTGATTAAAATACTTTAAAGAGTATTTAACAAATAATAACAATATTAATGTAAAATTATAGATCACAACGTGATCATGATTGTTCAAAATTATTTCTTTTAATTTTTTGCTTTGATCCACTTATTGTTCAGTGCTTATGATCTAAAATAGCAGAAAAAGTTTAAAAAATCAAAAGTAGTAGAAGAATTTTTTTCATGAACTTGTTGCGGAGGATGCGTGACAGAAAAAAGAGATATATTTTTGAATTCTTATGACGACATTCGTAAATGAAATATTCTATGGGTATAAGTGTGATATTCATTGTTTTTGTTTACTACCACCACTACAGTATATACATATAACATACAGTATAGACACATATAATCATATTAATGACTACCTACTCTACCATTAGATAGAGTTCTTTTAATCGTATCATTTTCTCTTATATTAGAGCTGTCTAATGATTATAAAATGTATCTCTTTACTCAATAAACTATTACTCTATTTTAACTGGGTAAATATATATATATATTGGTTTTATCAAAATCAGGTTTGTTTTCTAGAATTTATTTTTACTTGTCAGCAAAATGTGATATTTAAAATATAAATCTAACAGACAATTTGTTGACAGTTGACTTCAAACCTCTATTACCTGGAGAAGTTTTTTTAAATCTATACCCATAAAGTGCTCTCCAAACGAAACTTGAAACGATCACTATGATTATAAATGTGAGGAAATTGTAATAAAACCAAATATAATCATTCCTTCGAGAACAATTTATTAAAATATAATCAATTTAGAATATTTTTATGAATAAGTTAACTATAAAAACTTCGACTTTAATAATTATGAACGATGCAGAGTAACAGTGAAATTGAAGTACAGTACATACAGTTTTACGGTCGGATGCAAATATTTGTCGTCGTAAGAATCATCATTCCTTCTGCGCCATATAGTTTGCCGACCTCTATTTCCAAATAGTTGAACTTTCATTGAAACATAAAAAAAATCAATATTTACATAAAAAGTTAACAATTCATTTATTGAAAATATGTATTTTGGTAATTATCTGACATACGAGTATGTAATTGATAATGTATATAAATTTGAACTTACTTTTGGATGGCACCGTTATTAAAATGTAACTCATATGGAAGATATATGAGAAAAACTATTATTAATCGCATTTGTAAAAGTAGAACAGAAAACAGTCATTTTTAGTGCTTACGTCTTCATACTCACATTATTGATTATGTTTATTTGCGGATGACTGTCTCAGGAAGGCAGACCTAAGTTGCAATTTTTTAAAGTAAAAAACATATTATAAAAAAACGACTGCATAAAAGTAAAAAAAAAACACAGGCCAAAAAGTTAATTGAAGTAATACCTTAGCAAATTTTAATAAACATATTTATTTGTATATTCTCTAAGAGAGATGATTTTTGATTCTTTAAAATATAGAGCTTTGAGACAAGAGCTGTGGAAAAAAGATTTTCTTTGTAAGAATTTCTTGAGTTTAGACATTGCCCTGTATTCAAGTAGAAATAACTATAATGGCCTATGCAACACAAAAAAAATCAAATCAAACTATACTTATTTAGAAAACGTATAAAAATTTGAACGTAGCGGGACTCGAACCCGCGCCTCCTGGAAACCGACCAGGTGCTCTGACCACTAAGCCATACGTTCTCGCTAAGCTACGTCGAAATTTTTATACGATTGTTACAACTTATTCATGTTGTTACAAATCAAACTACAATAGTTTATCAATTATCAGGTGGTCGTGGCGCAGAGACACAAGTTTGCACAAAACTATAAACATGATAGGTCGTGGGTTTGATTCCCACTCGAGATGAAATGAAATGAAAATGAAATATTTAATTGGTGTGAGTTCCGTCACGCACCATTACTCCAGAATTCGGTGGGAATCGAGGAATGAAGACAGTTCGTCCCAATGGGAACGTAGTGTCTTAACATAACGTTCCCAAGTTCTCTCTGCCTACACTGTTATATGCGGAATACAGCATGAAGCTAAAAAAAGGTTGTAAACACTTACCGCGGCAATTGAAACCGTGGGCTACTTCGATAAATAGACTATCCAATAAAAAAAAATTCAAACTAGTGGTTTCTGAGACTACCGCTAGTGAAATAAAGCGTTATAGTATTAGTATTAATAAAAATAATATCAAACTAAGTTGTTCTATGAAAAGACGCCTTGCATTTATCAAGCAGCAAAGTCACTAATGGTCATGTTATATTTATATTTTATATTCCATTAACTAAGTTTATAATAATTGCAAGTAAACCGTTTGAAAACAATTACTTATTTTTACTACGGATCAATTTATTATATTATGTAGGTACAGCAGGCAGAGAGAATCTAGTGTTAAGACACTCCGTTCGCCACTTTCTGCCGAATTCTGGAGGCATTGCATATTGAGTGGCAGAACTCAACGCCGCGCTTGTCCTCGACACCAGAGCGAAGAAATGGAAATATAACTTTAAGTAAATATTTCATCTCCTCGAGTGGGGATCGAACCCACAACCAGTCGGTTTTACAGTCACACTTTTTGCCCCTGCACTACCACTGGCCATAAATTTTCAAAGGAAAGGAATTAGACAATAATTTTTAAAACATTTTATATTTATCGCATATAAGTATATCGCTGTTTATTTCTTAATAAATTCTTATAATACCTATTTGAAGCTGAGAACAATGCATATAATATATTTATCGCACGTATTAACAGTTTGTCAATTCATAAGCAAAAGAAAAAAAAATACATCAGCTTCACGCTGTATCCCGCACATAGTAGGATAGGTTAAGACACCTAGTGCTAAGACACTCCGTTTCCTATTTTCCGTCCAATTCTGGAGGCATTGCGTGCTTAGTGGCAGAACTCAACAACGCGCTTTGCATCGACACCAGAGCGAAGAAATGAAAACATATATTTAAATAAATATTTAATTTCCTCAAGTGGGGTTCGAACCCATAACTAGTCGCATTTACCGTCACACGCTTGCACCCCTGTGCCATGACTGGCTTCAATTTACATTACTTTATAAACAAAATTAATAATAAATTCTGATACTGATATTATGGTTTCAATAATAATCACTAGAAAAGTATTATGGTAACGCCTGTTGCGTTTGAATGGCAGGCTCCACGTTGTAGAAGAAACGTCATTAAAAGTTCAAGGCGTTCATTCTCTTGCCACGTGCCTCGTGATGGAAACGAGATGTTATCACACTTTTTTAACGACTTTTTATATTAATTATTTTATTATCTTATTATATATTATAACTTTACTAGAAATACTTAGTTTTGAATTACATGTAAGTTTGTGTTTTAAGTATTTTAATTGATGCTGCGAGTAATATCTGTTTTTAATGATCAATTTACTAATAGTATTTCTGTACTCTTTTTCTTCAGCTTCAGACTGTATCCCACATGTAGCAAGATGAGCAGAGGCAGTAGTTAGAGTAGTTAGAAAAGTGTTAAAACACTCCACTAGCATTTTTTAGGGCGTTAAACCACTCCGCTCCCCATTTTCCACCGAATTACAGACGGCATTGAGTGTTGAGTTACGGAACTCAACGCCGCTCTTTAACTCGACATCAGAGCGAAGAAATAAAGATATAAATATAAGAAATTATTAAATATACTGATAGTATGCTGTGTGCGGGATACAGCGTGAAGCTGATGTAATTTTTTTTTTACTAATTCTAATAATCAAGTCTTTTTAACTGAAAGTTCACGCTAAAGTTAACGTTCTGCGAAATAATGAAAAATCGCGGGATAAAAGAAAAGTAATTGTACATTAATTGAGGCAAAAATAATCCTAAAATAAAAAAAAAACTTTTCTATCTTTTTAACAAATTTTTTAGAGTTCGTAGTGAAGATGCATCTAAAAATTCTAAATGCTAATTTCTATTCACGACGCGTTCGCAAAGAAGGAAAACAGTGTTGAATGAAATTCGCAGCAGTTTTGCCTCATTTAGCTACAAATAGTCACGCAGTAAAGAACAGATAAATAATTGCTTCGAAATCCATAGATATTATTAAAAAAAAAAAAATAATAAAAATGACAAATATTTATTGCAACAGATCCTTTTACCAATGTCCACGTCTAGCTATTATTATTCCTACGTCGTAATTTCCATACAAATTTTGTATCAAGGTTCATGTCGTTGCCCATTGAACCATTAGGTATTCCGATACACGGGCCACATTGCCACACTACGATGCAAAATTTGTTACACCTATATAAAAGCGTGCACCCCATTTCCTATGGTTCGCATTTCACTTCAAAGGCAGTGTCGCGGGGGACGTTCAGCCATGCTTGCGACGGTATGATTTAAATTATCTTTTGAAAAAATATTCTATATACTTTTGGCACTTGATTTTTACGAAACAACGTGAATAAACTAATTTCTTTAATCTTTGCAGGTCATATTATTATCACTAACATGCGGATATGTTCGAGGTTCTGGATTTCACCCAGTGGCCGTACCTGGTACAGCTCCTGTCGTTACTGCCGCAAGTTCACAATACTTCGAGAGAACATTTAATCGTTTAGTTGCAGCTCCAGTGATTCCTGTAGCACCAGCCTTTCCTGTCATACCAGCTCCACCAGTTGTTCAGAATATACCAGTGGTTCCGCCGCCGCCAGTAGTAGTAGACGCCAAGAGGACAACAATTATACCTGTGACTCCCACAATACAACCACAGAGTTCTGATGTTAATCCTAACATCGCCATTGCAATTGCAACAGCTCATGCAGCAGCTCCAGTGGCTACAATACTTCTTCCACCTTATCCATTTGGTTTGCCACCTACATTTGGGTTTGTACCGCAAACACAACAACCTTTACCAACAACATCAGAAAATTCCAGTAATAACAGGGAATCAACTACCTCTAGAACAACAATTCCATTAAAAACAACAACAGAACGTGAACCACAAGATTCACCAACACCATTACCTTCAAACATTGATAACAGCTTCGCTCAAGCATTACCGTCAAATCAAAATGTGAATTTCAGACAGTATTTGGCACCTTCTGCACCAACGAGACCACAACCTCTACCTGCTGTTTCACGGCCCCAAAAAGTTAAAACGAATGTAGAAGTAGTACCTGTACCATTAGCTTATATAGCACCACCACCTCTTAGTGCGCTTCATCACCATCACCACCATCAACATCACCACCATCATCATCATCAGCATCAAGCGTTAAAAGTAGTTCCTCACATTCATACATTTATACCAAAGACAAGAATATTCATAAGACCAGTGACTTCTTATAGAATAAAAACCATTAAAACTCCTGCGGGTTTTACGAAGTATGGCCCACCCAATGTAAAAAAAATTGTGAAAAGATATCCTCAAAAGATTTAATCGAAATCTCGTGACATCGAACTTACTACATATCACCCTATACATAGATACCCAAGCGGGGTACCTAAGGTATAAGATAATGTAAGGTGAATTAATAGTCAAATACACTTGTTAAATGTTCCACTTTTAGTTAAGGTTGAATGTATTGTAAATAAATGTTATATTTATATTTTTTAAAACTCCTTTGTTTATTTAAATTGAGTATTTCATTATTTTATTTCTATAGAGCATTCAATCATGAATTCTAAAAAGTAATAATATACATATTGGATAGTAACAATAGTACTGTAAGACAAAAAGTCAATATCAATCTTATATAGTAATATAACATATCTATATATCTTCTGATATATATTTAATATAACGTATTTTTTTCTTTCGGCGTTGTTACGATTGCCTATTTTTGAAAATTTCGTTATGAAATATTTAAAACGCACACATATTAATTTATTTACTATGCCTGAATATGTATTATATAATAGGTTTTAATTTATATTTTTTTAAAAATGAAAAAGAAAGAAAGGAAAGCTCACGCTGTCTCCCGCACACAGCAGAGTAAGGAAAGGGAACCTCGTGTTACTGAGTGCTAAGACACTCCGTTCCCTTCTTTACGCCGAATTCTGGAGGCATGGCGTGTTGAGTGAAATAATTTTATTTCTTTATATTTTTTTAAAAGGCCCGTGTTTCTCGTTGTTTGTAATATTTAGCTAATCACGATTTTTACATATTTGTTTTATACTTAAAAGTTAATCTCAACGTATTTTTTAAGAAAATATGAAATATTCTTCTGCTCAAAGTATGCAAAAGCCAAAAGTATTTATGATTTTAAGGCCAGTAGGTACATAACTGAAATGATCAAATTAAATTCAAGTTCTGCAATTCCTCTCGAATTCTACACGTTAGATGTTAAGGCCAGTCGTGGCGCAGGGGCACAAGCGTGCGACTGCAAGCTCGGCACGTTGTAGGTTCGATACCCACTCAAGGAAATAGAATATTTAATATTTTCATTTCCTCGTTCTGGTAACGAGGCAAAGCGCGGCGTTGACTTCCGCCTCACAACACGCAATACCTCCAGAATTTGGCGGTAAATAAGAAACGGGAACAGAGTGTTTCAACACTAGGTTACCAGGTTTCCTCTGCCAACCTTGCTATGTTCGAAATATAGTGTGAAGATAAAAAGAATCTACGAATAATCAATTAATAAAAAAAAAAATTAAGTATTTTATTTCCTTTAACCGACAGTTCTATAAGCAAATTGTATGTGTTGTTTATAAGAACCGTCGTAGTACAGTGGAACAGCGATTCACTGTAAAAACGATGAAGGTTCCACAGAACGAAGGTTCTCTCTGCCTATCATGCTATGCATGTGAAACGTCCCCTTTTTTGAAGTCGCTTAAAACATACACACATATAGTAAGTAATTAATGAGATACAGTATGCTCAATACATTTTCTTTGTCTCCTTTTTCAAAATATGTTTATAATAAAAAAATAATTAAAAAGTTTCCTGTGTGCAAGCACGACTAAGCTCATTAAGAAAAAAATATATTTTATGCATTTCATTAAGTACATTACTGAATATTAAATACATAAGTCTATTCAATATATTTCTTGCGTAACTGTAAAGTACTTAGGCATTTTAAAATAGTAAATTGTTTTAAATAATAATAATAATAATCGATTCAGGCAGAAAGTGCAGAGCGAAGTGTGTTAGATAGCTCTATTCCCTCTAGCTTATCTCTGTCAGGTTGACAGAGACAAAGTTATTTTTTTATAATGAAATCAAATTCATGAATTATTTAAGCATTTCAATGACAAAAATGACAGTTGTAATGACACCATAAGTGTCGTGACAGTATTTTAACAGATCTATCAAAGATTTTTTTTTTTATTTCACTTTTTATGCCACACATACCTGCTATATACGGTAAAAAAAATGTCTTTTCTATATCGTCCATGTGCTGACATTCAAATTATGTTGTCCAATTATGCGTTATCAGTCAGATTCGGCTTGTTATCGTAATCGACGACGTCGAGCACGCGTCCCGAATGCGATCGTAGCTAACTAGTTGAGCCTGCAATATAGTGATGAAACCTACAAGGTGAGTCTTACTCCTTTTGTATAAAAGGTACATATTGTCGCCAAGATTTATACATTACTTTGACATCTGTAGATCAACACAACATTTTTTTTAAAACATTCAACATGTTCGGAAAGGTAAAGAAATTAAATTGTAATATTATTTATACATTTTATTGTTTTTGCTAGCAAAATATAATAATGTATGTTTTGTTTACAGATCGTATTCCTAGCCGCCATCGCCGTAGCCGTCGCTAAACCCGGTATACCTGTAGCTGCGCCACTGGTAGCCGCCGCCCCTGTGGTAGCTCCAGCTCCTTTTGTTACAGCATCCAGCTCTCAATATATCTCAAGGAACTATAATGGCGTAGTAGCAGCACCTCTGGTGGCGGCACCCGTTTATGCTCCAGCAGCTAAGATAGTAGCTCCCGCTGCTTCGTATGTGGCTGCTCCTGCTTCTTACTTGGCTGCTTCTCCCTACGTGGCGGCTGCTTCCCCATACGTTGCTGCCGCTTCTCCTTATGTTGCAGCTCCTTACTACGCTTCGGCCCCTATTGTTGCCCTTAAATGATAAGACTGCTACTTCCTAACAAATAAACAAAATTATACTTTGTATCTTGTTTTATTTTAATTTACTTAGGTAGGTTATTTAATATGTAGGTATTCTTATTTTGAGAATATGCAGTTTATTTGTAAATTCTTACTATAATTTGATGAGCTTCTACTTAATATACACATTTTTCTAAATAATTCTAATGAATATTCTAATGTGAATTACGTGATCCTTTTATAAAAGGACGTACAGTCCGCGAGGCATAAGCTGAGCTTTGAATTTTGTGAGTCACAAATAGTAAAGTCAGGAAAAAAGCTTTCAAAAATAAAATTTATTACTAGTCATAAAAAAATTAAACTTAAAAGATATCAATTCTTACACGCTGGATTCTATTCATTCCCACTCTCATCTGTTGTATAAGTGTGCTAATTATGAATTTCTACGTTATACCATCGAGAACAGGGTTGTAACTACGAATTCTTTTTCTTCTCTTACTGCTTGACAACATATATTTTTTAATTCTTGTAAAGCGTTCGTGCCAACTTTTAAAAAACCTTAACACTTAATAAATCACACATAAAATAATATTGACATTTACCTTTATTTTTTTGATGATTTTATATGCTGCCAGTACAATTGGACTGTCTCCAGTTTACTCCTCGGCCGACTTATACGTCAGAGCTGAAGCAAATTTATTTTTTATAGCACAATTTGGTAAACATGAGTGCGTTGTTTTTAGTAAACAACTGGTTTCTTCGTTCTCATTTTACTTGTCAATCTCCGCTCATCATGCATGCACAGCAACGGCGCGGCGCTGTGATGATAAAAACAAAAAAAATTGGAGAACACGGATGTAAGTTTTTTTTAACACTTGTCTTAAATAATACTTTTATTTACTCTATATTCTTAATTTCTCATCAAATTGTAAAATTCATAACATTTTTTTGTATAAAATAATAGATATCTCTTGGATTCGAATCTTATTATCTTTCTATTATGAAGCTTTACTTTTTTAACACAAGAAAGATGCCACACTCGTGGCGGCATACTTTCCTTTCATTTACAAGGGAAAGAGACAGTGTTCAGGATTGTCCCAGTTATATAGCACATGATTGATAAAAGACTTTGCTGAGACTGTACTACTACTGAGTTTCAACATGGATTTCAGCCAGGATGGGGCACTTTGGCCGCCACTTCTACATTCAGAACTTTCTTGGCGGCATACAAGGAAAAACTGAGAGCATGGGGCTTTCATAGACTTTGTAACTAAATATCTGTTTCTAAATGATGAATATATTATAGCATTTACGATTCACAAAATTTTTGTATTTACAGTGCTCTACATAAATTATATAACTCACTTGCATAAAACTTTGGGGATCCCGAATATAAGGTGCCTCGAAATAATTTGTTTTTCTTTCCAACTGAACTTCAAATTCACATAAGGCCAAGAGACCCTGACCAAAACACTTAAATAACACCATAGAAGTTCTGTTACTTACAATCAGCTTGAGGTTTTGGTAAATTATACAATTATTTAGATATTATGATAAATATAAAAATAATATTAAATATTATGTACAATATAAATGTTAAAAAGCAAAATGATAATAAAGGTATCACCAAGAAAAGTAAATATATAATATACTGTGTAATAATTCTTTTTGATAATCATTTTTATATATTCGTGTATGGTAATACGTGTGGAGTTACGTAAACTTGTTTACAATAGCTCCCGTTATTTCTCCAGTCTAGAGTTTCAAGGAAATCAACAAGTCCTTGGCAAAACTAAGTGTGGCTTTGTACATTGTTACGTATAGAAGCCATTAAACAAAGGGAACAATTCAATTTATTTATGTCTTCAATAGTATTATAAATGTGTTTCTAAATATTTGCGCGTTTGATATGTAACGTGGTATTTAATTTTCTTTTTATGTTTTGTTACCCTTTAAGTTCTATAGAATATGTTACTGTATTAAACTAAACAAGTAAATATATGAAAAACAAGCTATTATTTGTGATAATGTTTAGATAAGTTGAAATAAAAAAGGATATTATTTTCGCAAAATTTCATTAAAAAAATATTATCTTTATGTTATAGCTCTGTGTGTGCAACTCGTCCTGGTCAATAAATTCGTCAACTAACAGAAAGCGCAGTCGAAATTTTTGGAGGATTTTTTTTAAATGTTTTAAAACATTTTTTATTATTATTGTATTGTCTCTTATAATCAGATCAAATTAAAAAAATTAAAGAAAACGGCAATAAGGAAGAATAAAACTACATTTTGACTATGAAGATTTTTTTGTGATGTTATTGGTTTATGAACCTATCTTTTGTACACGCTCTAGAGATCAAACGCTTTGTTTTAATCTTACAAGTACTAAGAAATAAAGAATGGACTTTGTCAAAATAAAACAAAAAGTAGTTGAAATATGTATGCGAGGTCAGGATATCATTGAATAAATATTTGAAAATTATAAATATTTAGGTTTAATTATTTCATTTTAAGTAATATATACACAGGATACAAAAAATATTGAAAAATGTATAAAAAATTGAACCCACGTCTCTTTAATCCAATGCCAACCAATTAAGCTGTGGTATACATAACTACATCTATATTGTCGAGTTACTGTAAAATTCCTATACTTATTACTACTTATTCTAAAATCACAGTAGAGCGAGAGATTTTTCATAAAAATGATACTTGGTAAGAGATACTGCTCTTTAGAAATATGTTGGTATTTTGTTGAAACGTCCGGTAGATATTCGAGATTAAAATTGATTAATTTAATATGGATAATAGTTCTGAGAGTTATAAATCATACTTTTTAAGTATATTAATTTATTTTACAATTAAATTTCATTTTACATAGAGCTTCACAAAAAAATATGAAGTCATCACAAACAAGATAGTTAACTATCTTGTAATTTAATAATCCTAGATATTAAATAACAATTTTAATATATTTTAAAAGGATTGTACAAAATATAATATTCAGTACATAAAATTCTGTTATACACATAATTTCAAATAATTAAATCCAGTATAACAATCATCAGGGTAATTTAGTAATTTTTATATTGCTCGTACCATCTCTCTTACGCGTCCTGAATGCGTTCACAAATAATGAGTATCGCCCGTGTACCAAAAGTGATGAAACATACAAGGTGAATCTTACTCTGTTTGTATAAAAGGTACGTATTGTCATCACATTTTATATAGTACTTTCAGATCTTCAGATCAAAACAACAACGTTAAAACAATCAACATGTTTGGAAAGGTGCTTAACTTAACTTATAAATAGCATTTTTTAAATCGTATCTTAATTGTGAAATATAATATTATATATATTTTTCGTATTGCAGATCATCTTCTTTGCCGCTATCGCCGTAGCTGTCGCTAAGCCTGGCATACCTGTAGCTGCGCCACTGGTAGCCGCCGCCCCTGTGGTAGCTCCAGCTCCTTTTGTTACGGCATCCAGCTCTCAATATATCTCAAGGAATTTTAATGGAGTGGTATCTGCACCACTAGTGGCTGCACCTGTCTATGCTCCAGCAGCAAAAATCGTAGCTCCCGCTGCTCCATATGTAGCCGCTGCTGCTCCTTACGTGGCCTCTTCACCATATTTGGCTGCTGCTTCCCCATACGTTGCAGCCGCTTCCCCATATGTTGCAGCTGCCTCCCCATATGTTGCAGCTCCTTACTATGCCTCTGCCCCCATTGTTGCCCTTAAGTGAAAAGACTGTTTATACTATCTGAACGAAATAAATGAATTGATATATTATGACATTTGTTATTTTTGCAAGCTTGCTTATAAAATAAGAAAAGATTTTGGAAGGTATACTTCCATATATAACATCAAATATAAATTATTTGATTTTAAAATAATATAAAATAGTATTTATAATATTTAAATAAATTATATTGAAGTATTAATATACATGTACTAGTTTAGTACAATTTAACTAAAATAAAAATGGTCCAGGTAAAAGCATATCTTTCCTATTTTTAAATACTATCTGAGAAACCATTATTTTTTTATTTCTATCTTACCTTTAATAAAAGGCAATTTTATCGATGTATGTATACAATATAGTTTATCCACTCGTTAGCGTTCTTAGAATTGCTTATAGCATCTTCTTTTGAATACAAATTCTTAACCTACTCCCGCGGTGCTTCATTATGAATTCAATATGAACACGGTAATTCTGCGAACGTTGCTCGATTTACAGTCTATGTTCGTGAACTACTTAAGTATGATGATAAAATTTATTTTTTAAATATTATGAAACAGAGCCGCCGTTTTTGACTATTCTTATTAAATATGTTTTAATTTTTTTTTCTTGTAGTGTACTGAATTATGTTAGTAAGTACTTGTTTTATCTTGAGACTATTTGTAGATAGTTTATATAAAATATTGATTAAAATCAGAGTAAGTGTAGCAGTAAGTGACTAGATTCGCTTTTCCTTTTCCGCAAAATGCTGAAGAGTATCTTAAAGATAACTAAATATATACATGTACAAAGGTGTTTTGCTACTTCTATTTTCATTTATAGACATTGAATTTCAAAAGAATAATCAAATTTCGATTGTTTTTTTTTATTGTAATGAACAATTTTAGATATTCTACTAAAACTTGTCAACTACTCTGCTATGAGCAAGCGTGGTTAGCTCAGTCATCTGAACATTACATCTGTATAAAATTTAAAAAAAAACCACTAAAAAAATATAATAAGCTGAAAAAATTAAACTTAATTTAAAATTAGTGATCCTTAAGATCCACAATCATAACACAATATCTAATTAATATTACAAATATATAAAATTATTTATACGCTCTATTCAAATTTAATAAATATTACAATTAAAGAAAATTTTAAGCAGTGTTTTTGTTTGGGAACTTTTGTCAGTTGGAATTTTTTAACAATTATCCTTTACAGCATTTCATCCATAGATACTTTGCGCTGTATCCCGCAAACAGCGGGTTAAATACAGGAACCTACCATCCTACTATCGAGACGTCTAAGTATCAGAATTGACCACGCAACATTACAAAATATTGAATTACATAAAGCGTCCTTTGATGGTCAAGTGTGCGGCACATTCGGTAATCCATAATGTCCGCGTCGACACCTAATTGAGCATGCGCATGTCCTGGCGATGGAAAGTGAAAACAATGATGACCAATATAGACGCAACGCTTGCAACAGTATGAAGTATATAACGTCCTGTGACACGTTGATATAATATACTCCTTCATTTTCATTCGACTGACCAAGTCGCGACACTCAAAAATATGTCTTTAATAAGATTAGTAAGTGTTAATGACCTTGTGATTAAGACGTATTTATAACATTTTTTTTTATTAAAGTATAATATTTTTACACATTAATTTTTTTTTTCAGGTCATTTCTATCGCCGCCCTCATAGCCAGCGGCCATACTAGTGGAATTAGTCATATCGTACCGGCAATAAAATCACTATCTGTGGTTAGATATGCGCCTTTCTACAGTTTCCCTAATGGAGTACGTTCCATTCACGCTATAGCACCTACAGTTCGTGCTGTTGCTCCGTTAGCACCAGCAGTACCTGCAGTACCAGCTCCAGTGTTCCCTGCTCCAGCGCCCGTTTTCCCTGCTCCAGCGCCCGTTTTCCCTGCTCCAGCGCCCGTTTTCCCTGCCTCAGCTCCAGTATTACCTGCTCCTATATTGCCAGCTCCAGCTGTTTTCTCCGCACCAGCTCCTGTGTTCCCTGCACCAGCGCCTGTGTTTCCTGCTCAAGCTCCAGTATTCCCAGCCCCAGTTTACCCATCAGGGCCAGCCCCAGTGTACCCAGTGGCTCCGGCACCAATATTTAGAGCTTTGCCAGCTCCTATCCCCGCACCAGTGCTACCAGCTCCTGCATACCCTCAAGCAGCATTTTTACCTAGAGTAGCACCTCTTCCTGCAGTACTACCATCAGCACCAGTGTACACTAGAGCCATACACGCACCTTTCTCACCTATTTTAAGACCAGTTGCCCCAACATTTTTACCTGCTCCAACCCCCGTATTTGCTAAAGCATACTCATTCCCAGCTCCGTTGTTACCGGCACCAGTGATAAAACATGCGGCGTGGAAATGATTCTAGTCCTGAATTAGGTTAAGATGTTGTTATGTTAAATGTAGAAACTTGTTATAATTGTTATAGTTTGTAAAGCCATTTTTATACGTGAAATATAAAAACAATGAAACTATTAAATAATTGTATACTTTTTTTAATCTGTACACGATGAGAGATGAGATGGAAGCAATATTTGAATTTGATGTCAAATTCAAACATTAATTACATTGTAAAAACTAAAGAAATTAAATCTGTAATATACTACACTAGTTGCATATTTGATATATTTGTAATTTTTAGAGGTACTTTTTCGTGAACAATGAAACATATTTCAAAATATACACAAACATATTTAATTTTGTTTTACAAATATTAGTATTAGTATTATGAGGAGACCAGGTCGTGGCGCAGGGGCACAAGTGTGTGACTGTTAAATTTGACAGGTCATGGTTTTGATTCCCACTCGAGGAACTGAAATATTTAATATTTTAATTTTCTTCGCTCTGGTGTCGCGGCATAAGCGCGGCGTTGAGTTCCGCCACTCAACATGAATACAGCGTGAAGCTGAAGCTGAAGCTGTATAGTATATATTTATATTTTTTATGAATATAGTAATCTAAATTTTTTTTATGTCATTGTTTGACCAGTCCACTGCCTGATTAAGATGATGATCATGATAATTGTCAAAAAACTCAGTATAACTGTTGTGTCTCTGACGGTCTTTTCGTTTGTTCGCGATACGCAAAAACTACCAATGTACTATGTATTTAATTTAAAGTACCTTTAATTTAAAGTAATTTCAGGCTGTTACAGCCTAGGGTCATCTTTTTCAGATTTCATCTCGGTTTTTTATTATAGTTTTCTTAAAAAAAATTAACCGAATGAACCGAAAAATACAAATTATTTAAAATACCGCTAACTACTCGATGGAAGTGAATGAATTTTGTCATGGTAGTAGTTTAAGATCTAAAGCATCTTATAGGATGTTTTTCATAATGTTCAGTTTAATTTTAGTAGCAAAAATAAAAATGTGACACAATCAAATTACGTCGATTACATGCATACGAAGAAAAATTATGTAATTTTATTATATCCTTTTTTACTTACACATTAGTAAAAGGAAAAAAGGTTTAATTAAACGTTTTTTTAATCTACCGTAAATATTATTCTAAACGACATTGGTGACAATAAAAAAAAACAAAATAGTGGGTATCGTCGGTACTAAGTACCATTTAAATATTTAAAATTTAATTCTACAGTTTCATTAATAGGTATTTTCTCCTTTTAAATATTGGTTAAGGTTTAATTTTTCATGCGTTAATTTTTGTTTTGCAATTACTTCCAAAATATTAAATAAAAATGTCTAGTGTAATAAACTATCATATAGTGCATGTAAAATATTAGCGAATTTGATTGATAACAATTGATTGCGATCCTCCTTTAAAAATTAATTTCCTAAATACATATGCGTGATCGCAATTTTTATAGATCTGCATAACCAAAAAGACAACCCAAAAATATATAGTTAATATACATTTTATCCTCTATCTTATCATTCTTTGTTGTTGCAAACTGTACAAAAAATAATTTAGTTTTTTTTTAGTTTATCGCGAACAAATAGACAGACGTGACGGGATCTTTAACTTAGAAGATCTTTAATTTATTATTACTAATTACGAAGACAGGAAAAAACATTATACTCGTATATATATTTTTTAAGTATATTTGGGCTATGTAAATCAAACAATCATATTATTTATATAAAAAAATAATTATTTCTTCGTATAAAAATATACTAATAATAAGTCTTTTATGAAGGAAGGTCAACTAGTTTATCTTTAAGTCTATCGAACAAAAGCTGGAGCAACGCCAAAGGGAGCACGGAAGAAGGGAGAAGCTGCGGCATAAGGATAAGCTGCAGAAACAGGTGCAGGAAGTGCGTAAGAAGCCGCAGCGTAAGGTGCTGGAACTATAGGTGACGCTGCATATGCTGCTCGCACCGCAGGTGCAGCAAGGTATGGAGCTGCACCAAGAGGAGCTGCAAAAGCGGATGCGTATCTAGCCGCTATCGGTGCTCCCAATGGTGCGGCTAGTGGTGCAGCCAATGGCGCAGCTAGTGGTGCACCCAATGGCGCGGCTAGTGGTGCAGCCAATGGTGCGGCGAAAGGTGCAGCAAACGGCGCAGCCAATGGTGCAGATATGGGGGCAGCATAAGCAGCTACTGCAGGTGCAGCAACTAGAGCACTTCGACTCTCAATATTCACTTGAGATGCGTACGGTGGAATATTTTGTGGTACAGCATGAGCATAACCAACTTGCGCTGGTGCAACTAATGCAGCTGCCTGCACACTGCATTCTGCTCCAACAGCAAAAGCTGCAGCAATTAGGACGATCTGCAAATATATAAGAAATATAAATTGAAATACATATTATTTATAAAATCTCAAGTATTTTACTAAGAAAAAATATATTCTTACAGATTTAAAGGCAAACATTTTGTTTATTTAGAATAAGACCTTCCTTATTGAAAAAAAGATGCGAACTGTGTCTATCAACCAAAAGTTAAAGCCTTTTATACGTTATTTATTGTAATTCAGAATACGTATGGCTAAATAAACATTTGGTGGATTGCGGTCGATCAATTGGGATTCGTAGTGGCTCGCGTAGAGAAATGGATCACATTAGGAAACTTTTTTCACTGTCAATTCTGCGTGAATGCATTTTTTATTTGCAATGTCGCAAGCATATTTATGTTTCTCGAATACTTTATTCAAATTTTTTGCATGCCTTATAGGTATTATAGTTATACCTGGATATGTTTTCTTTTTATATTAAATCACAAAATAATAACTTTTAAAAAATGTATTTATTTTAATTTTGGATTAAAAAAAACAATTAAAAACCACTTACAACTCAAAGTAAAAAGTAAACAACTCGTTATCTAGGTATTTCTGGGAAGTTCAAAGTAAAAAGTAAACAACTCGTTATCTAGGTATTTCTGGGAAGGATGTCCGCGTAAATTTTGAAATATCTAATTCAGATGGTAAGAAGTAGGTTAAAATAGCATTAAAATATTTTAGCAAAAACAGGTGAAATTCATTAAAGCGTGTCAATACCTATTATTCAATGTGAGATATGTCTATCTGTTTATAGACAAAATTTAGACGTCATTTTAATTGTTCCAAAACCATAACTACATGTTTTCATTTTTTCGTTAACATTTAATATTTTTACAATAATGACTGAATCAAAAATTTTAAGATTTATAATTCAAATTTCCGCAGTTAATTAAAAAAATATATTCCAAAATAAATATATTTGGATTTGCTTGTTCATAAAACACTTTTCCTCTTCAGCTGCCTGCCTCGTTATATAACATACGGTGAAATTGATGTGCACAAAGTCTAAATTAGAATGCATTGCTCGTCAACCGAGTCTGGGTCAAAAATCGTGGTGCCAACTGCGATATCCTACGCATTAACCGACTACGTATGCTTTGGACGTGCCATTGCCCAACGAAATGAGCACTTGGTATATAACGGGATGGTAACCAACAGACAGTACATTCTATCGAATTCTTTCGTATAATCACCTGTGAGAAGTCACCGAATCAAGCAAAATGATCGCCAAATTCACCGTAAGTAAATAAAATTTAATAAAATAAAAAAAAAGAAAATAAAAAAAAAGAAAATAAAAAAGCGACATAAACATAATATTGTAAATTTACTATCTTTTTACAGGTTATCTTTGCCCTCACGATCGCTGCTGTCCACTGTGGCGTAGTACCCTTAGCTGCAGCGCCAGCAGCTCTGGTGGCTCCTGCTGTAGTTCCTGCAGCCTATGCCGTGGCTCCTTACGCTAGCTCCTATTCCGCTCACGCTGTCAACCATGCAGTAGCTGCACCCGTCGTAGCCTCTGCCCCAGTTGTAGCTGCTGCTCCCTATGTTGCACCATCTCCTTATGTTGCTGCTGCATCACCATACGTTGCAGCACCATCCCCCTACGTCGCCGCAGCTTCCCCTTACGTAGCTGCTAAATACATTTCCTCTCCTTACCTTCTATAAGAATTTTCGGCGATATCATTGCCTGGTGACTTGCTCAAAAATACTGTGTTATATTAATATGTATATGTATGTATATGTAATATCCTTATAAATAGAGAATAAATATGTTTTGTTCCATATATTTCATTATTATTTTAAAAATCCGAATATTTAAAAAATCTTTACTACATTAAAATTAAATCAGCTTCACGCTGTATCGATTTTTTGAGGCATTGCTGCACAGTGGTCGACTCAACACCGGGTTTTTGCCTTGGTATCAGAGCGAAAAAATTAAAATATTAATAAATAATAATTAATTTCTCCGTCGCGTTATATAATATTATATATTATAGTCACAACCCAACGACGGCCTCATAAAAGTAAAAAAAAACATTAAAATATAGCTATTGAAATAAATGGATTATGATAGTACAAATTGATTATTTGTATAGAATTTTATATAAAACAATGTTATTTTTCAAGTAAGTTCATTAATACATGCCTATATCACTACATATGTCTTATCACTATAAGAAAATATACCAAGTCAGCTGACCGTTAGATTAGTGTCATTGAAACGCCCTGCCCTCGTTTAACACATGCTTATTTTCTGTTACAGACTACAATTACAAATACATTACTACACAAACATTATAAATTATTAATTTTTATATTTATATAAATAAATAGCGATATGTAAAAATAATTGTATATTGTCCATTTAATAGGATCGAAATAAAAATATAATTAAACAAAAATCTTTTTCGGATGTTCAGCGAACTTAAACATAAGTTAAAATTTAAAAACATATTGACATCTCTCAATAAAAAAGCGAGCCTATATAATCTATGGTCGCCGACGTTTGTGACGTCACAGCACCTTAATCGAGATCGACACAGGAATTTTTTCAGTGTCCTTCATTGCGTAATACACTAAATACTGCTCAAGACGGGTGATGTTACGTCACACCTATGTTACTTTTTATACATTTAAAGTAAATAATTTCAAAGTTCTATAACTATTTTATTTATTGAGCTTTTTAAGATTTGTTTGACAGTGTATTTAATTTTAATATGACAAGACCTATCAAAATGTACCGATATTTTTGGGTTATTTTATAAAACTTTATTATTTTAGTTATACTAACTTGCAAGGTATAGGTTGCAAGACAGACACCGAGACAGGTGAAAATAAATGATAGATTAGAAAAAGCAGAATATTTAATAAAAAGAATATGAAATTTGATTTCTACTAGAGTAAAGGTATACTCTGCCATACTTTCCCACTCTCATAAGACAAAGCGCGACGTGAAGTTCAGTCACTCAACACTAAACATCTCGAAGGGGAAAATAGTGTCTTAACACTAGGTCCTTTACTATTTTGCTATCCGGGAAACGTTGTTAAGGTAAAAATAAAAGTAAATAACACGATATTTTAAGCTTAGCTCTGCACAAAAGTATTCTATAGTATTCATTTAATATTGATGTAGATCTATAAGTATCATACATTATAAGTAAGCAATTTCCATGACGGTAAAGAGAAATAAATTTTAATTCGTTCACTCATACACCTAAGATATTACGTACTTGGACCAAGCATTTTTGAGCGTTTCGTGAATATAATTATATAAAATATTATTCAGAATACGTATGATATTGAAGGATATTAAATAGTGTTTGTGTATTGAAATCAAATTTCAAAACTGTTTATTTTCGGTAGTTTTGATCACAAAGAAAAATAATATATTTTGTTTGTACTGTTCCTATAGAAATTTTGAAAAACTTTTACTTAGCCGTAACTTAGTGTCATCACAATGATAGACATTGTATTATGTAAGATTCTTAAGCTTAATAGAGGTCTTCGCCAAAATAACTATGATATATAGTAATTCTCCAATTTTTGAAGGAAACTGTTGAAATTGTATCGACTTTTACTTTTTTTTCAATTTAATTCGAAACTATCTTTGTCACTTACAATTAGATTAGGTAAGATAAAATTGAGGTATTTATTGAACTTTAAATTAGGTAATAAGGTTTCATAGTTCGTTAGTACTAGTAGATGTTTAGTCATTGGTATTTAATCATGACTGCCTCACGCTAAACACTAAATAAATAAATAGATAGTGGAGAACGAAAGTGTCTTAGTGGGAACGTATTTACACAATTTTTTCCGGGTTCTCAGTCGTAACTAAACAAAAATACGTTAGACCCGTAAAAACAGCGTAAACGCAACCACCCAGTTTGATTTAAAAATACAATGTTTAGAAAATAGTACAAATAATTTGAACGAATTAAAAAACTAATTTTGATAATAGAACATATTATCAAAATTACTCGGTCGTAATAGTTATGGACAGAGAATGACTGGAATTAAAAATAAGTTCACTAACAACCAAGTGTTTTAAGTACTGTTGGCGACAAAATGGGTTATAATAATAATTTTCATTAATTAAACAAGAGTTTAATTAATGAAAATTATTATGATAGATTTAAATAAAAATGACCACACCCAGTTTACCAAGTTTTATAATGACTTGTCATTATAAAGAGTCGCAATTTATTAAATTTTAAACCTTCTCTTTTTTCGTATTAAAACTATAGATATTAGCGTATATTAGCGTATTAGTTAAAAAAAGAAACAAATATATTTTATTACATCATGAAATAATTCAAATATCATCAAAAACATAAATGTGAAATAAGAGTCAAGTTCAATATTGAATAATGCGTCGTTCTTGATTTTACTGACAAACCAATCTATATGGGTGTCAAATTGTCATACTAGATTACAATCCAGAATAATGACTTAAATTGATTTTTTACGCACAGGTTTATATATATTTGCAAGTTACTATATTTTTACTTATTACAAGATTTATACTTTACGTAACTTTACGATGCTTGTACTTATATAGATGTCGATTCTTTTGTGTTTGAATGAAATCGATTACGACGATTAATATTTTTTATTATATATCATTACTTTTTGTAAATAAGTTATTACTATGAATCATTAAAATTATTTAATTTTCCTACGCCCTGTGAGGAAATTAAATTTTTATGACAACTTGTAAACAAGTTCACACAAGTGTAATAAATTACAAAAAAAACCATTTAGTTTGTTTAATATTTTCTGTGAACTAATTCGTATATCGAGTTTTTTGTCGTTGCGAGATTTTTGAAAAACTAATTATTACTAATCTGAGCTTGGAGTATGTGGTCCAAAATTTTTGGTTATAAATAAAATAGTCACAGAACGTAAACAAATAACAATTAGACCAAACAATGAAAATAAAATTAAACGTTTTAATCATTAAGTGACAGAATAAAATCAAACCTACAAAAAACTGGATTAAATCCTAATCAGTTTTATTGCAAAATTTTTAATTTACTCTCAACAGAGCTTGAAAATATTTTTAAAATAAAACAAATATATAAAAACATGAAGTTAACTTTTAGCGTCTGGGCAACTTTTGGCATATACTGAAGTAGGAACAAACTGTACGAATTAAGTAGTATGAGGCAATGAAATCAGGGCCCGGCGTTCTTGTTAAAAGTTAGAAATTCCAAAATATTTATAAAGATATGTATCCAGGCTAAGTCTATGTATCTGAAGTCAAAATTTTTGAAATCTAGTAGTAAAATTAAAGCCGCTTGGTATGCTATAGAATGTCAGTAAACCTATTAAATTAAAAGTTAACATTGTAATTTTACATTCAGATGTGAAAGTGGTAAATACTTTTCATTTTTTTTCCGAAATACCTATTGAAGTAACACGTTCACTGTCGTCGTCTTCTTGTGAAACAATAATATTAAAAAACCATGTGAATAGACAAAATTTTGTGTTTAAGAATGTATCGCTATATTGCTATTCTCGTTGTATTTTATCTAATTGGATGCTGTTATGGGACAGTGCTGCAGATATAAATTCAATACAATTCATTCTCCAAAAAAAATAAATGACCTAAGAGCTCGAGATTCTCTGCGAGATGTTTTAAACGATGCAAGTATTGATACAGTCACTTCACAATTTGTATACTATAAAATTGTTATGTGGTCGGATTAATACGAACATATTATATTATACAATGTCATAGTAAAGTTAGTGACAGACGATGAAAAAAAAGATAAGTATGTTACGCTGAGTTTTCACCTCGAAAATAAATATTTTATGTCAGGTTTCTTGTCGGCTCTTCTCAGCAGAATTTACAAACCGATGGTACCTATTTTACATGTTTATTCGACGATTGAAAAGTTCTTATAATAGTCTATTTGATTAAAGAATATTTTTAGTTGTAGTAGAAAATAATTTTCATTTGTGTATTATTTATAAATGTCACTTTGGTACCAAAAATCAAGTTTCTAAAAGTGAGTTACCTTTTTATGATTTTGTCAGTCACATAAATACCTGGCTGGCCTTATGTGCTAAATGAATGAAAGTTTAATTTTTTTTTCAATTTATATGTACATTAAATTGTTAACGATTTGTAACAGCTTCAAAAGTATCTTGAAATGGTTTATAAGCAAACGCTGCGTTGTCAGTTTTTTTTAACTTGGCTGAACGTGCTACCGCATGCCTTGATCATAAAGCGTAAATATGTCTTTTGAGGTGCTCTTCAAATTAGATTTATTTTAATATAGGTAGATCACATAGATCGATTTTGAAAAAAATATTATACAATAAATATTTATCAATTATTTTAGTACCTTGAATTATAATATAATAAACACATTCAAATGACAATGATGAAATCGGTATATACTATTACATATATTTTATCGTAAATTTTGTTTATGTTTGGAAACCGACAACTGTTTTAATTTACTGTCTAAATTGTAATTTTGAAAGGCGTGGTAGAGTACTGAACATTACGAAATTAAATCTGTGCCAATATTTACTAGTTCCTTAACAGTTTATATATAATTTACATTATAAACAATACAAAGTATACATCGAACTGAAATTTTAATGATAATTATGTTACATTAACATCACATAAAGTTATATACCAAATTATATTACACCCTTTTTTGCCTGCTAGTAGATCCTCTTATGTGATTCTTATATTCATAAAATACATACTGAAAGCATTATTTTGTAAAACAAAATATAATTAAGGAAACGAAATATTTAATATTTTCATTTCATCCCTTTGGTGTCGTCGAGTTATATTACTCAACACGCAATGCCTCCAGAATTGTACGGAAGTGGGGAACGGGAGTGTCTTAATGGGAATGGAGTATCTTAACACTAGGTTCCCAGATTCCCTCTGCCTACCTTGTTATGTGCATGAAGTTAAGAAAAAAAATGTACAAAATATTTGTCACTAACTGTACTTACAACAGATTGTATCTGATATAGATGACCTAAACTCAGCCTGCGTTAGGATTGGACAGATTTGGCCAAGCTATGTCTTAAAGTACTATAAAAGCTCTGTAGGGCTTGTCCCTAAGCACATTCGTTTCTATAACCTTTCTCGTTTCTAACAATCCTACGACCAACCCTCTATCAAAATGCATAAGCTGGTAAGTGTTGTATAATTATGTGAAAATATTACGAATTTACTTTTATTTATTATTATTATTATTTTTGAATAATTTTCTTATTATTAAAAGACAAGAAATACTTATTTATGTTTATGGAAAAAAACAAAGTGTATTTAATCTTCTGATTCCTCGGTGAAAGTCATCATTTGTGTTTTTATATACTAGGTCCGACTTTTTATCGACGTGAACTTGACATTCTTAATACGGCAACGACCTATCGAGGCCGCACCGCGCTTTACAAAAACTGATTAATTTTTTGTTCAATTATTATAGATACTTTAATTCAATTTAAAATTGTCGACTTTACTTAAAACTTTAAGAAACTAAAGTAAAGTAAAATATATTTACAAATATGTATCTAAAAAAATAATTTAATACAAAATAATTTATATAAAAAATATTTTCGTAAAATTAACGCAATTAAAGATAACGAAAAAAAGTCATTCGTGTCATGCACGATAGTTCATAATTTCTTAATATGTAGATTTTATTCTATATATATAGATTTCATTTTTTGTTTGTTTGTTTGTGTGACTACATTTAGATAGCTAACTACTTCAATTTATGTAACTCTCAGTATGTCTATTTATTCATCGTGTTGAACTTTTCAATTATTAATAGAATACTTTTTATTCTTCCACTCAAATTAAAATGTTTTCTTTTTTAATTGTAGTAAATGACACTCGATCTTAACCTACTCCCAGTAGATTTATTTAGTAAATAAATTTTAAACATATATTACTTTTTTTAGAATTCCACGAGTCTTAATAAATTTATTACATGTTATTTAGCTATATAATCGAAGTATAAGTAAACTAAAATGAAAGCTGTGACTTACAATTTTATGTACTTGTTTACCTTAATAAAACTTATTGCCTTTTTCTTTATAATATAGTAACGGAAATTAACTGTGGCTCTTACAAGATATATATTTTTTTATCGTCACACAGAAGGAGGACAGAGGGAATCTAGTGTTTAGACATTCCGTTGCCGATTTTTCGCCGAGTTCTGGAGGCATTGCGTGGCGTAACTCACCGCCTAAATGGAAATATTAAACATTTCATTTCCTCGAGTGGGGAATCGAACCCACAACCTGTCGCGTTTCCAGTCACTTTGTATCCCTGCGCCACGACTGGCCTTAATATTACATATAATTTGGAAGCTTTAATTCTAAGAGCTTTTTTTTTTAATTCTGAGGCCGGTCGTGGCGCAGCGGCACAAGGTGTGACTGTAAAACCGACTGGTTGTGGGTTCGATCCCCACTCGAGGAGATGAAATATTTACTTAAATTTATATTTCCATTTCTTCGCTCTGGTGTCGAGGTTAAGCGCGGCGTTGAGTTCTGCCACTCAACACGCAATGCCTCCAGAATTCGGCAGAAAGTGGGGAACGGGAGTGTCTTAACACTAGGTTCCCTCTGCCTACCCTGCTGTGTGCGGGATACAGCGTGAAGCTGATTTTTTTTTTTTAATTCTAAGCTCAAGTAAAGTGAAGCTTTTTCTAATAATAACAAGTTGCACACGCGCCAGCGTCGTGATTGTCCGAGACGGCCTTGTTAGAAAGGAAATAATATCTGTTATATTTAGATCGTTAAACCTACCCACCGCCTACCTTCACACGAGAAGGTACAAAAACAATGTTTAATTTCCTTGGAATTATTTATGATAAATGACGTTACCAATTTAGATCAACAAGTCATAAATCAAATAAATAAATCTGCTTCACGCTGTATCCCGCACACAGCAGGGTAGGCAGAGGGAACCTAGTGTTAAGACACTCCGTTCCCCACATTCTGCCCCTGCAACAAGTCAACAACAATAAATATCTTTTTCTTTTTTTTGTTATAATTTTTATACTCTGTAGTAGGTAAATTATATGCTAATATATGTAAGCTTGTAATTATAATGATGTATTATATTTATAGATATATACTTATAGCGCGTATTATTATAATTTAAAAAAATATAAATATTCAGTTATAAGTCCAAAGCGAAAGTATTTTAGTATTTTTTTTTATAATCTATTCTTACTAATATTATAAATGTGAATAATTAAATAAATGTCGAGTTGATCTAGTTACGTATTATAATTTAAATGCATTCACTTTAAAGGACAGACAATGATAAGTTCTACTAAATGCTATTATACTTCATTTATTAATCCCAAGTTACTTTCAAATATATATTTACAGCGTGACAATAGAATATTAAAAATAATACCTACTTATATGTATGTGCTATTTTTAATAATAAAATATTTTATTATGAAATATTTAGCAAAGCACGGCGTTGAGTTACGTCACTCAACTCGCATTGTTTCCTCGTTTGCCTGCTGTGTGCGGGATATAGCGTGAAGCTGATTTGATTTTTATTTTTAATAAAATTATATTCCAATGTACAATAGTTCTAGGCTACAATATATTTTAAGCTTCATATTGCAACTTAAAACACATATAATATATATATTTTTAAAGTCGAATTTCTTATGTACAATACAAGGTTTTACCCATAAAATGATAAGAAATGTCGCTAGTTTAAACAACATTTTTCTTGCAACAGATTGTATTCGCAACCCTCCTGGCTGCTGCTGCCGCAGCCCCCGGTTTGGCACCTCTCGTTTCCTCATGGGGCCATGGCGGACTCGTTGGTGCACCAGCTTTGGTCGGCGCACCCATCGTCAGCGCTCCCATCATAAAACAAGCCATCCCCGTAGCTACTTCATATGCCAATGTTAACGCTGTCAGGGTAAATATTTTATTAATAAGATAATTCCGTTTTTTTTAAATTAAATACTAAAAATAAATTAAATATAGTAAAAATCTACGAATAAATATAGTATCTATAAAATCAAAATTCGAATCTGCCTGTATGCTCTGTTACAAAAAGGTACTGACTACGTTATCTTTTTATATGGTTATTATTTCACATTATATTAACTACTTAATTAAATTATGTTTTTATGTATTGACTTTGAGTTCCGCTTCTCGGTTTGATTGTGTAGATTACCTCTGTCACTGCTATAAGAAATAAAACGCGATATAAACAAATTAAACACATTAATCTTTATAATATTTTCGAGAAATATTAAACTTAAATATATAACGAAACTTTTATACCTTTTTCAGATTTCCTCTCCTGCTCTTGTCGCAGCTCATGCTCCTGTTATTGCTGCTCATGGTCCCGTCCTTGGTGCACCTTTAGGTCTCGGTCACGGTCTCGCCCACGGCTGGTAACCCGCCTAACAAAAACCGAGCCCTGGTTTCAGTCAAGATACGCAACAGTCAATTTTATTTAAATTATAGTCTGATAAGCTATGAATGAAATTCTATTTGGTCATTACTATTAAAAATTTAATTTATATATATATAAATGTTATTTTATTTTACCTTTCAGCATATGATATTATAAGCGAATAAAGGAGACTGAAACTATTCCATACATTTTTGGGCCCAGAATGTAAAGATATGAAAATGGTATGATTTAATAGATTTAGATACATCATTCCCTCCTTGAAAATTATATAAATTTTGGCAATCTGAGAGCTGAGTTATTAGAGATTTGATAAAAGTGAGGTTAAGTTCGCAGACCAATTTCTTGAATATCAACTTCTATAAAATATGTGATTACTGAGTTGTTTAAGCATTAATGTTTATTATTTATAAATAAAACACATTTTAATGAATATTTTATTCTTCTTCTATTATCTATTATTAAAATGTCATCTAAGAAGAGTGCAGGTGGAAGTAAATTATTTTAGTATCTAGCCCAACTAAGGTATGGTACCTTATATATATAATACTCATAACATGAGCACAGCAGCCTACCATTCGTCTTCCTACAATACAATTGCAGTATTTCATAGCAATAGCTTCCCTTCCTCTACGAAAGCTGTCAACTAAAATGTAACAGAAATATATTTTCCTGCTTATATGTCGGGATTATATCACACCTCTAAGTAACCAGGTTGTGGTGGTTTTCATCGTCTAAAGGTCGTCGGACTAGGGTATTGCAGTGTCCATTGGCTATCCCACAATTCACACAGCGATTCATATCCATAGCGTGGCGGTCGTAAGATCCAAAAGATTTCAGAGTCCAGTGGGGAAGCGAGGGTCGTACAAAGTAGGCAGAGTCAAAATCCGAGAAAAACAAAACAGTAGTCGTTGAAAATATCAAACAAACGGGAAAACATTCAAAATGTCGATGCGTTATGACACGAACGTAATGACAGAAGCAAATGTTTTTTTATGTTTTTTATTTAATGGCCTGATTTTGCGATGACGAACAGAAGCAAAAATGCAAAAAATCATTAGACAATGTGTGATTGTCAATCAGCTGTCACATCTATTATTTAAAATATGATTGATTTTAATCGATTAAGGATCTGAATCTTATTTTTTTCATTTTTCTCCACTTCCAGAATGTCAATTAATTTATTATTTGCTATTCTAAAAATAAAAAAAAAATTGTAATTTTTTAGATCACATCTCAATTCTTTACGTGACGGCCCAAAAGTTTCATTCTCCTTTAGGCTTCTAGAGGTCGATATATGTATATGAGAACAAAACATAATATAAGACCAACTGATCACCATTTTTTGTTTTAGCTACTGGGTTTTAATGACATAGTAAACAATGGATAAAGCTATATTCATACAAGGCTCATGTATTCATCATACTATAAGACATAATGTCGGTCCATTGTCTATACGTGCTACATATATACTAAGAGCTGTAGCAATATAAACTTAAAATATTTTTTTTTCGAAACTGTTAAAAAAATATCCATATACAAAATTATGACCGTTTTTTATCCTTGCGACAGTATATATTAGGTATAATTAGTATTTAAAAATGTTATCAATACTTGTAATGTTATTTTTCTATAAAAGCTAGTACGTGATGTAGAAATTGAGTGATGATTTTTTTAGCTTCACGTGTCACTTCTCACGCGCTTCACTTCATTAGTTTTAATGGGGTAGCGAGAAAGAAAGAAGCTCCAACCGTGACAGTCTTTGCATACCTCAACTCACCTCGTCCACTATTATCAACATCTTCATACATATCCTCAGGAGGACTCTCATGTTTTTTACACGATTTCCATAGATTTCCCAGTATTACTGTGTTCTCGTAAGCTCTCGTAAGCTCATTTATTATAAATCTCATTCATCATTTTTTATTCACTCATTCTCTTGACGTGTCCAATACATCTGTGTACGTACTTCTTCATTATTACTGTGATATCCTCGCTAGTACCCGCCCATCTGTATATCTCTTCTTTGCGGATTCGGTCAGCTAAACCGGGTCCGCTGTCCTACGATTTCATCTCCAAAGCTTTCAACTTGCACTGTATTGTGTATAGCCAAACATGCAATTCATCAATGCAGCCAAAGCACTCATTTACCGAAGCAATACGCCTTTCCACATCCATTTAGATATTTTGTCTCTACTATTTATACTTCCTGGATATAATATTAATATTAAAAAAATAAAAGAATATCTAAAAATTGTTGTAGCTACTCAATGATTGTATTTGTACATGTAAAGTTGAAGCAGAAACTCTGCAAGTTGTCCGGTGGCAAGGAACGAAAGCTTGTTCAAGGCCGCATAATTCAAACCTTAACATTTCGCTTTATAGAGCACTACAAAAAGAAATAATAATCTTGTTTAAATATATGTATGTACGACATGCGAGAATGGGCGAAACGACTTGACAACCTTAATTACTAACTCGGTCTGTTCGACATTTTCTTTTATATTTATTAAGATCCTTAAAAACTTGGCTTTAAAAGTGAAGGTAAAATATTCATATAAGAAATATAATATTTAAGAGATGATTCATTATTTTGGAAGTATGAAGTCTTTGGTTTATTTTGATATATAGTAATATTAAGGACCGAATGTGCCAAATACTTAACAGATTTCAGTATTGTTTAGCTTTCTTCAAACATTAGATACTTTGTCAATATCTTAACAACGCTTTTGCTTATATTAATTGCAAAAAAAATATTAATATATTGTACGATATCTCTAATATAGATAAAAGGAAAATAAGTGAACTGTGTGATACATTTAATAGTATTTGTTGAGTTTTTTTGTCCATTCTAAAAAATCTTGGAAAGGAAAAAAATCGATCAAGTGCATGTCGCTCGCCCACCGTGGGTTCCATACCAATTTCAGAATTGTAGGTAAATGGGAAGTACAATTTATAAAAATTGACAAAGTTAAATGAAATTTGCAGCATAATCAAAACACATAGGGTTCATTAGGGAACCTACCGTGGACCTACTGTCCGACTCGCACTTGACTGGTTCTTTTTTATATTGTAACATGTTTAATATGATATTTTACACACAAGAAAATAAAATAAATCGTCTAATAATATATTTATTATAAGATACAAAGGACATACCTTAGTATTCCAGCGTTTCTTAGATATAGACATGTCTCTAAAATATGTCTTGAGGCTATGCAAAACTTCATACGATGAGTAACGCACACGTTGAACTTGACTTTTGATATATTTGGAGCTTGGCTATAAATACATGAGTTGCCTGGAAGAGTGCATCAGTGTACATTTCTTTATCGTTCCCATCTGAACTAACACAGACCACGATGAACTCGCTGGTGGTGTTGCTTTCCGTGATGGCGCTTGCCGCAGCTAAGCCCAGCCTCTTCAACGCTGGCGTTATCAGCTATTCTGCCCCGGCTATCGCAGTGGCTCCAGCTGCAGTATCTCATCAATCACGCGTTGACATTAAATCATCTCCAGCCATAGTCGCAGCTGAGGTTGTAGCTCCTGTCAGCCGTGCAATCGTGGCGGAACAAGCTGTAGTAGCTCCTGCAGCTTACTCATCACCTGCCGTGTACGCAGCTCCAATCATTGCCCCTGCTGCAGTTTCATCTCAGTCTCGTGTTGACATTAAATCATCTCCAGCTGTAGTTAGTAGTGTTTCTGTTGGCCCTGTAGCATACGATGCATCCATTGCTGCTCCTCTTGCATACGGTGTATCTCTTGCTGCTCCCGTATCTTTCGCTGCGCCCGTACCGTACGGTGCATCTATCGCTGCACCCGTAGCATATAGTGCATCAGTTGCAGCGCCTGTAGCGTACAGTGCTCCTTTGGCTGGCTTTTCATCCATCATCTCACCGGCCATCTCTGCAGTTTCTGAGGTCGCCAAACCTGAAGTTGCTGAATTACCAGTCGCCCCAACTGAAACACCTGAAGTTGCTGCCGCTCGTGCCGCCCATCTTGAAGCCAAAGCACTTGAAGAGTCACATACAATTGAGAAACGATCTGTTGCTTTTGTATCAGCTGCTCCACAGGCATCCCTATACGTGGCATCCCCAGTTGCTAGCTACGCTGCACCTTCAATAGTGTATCCTTCACTATCTCATGTGGCCGCTATTTCTAAAGCTGCACCAATTTACTCCAGTGCTCTCAGCATTCATCCATACTAAACCTTATCATTAAAGCAAGAAAATGATTTCTGGGTTCAGATGTAACAAAATTACATACTTTAATGTACTTTATATGAAAATAAAAAAATATTATAATTTTTGTTTTTTTTCTTTAGATATTTACCTAATTTTAACCACTAGTAGATACAAGAACAAATACAGGAAAAAATAGAAGTTAGGAAAACACATTTTAATTTTTTATAAATTTAAAAAGTTGCATAGTTATTATTTATATTATTTAATAGTGCGATCTAATTTTGACGGACCGGTGCGTTGAACTTGTCAAACAGCATTAATGCGGAAAGAAGACATGGTTGGGTGAAAAGTGAAAAATAGGGTAGAATTTCACTGGATTCAACTTTTAAAGATAATAAATTAGAAGTTTAACTTGAAGAAAAATCTATTGTAATCCAATATACAATAAAAATAATTTCATTATTTATTAGGTTTAAAATGTTCTTGTATTTACATTTAAAATATATGCATATAAATGTAAGTATGTGTAAAGATATGTTTGCGATCAGTGCTTAGCACTAATGATATGAATATATTTAACCGGACGAAATATTTTCAATATTTCGTCCGGTTTATTGATTGTCTGTTTATCTATTTACACGCACATCATCCATTGATATATAAAATTTCAAGATTAGGAATATCTGCTATAGTGAGTGGCGGAAATCAACAACATGCTTTGCTTTGCCTAAAACTAAAGCGAAGATATGAAAATATAAATGTAAATAAATATTTCATATCCTCGAATGGGGATCGAACCTACAACCAGTCGATTTTACAGACACACTTTGAGCCACGACTGGCCTCATCATAATAGTTAATTCACCTATACTACAAATAATAATTATAATATAAAGCCGCCTTAAAGCGTCAAGTCATTCAGCGTGATAGAAATTTTCTATTGGCATCATTAAAAATCTGGAATATGTCACGATATACGTAAGTATGATTCCACTCGGGAGATATTTAAATTATTTATTTATTTCCCCCTCTGATTTACCACAACAAAATTTAACTTATTTATTTTATTCATTCAATTATTTGGTAATAAATAAAATAAAAAAAAAAAATTAAATCAGCTTCACGCTGTATCCCACACACAGCAGGGTAGGCAGAGGAAATTAAGTATTAAGACACTCCGTTCTCCACTTTCCGCCGAAATCTGAAGGCATTGCGTGTTGAGTGGCAGAACTCGACGACGCACTTTACCTCGACACCAGAGCGAAGAAATGAAAATATAAATTTAATTAAATATGTCACTTCCTCAAGTGGGGATCGAACCCACAACTAGTCGCGTTTACAGTCACACTTTGTGCCCTTGCGCCACGACTGGCCTCAAATAAATATACTCTAATATAATTAATGTTATCATCCAGGAAGTCCGTAGCTTTTTGCAGAAACACGTAGTCTTTTTTTGCACAAATTTTATTGGTACAAAAAATATGTCAACTCATTGGTTTCGTCTTTCATAAAAAATAGATCGTTATTTAGTAACCTGATACTTAGCAGTATAATATATATGCATATATATTTTTTTAGCTTCACGGGTTACTTCGCATGGAGCAAAGAGGAACCTAGTATTAAGACACTCCGTTCTAAGTGTTCCACCCGGATTCGAAACACTACGTTTAAAGCAACGATAATAATAAACGCTGCCCTTTGTCTAAAAAGAGTCGGGTAATGAAAATAATGACTTTCTGTGAATGGGGATCGAACCCACAACTCTCGTATTTATAGTCAGGTACAGTCAGGCTGTTCTATTCACAATGGCACATCTCTTCATCTCAGTTTGATAAGTCTAATAAATCCAATTCTTAAACAAAAAAAAGGAGGCCAGTCGTGGCGCAGCGGCACGAAATGTGACTGTAAAACCGACTGGGTGTGGGTTCGATCCCCACTCGAGGAGATGAAATATTTACTTATATTTATATATCCATTTCTTCGCTCTGGTGTCGAAGTTAAGCGCGGCGTTCAGTTCTGCCACTTAACACGCAATGCCCCCAGAATTCGGCAGAAAGTGGGGGACGGAGTGTCTTAACACTAGGTTCCCTCTGCCTACCCTGCTGTGTGC